>JANSVA010000218.1:35858257-35875111 GCA_025504915.1 Erythroxylum reticulatum | reverse complement strand
TATTATTAAATATATATAATTTATTATTAACAATATAAAAATATTATTATTAATTATTTAATAAAATTTATTATATTAAATATTATTGAATTCTATTTAAAATATTAATTGTATAATTTGGTCTACTATTAAGAATTATTGAGGGTATATTAGGTAGTATGTATTTATTAGTTTACGTTCTATCTTAAATCCTCCTAATTGAATGTTTCTTATTTTTACTATTTATGATAGAATGAAATATAACATGAAATTTTTCGATTTCATCCCATTCTATTATGAAACTCTCAAATAAATAATAAAAATGTGTTACGTTCCATCTTGTTCTATCCGTAACCTCCCAACTAAACTGGAACTTAATCAACCACGAGATTGTTTCATATCATTGATTTTTAGCTTTCGGGGATGAAATATATTAAAAATAGTCAGGAGAAGAATCCTCCTAGTCCTGCCTGTAAATTGCAATAAAATAACCTGTAGCACATTTTCTTACCCACTCTCCCCACGACGACGGTTTAAAGTACACGCGTACCCACCAATAGAACCGGCTCAAGAGAATAATTGCTGATTTCATGGAGGCAATAAAGATAGAGAACGACTCTAGCAAACTTTGAATTTGGATTTAGTAAAATAACATTATGCAATAGAAACTAGACTACCATATCCCTATTCTTTAATTTGATGTCTAACTCATGACAACTCATTTCTTCTTAAACTACATGCAAAAACGAAAAGAAGCAGCTAGGTGAGCATTCTCTAGAAAAACTTAACATAGCATAAGCACATCTCGTCAATGGCTGCCAACAAGAACCCAAGAAGCCAGGAGCCAAACGGCGATCTACCTCTAGTATATGTGCATCGTAAACCATCATTTGGTCTTCCACTAAAAGATCGCCTCGTGAACCACTTTCGTCTACTTGACCCTTGTGATTGTGATTCAACTCATGAGCCTATTGATACTTCCCTCTCAAACTCTGTTCGAGCCCTTGTCGTCATAGGCTACACACCTCTTACATCCGAAACTCTTAGCTTCCTTCCTTCTTTAGAGCTTGTAGTGGGCTCTAGTGCTGGCCTTGACAAAGTTGACTTGCAGGAGTGTCACCGACGAGGAATCATAGTCACCAATGCTAGTCTGGCTTTTTCGGAGGACGCGGCTGATTATGCCATGGCGCTGTTGCTCGATGTTTTGAGGGGAATATCTGCAGCTGAAAGGTATGTTCGTGGAAGCATGTGGCCTGTGAAGGGAGATTACCGTCTTGGTTCCAAGGTTTGTTTCTTATGTAACTAAAACTCATTTGTACTCGTTTATAAAGTAAATTTGTCAACTTAATTGTGATTGATTATGGTAGGAAAATCATGGTGCTCTTGAATTTTAAAAATCTAATTTCTATAAGTTCGACGGAATGCAACAAGTAATGTTCCAGTCGAGTCATTTTGGTGAATCTTTAGGATTGCCTTAAAAAGAATCACTGATCATGAACATCTGAACCAGTAGAGGCTAGAAACAATAGCCGAGGAATGTATCATATTGTCGGGAGATAAATACACAACTCTCTAAAAGATCAATCAAATATTAACGATAAGAAAGAATTCTCCTTGTTGTAACAATTAAAAAAAAAGAGAATAAAAAATTAAACGATAAAACAAATACTAAGATTTAATGTTGAAAAACTCTTCAATGTAGAGGGGGAAAAAACTATGGGCAAACTGACAAATAAATCCTCTAAACTCAGTAAAGATTTACAAGAAAAATTAAACTCTCATCCCCTATAATAACAAGTTGTCTCACAAAGTTTTAGGATGAAAATGAGTTATTTATAGGAACCTCTGGCTTGATAGCTAAGCAACTAGCTAGGTCATATCGTATTCTAATCAGATTATATCACATTATTTAATAAGATGATACCCTCATCTAAATAGGACACTATCTAATAGAATTTATATACATTATAGCTAATAAGATAAGATATTACATCTATCTAGAAATGATATATCTATACTGACGAAGATCTTCACTATCTTCAGATGATCCTCCAAAATGGTCTTTATCTTTTAGAGATGATGTCTGTCTACTATGATCTTGTCCACCACATCATCAAAGATCTCAAAATAGGCTAGAAACTTAATAATGTCCCCCTTTATCCTAAATACGGGGAAAATCATCTACCTAAGATTCATCTCGGCAAGCTTACTATAAAAATCATACTTGTTTCTAGGAGTTACTTTAGTTAGCATATCAACACCATTCAAATCTATATGAACCTTCTTTAACAATAATTGTTGCTCTTCTATCACAGACCTTAATCAATTATATCTGAATTTTTTACAAAATTCAACCTCTTGTATATCCTTAGGCTCCCCCTCAGCAATAAGTAACAGGTACTTAGAACTTGGGATACCTTCTAGAAGATCTTTCCTCCCTTGTCGACCTTTGAAGTTGTGTTTCATAAGCTTTGTATCCCATTGCTTTCTTGCTCATTATCTTTAATTGATTCATCTTTGGTATTGTCTAGAAGTGGTTCATGTAGCTCTTCAATATTAGATTGTATCTGATCACCACCAATGTGTGCTTAGTCACAAACTTCATCTTCAGTGGTCAAAGGAATTGGTAAAGAGCTAACTATACCATATGATAAGCTGTAGCCTGATGATTTATCTCCACTTAGAAAATCAACACTTCTTACTGCTTTTAAAACACCACGTCACAGTTCCTAACCACCTTTTACTTCCCTAAGTCACAAAGTTTGAATTCAAACTAATCACCACTATATCTATCAAAGATGTAAGGTATTAATTTTGAGTCAAGCTTCTTTCTTCGATCCTTGTGTACATGTCTGAATACCTTTTGAGAAAAAACTTTCAAATGATGATATGTGGGATCCTTTCCAGTCCATACTCTCTTAGAAATCTCAAAATCTCATAGAACTGAGGGAACTCAATTTGTCATGTAAACCACTGTTTGGATTGCTTCTCCCCAAAATGTCTTTGGCAACATAGACATTATGAGCATGCAACAAACCTTCTCCATAACGTTTTTGTTCATCCTTTTTGCAAACCTATCATATTACAAAGTCCCTGGTTTGGTTTTCTCATGTCTAA
The DNA here is from genome assembly GCA_025504915.1 of Erythroxylum reticulatum. Taxonomy (NCBI): domain Eukaryota; kingdom Viridiplantae; phylum Streptophyta; class Magnoliopsida; order Malpighiales; family Erythroxylaceae; genus Erythroxylum; species Erythroxylum reticulatum. Next base: position 35,872,015 of record JANSVA010000218.1, on the reverse strand, counting down.
TGTCATGCAATGTACATTATTCTTTAAACACTTTAGAAGTATACTCTCCTCTATTGTTTGTTTGCAAGCGCTTTAACTTCCTTTCAGCTTCCCTTTCTACCATAATATGAATCTTCTTGAAAAATTCAAACATTTAACTCCTAGAGTTCAACATATACAACCAAGTCTTCCTCGAAGAATCATCAATAAATGTAACAAAATATCTATTACCTCCTAGTGACTCCTTATCAATAGGACCTCAGAAATCTAAATGCACCAACTCCAATAATTTCAACTTCCTTATAGATCTTCTCTTAAAAGAGATTATATGCTACTTTCCAGCTGAAAAATTCACAGGGAATAAACAGTTGTGAATTCTTAACCAATATAAGGTATTTTTTAGCTAGCAAATTTAATTCTTCCTTACTCATATGTCTCAGTCATCAACACCACAGATTTGGTGAAGTTTTTTCTTTGACTGTGTGTTCTTCTCCACCACCACACACCTTTAAATGTATCTTGACAGTGAGCAACATAACTCTCCTCAGACAACTGTCATTATGCATTTGGATAGTTTCCACTTCCTATCCCCGAAAATGTGCTTAAATCTTTCTTTATCTAACACATTTACTGATAAAGTATTCAGGCTTAGATTAGGGATGTGTTGTACATCTCTTAAAGTTAGTAAGCATATAATATTTGTTTGAATTTAGACATCACGTATAGTGAAATTTTTATCAAAACTTTGGTTTCCCATCTTTGCACTTCCAAAATCTTCGCTCTTATAATTTGAGAAGTACTACATTCATGTATGAAGCCATTGCAACTATACTCCTATCATCATCATCATCATCCTAACGAGCTTTCTTTTTTTGACTCCTCTTTCACTTATAGTAGAACCTTTTAATGTGTGTTGGCTTACTGCAATTGTGACATGTCTTCATATCTTTGTCACCTTTGGACTTTGAACTACTTTTAGACTTGTTGTAACCATTAGGACCCCTACTTTTGGTCCTTCCCCTAGTTTCTCACAACAGCATTCCGTTAAATACGAACATGTTTGGTAAATACTTATAACTCTTGGATAAGGAGGAAAATTAGCTGAAGCGTCTTTTTTTTGGTATAGGTTCAAATTTTATTAGACGCAATATTTTTTCCATAAAGAAGATCTTTCTATATATCCGTATAGAATATATATTTTTATTTCATTTTACTCGCTTTTTTTATTTCAAGATCAAAAAGAAGAAAAACGTTCAACATTAGTTGGTTCAAACCTCCACTTAGTTTCACCCAAGCTTAATGTTGTTTATAGATAGATCATCTAAATATAAAGAAAAGTAGAGGATGCTTTTCCTTCAAAAATTTTTAAAAAATGAGTTTGAAATAATAGGGATTTTTAAGCAAATTGCATGCAGTTACTGATTTCTTCATGAAACATACTCTACTTGATTATATACAAAGAGAGCATACCTTTAGGAGTTGAGTTGCTAACCGCCAACACTAGCATTTCCCAACTATCCAGTAATGAACTCAATAGGAACAGAGCTTGAAGCTCGTTGTCAGGAATGACCTTCATTGTTGTAAGCTTGTGGAATATGTCATTGAAATCACTTAGATGCTTCAAAACAGATTTCCCAATCTTCAACTTCAATTTCGTAAGCCTCCTAATCAGAGAGGCCTTGTTATAAGCAAATTTCTTTCATATAGACCTTATAGCTTCTTTCATATCTCAAAAGGATTCTTTTCTTGAGACACTGTTGTGGCGAGTCGTAACATTATTTAAAATAACTAGACCTACAACTATAGCATTGATGAGTCTAAGTCGATGCTACAGAGAGTGCGTGTAAAGCTTTTGAAATGAAAAGAATCGATGTTTATGTTTAATGGGAGTTTTGGTTTGGCTTTAAAATAAGAAACTAAAATGCTCTAAAATAATGAAAACAAATTAAAGAAACTCTGATACAATCCTGCTTAGAGCCATAGCCATATATGCCGGTCAACTAGTATTTTGACAATGTGGTGTCTGTTATACAACTTGCACCAAGAAAAGAGTATAAGGTGACAAATAGAACTAGGAAATCAGGACCAACATGGAAGGAATTAGGTTCTAATTTTTATAAGAAAGATCCAGGTTATGAAACTAGTTAGGAAATGGATGGCGTTACCAAAAACAAAGTATACGGCACGCCCCCAAGATTGAGTTAAATGGTTGGAGATGATCTTTTACTTCTTTTCTAAGTTTTAACCAAGTCCAAATTCTGAAATGTGATGGGGAGTGGAGGGTTCCCTTTATGGTATGATTCAATATTATTAAGTTAGGCTACCAATGAGAAACGAAAATTTTGTATTTAAGACATATCAAGGGCAATAACCTTTGTTATTATATACCTACATAAGTGCTTATTCAGCTTACGTTCTACTACCTAATTTACTTGCGCATTTCATTGCTCAGCTGAGAGGAAGGAGAGTTGGGATAGTGGGTCTTGGGGCCATTGGTTCTGAAGTTGCAAAAAGGCTTATGGCATTTGGCTGTACCATTGCGTACAACTCAAGGAAGAAGAAGCCATCTGTTCTATTCCCATTTTATTCCACTGTCTGTGATCTCGCTGCCAATAGTGATATTCTGATTATCACTTGTTCACTGACTCCAAAAACTCGTCACATCGTCAACAAGGACGTAATGACAGCACTGGGAAGTGAAGGACTTATCATTAACGTTGGGCGAGGTGCTCTCATCGACCAGGAGGAGCTAGTGCAATTTTTGATGCGAGGGAACATCTATGGCGCAGGTCTTGATGTATTTGAGAACGAGCCTCACGTACCTGAAGAACTGTTTTCTCTTGAAAACGTTGTGTTGTCTCCACATCGTGCAGTTCTCACCCTAGAATCTTTGGAAGCAGTACAGGAGCTAATCTTCACCAACTTGAAGGCATTCTTCTCAAACGAGCCTTTACGATCTGTGGTTCACATTGAGTAAAGCCTATATCTATTTCCCTAAATTATCCTATTAATTGTTTCTTTTTAGTCTATAATTACCTGCTTGCTTCCCAGGAACTAGAAGTGGTGCAAGTGGCGGCGGTTTGTTACTCGTATAAGAAAATTGTTCATTACGTGGAGCTATGGGGACCTTCCCATTGATTAAATTTCTACAGAAACAAAGTTGCATGGTAATACTTTAGGGCAAGGTTTTAAAGGATCCCAAATCATATGATGCTTAAAGCAAGAGAAAATTGGGAGGGAAGCTCTTGACATCATTTGAAATAGAGCAAGAAATAACTTCTGATATGAAGAGAAAATGAATCTCCTAAATTTAATTAGGAAATCGCCTTGTATCTGGGAAAGTACTGTTATGTATGAAAGAATTGTAATAAATCTCAGTGTTATTAGTTATCTTTTTTTTTTTGGTAAATCAGTAATTTAAATAAATCAAAAGGAGTTATGTACAAGCCACGAGATTGGCCAGGAGGCAAATCTCTTACCAATACCAAAAGGAATAGTCTTACCTAAGAACTTGAGGAACTCTATAAAAATTGTTTCTTATGAACCGAAACATACCATAACACCCAACCTATACATATCTACTAACCAAGATGTCCTTTTAGTTAGGTGCATCTTAACCAGCAACACAAACGTTTACAGATTAATATAGTAAGAAAATAATTAAAATAGTAAATCGTTTCCGCTACAAAACCACAGATTCAAGTCAACACTTCATGAGTTGAAGTTTCTTAACTGTGTTCTTCTATTTTGCTGAAAAAGGTGGGATCTTCTTTGCTGAAATACCAAGGATGATAAGGTGCAGCCCTTTTTGCCTACTTCTTGCATCCATGTTGTCCTTAATAGCTTGGTCCCAAGTATGGGATCTCCATCATTTGCTCATATAATTATCACCTATCGTTCCTTGGTTAAAACCATATAAATGCTTCTGATTCTTTAAGAAACCAACAGAGGAGTAGGGATTGGTCTCCTCATTGGACCCCAATTTTTTTTCTAAATTATTGTTATTTGTTTAGTTATTTGGTTATGATTTATTTATTTATGTTATTTTATTTTTGTTTTCGTAGAATTAAATTGTTAATTTAGTGGGCATGAGTAGAAATTAGAATTTTGGATAGAAAGATTAGAATTAAATTAGAGTATAGTATGGTGATTAATGGATTAACGAAGTTAGTAGATCATATGAAAGAAGGGTAAAATTGGAAGGACAACCAAAGAAGAGGGATATTTTTGGAAGAAAAAGGATAAAATGTGTCTTGAATAAGAAAGAAGAGAAGAAGAAATCCTGAGAAGAAAAGAAGAGAGGAGAAAAACGTAGAGAAGAAAGAAAGAACAGAAGAGAGACATGAGAGAAGCTAGGGAAGGAGAAAGAAAACGTGGAAGGAGAAAGAATCAAGCTTGTCTAAGGTAAGTTCAACTTTCTTTATTGTTTAGGTAGAGAAAGAAGTAGAGAATGGGTTGTGTTGAAAGAAGATGAGACCCATTTGATTTTCGTGCATTTTGGAATTAGGGTTTGGTTTTATTAGCTTAGATGAAATATGGGTAGGTTAGGTTTAAGCTTAATTTGTATTTATTACATTTTTGTGATTATTAAAGTTTATAAATTTTATTAGAATATTGTTTTAAATGGAACCTTTGTTGTTTTGGGAAACCAAGAGAATCCTACCCAAGAGTAAGTGGGAAGACAACCTTGAGTTGGATTTTTGCAAGCAAATTAGGTGGGTAATTTATTTATAGTTATTGTGTGATTGGACAAATTCTTGCCTATGTGTGTGTATGTTGATTTCTTGGAATAAAATTGTTGTAATTTGATGGGAAATGCATGATGCATTGTGATTATGTTATACCTTGAAAGAGTTTATAACATTTTGAATTAAATGAAAAAAAGGAAAAAAAGCATGAAAGTATGAGTATATGATAAAATGAAGATGTGCTTTTATTGGGAGAGAGAGGAACCATTTTGTTCATCATGTACAAGTAGACAAGAGTCTTATCCCGGCTTCCCGCTTGTGGCATATGAGCTCCAAAAATAGACTCATTTTTTTATGGTGTAAACTTCGGTTTCTCCATTTCATACCCATAGGACCCCTCGAGCCATTGTTGTGCATTGTATCTTTGAATTGTCAAGTATTTGCTTAATGACTAAAGTCTATGTTATATGTTATGTATTAACTACTTAATTAGGAGTTTTTGAGCTAAATTGGTGAATGATTGAATTGCTATATATATATATATACATATGCTCGAATTTGTGGTAAATTGCTAATGGCTATAAATATATTAGCCACTGAGCTTTGTAGCTCATTCCATATTTTCACTCCTCAGGTGTAAAACAAGACAGGTGTTGAACCTTGAAAAGCATGGGAAACTCTAAGATAGTTAGAGATTTTGTAACTAAGTTAGTGATTTGTGGATAGCTTTATAAGCATATCACACATTGAGCATCCATTTGTATTTATATTAAGCTATTGATGAACATGTTGATATGTAATTAAAGCTAGGCTTAAAATGTGTTGGATTTGTTATTGAAATACGGTTACTTACTTCTTCCAAGTATTACATTGCATTTTTTAAAGTCTTTTCATAGGTGTAGAAATGGTGTTTTGATTCCAAGGAAAATCTGGATTAATTTAGGTAGCATCAAATGAAGTTCCCTTCTAAAAGGTTGTAGTTTATCGTTTTAGCTTTCCAACGGTACCAAGTATGCTATTTTTAGGTATCAGATTTGAGAGTTATGACCATTATAAGTTAGGATGTATATGCGAAGCCATTATAGTAAATGAAGTGAACTCTTAGTGATGTGAGGAAACCCCTTAGAAATCCTTTCGTTTGAGATGCATCTATCCATCTGAGTCAAAACTCAACTTTGACTGCGTTCGATTCAAGGCTCAGCTTGACTGAATCATCATCTGATTCCTTTTTATATTGAATCATCCATTTGCGTCTCGCTTAAACGCGTGTCCTTCATCCGCCTGCGTCTCGCTTAGAAGTTTGTCCTTCATCTGCCTGTGTCTTGCTTAGATGTGTGTCCTTTGTCCGATTGCATCTTGCTTAGACGTGTGTCCATAATTCATCTACGTCTGGCTTAGACGCGTTTAATCCGTTTGAGTCAAAGCTCAGCTTTGACGAATGTCTTTGTTTAAGACCCTTTGTTTGTTCGTCTAATTCAGTTGATTGAATCTATCCATCTGAGTCAAAGTTGACTCCATCCATCTGAGTCAAAGCTCAGCTTTGATAGATGCATTCGTCTGAGATGAATGCCTTTGCCAAAATTGATGCCTGCATCTAAGACGAATGCCTTCGTCTTAGAGTGATGTCTTCGCTTAAAATGAATGTCATTGTCTAAAACTGATTCCATCTTATACTGAACCATTGTTTGGTTCAATTGAGACTAAGCCTTCGTCTAGTTCCATCTTAGGCTGAACCATCGTTTGGTTTATTTGAGACTTAACCTTCGTCTGATCTATTCACACTTTTGGAAATCCGACCTAAACATATTCCATTTTCCTGGCCATAACTGTTTCTTTCGACCTCCAAATGACTTAATTTTTGAATCAATAGTCTCCTAACACATTCCTCTATCTCTAAAAAGGAATTTATAGCTTCCAATATTGTTTTAAAAAGGGTCAATTGGATCAAAGTAAGGGTATTAGTTGAAGAAATGAGTTTGCTTCGTCTTAGGACTCCGAATGTTAGGCCCTAGAAGTGGGGTCCAACACTCATACTCTCAAGAACTGAAATAATCTGCAAAACAAAATATTAGAGAAAATAATCCTTACTAACAGTTACCTTCCCTTGGTGTTTGAGTCGAGAAGTTCCATAACATGGAAGACCACTCTAGTTTTTAAGTTCCCAACTTCCACGACTTTGTCTTGGAACATTAAGTGGTTTCTTTCAAACCAGAGGTCATAAATAATCGTAGAGAGGATAATGAGAAGAAGGTTGAGCCCAATGTTTGTGTAGTTTGATGGGTGGTTAAACTAGCTTAAAAGGCCTTGAAGATTTGTCATATTTGATAAGTGGATCTGAAAATGTTATAGACAATATGTCCATACTGTTTTTGAGTAAGAACACTCAAAGAACAGATGGTCAATAGACTTATTATCTAAAAACACAAAGAGTAGTGATTTGGGACATATGAGAAGAGAAGTTTGTCCCTCTTTTGAAACTTATTAAGAAAAGTTAGCCATAGGATAAAGGAATACCTTAGGCTAGTTCTTTCATGCCAGGTTAATTTATACCAGGAGACACAAGGATTGGGAGGTCTCAAGGTGGAGTAGGACGAAACATTTGTGTATATTTTGGAGGGACTTGCTAGCCATTTGAATCTATCAAGTCGGGAGCATTCTGGTTAGTATGGTAAGGGCTTCAAGGTTCGTATAGTTTCTATTGTGGCCTCCTGCCAGTTCTACACATTATCTTTGATAATCTCAGCAACTTTTACATTCATTGATAATTCCGATCCCTTGATCACTCTGGGGGTTAAGAGATCCTTCAGAATACCTTTAGGATGCCAAAGGTCCTTCCATAAAAAAGTAGATATCCCATTTCCTATTTTAAATCTGAATTGGTTCTCAATACGATCCCTAACATCTAACAGCTTCCTCCAACTCCAAGAAGTATTATTACAAGATTGTGCATTCCACAAAGTTTTCATTCTAAGAATAATGGTATGCACTCATCTGACCCATAAAGCTTCATTATCAATAAAAAGCACCCAAATTCTTTTTCCTATAAGCACATTATTCCATGTAGACAAGGATTTAATGCCTAAACCACCCTCTCTTTTGGGTCTATAGAGGTCATTTCATTTAACCTTCATATAAGAGGTAGGTATACATTCCCCAACCATAGGAAATTTCTTAATTTTGTCTCAATATCTATAATAATGGATGAGGGAAGAATAAGATGACTAGAGCAATACACCTGAAAAATTGAGAGCATAGAAATAACCAACTACAATCTACCAGTATAGGAAAGAGTTGTATGGGTCCATTTGTTTACTCTAATGTCAATTTTATCTAAAAGAGGAATGCAATCTCTCTTAGAAATCCTATCTATTAATAGAGGAACCCCCATGTAACAAATAGGAAAGTGACCTCTTTGAAGGCCTATTAGGGATTCCAGCTGATGGATCATATGGCTCATATCAGAAGATAAAAAGTACTGACTCTTGCTAAGGTTCATATCCAGGCCAAACATATTTGAGAAAATACACAGGCAATTAAACAAAGTTTGAGACGAAACCAAATCAACATGACAAAACAATAAAAGATGATCAACAAACAAAAGGTGGGATAGTTTTAGTGCTTTACATCTCCAGTGGTATTTAAAAGAGCTATTATAAGCTATAGAAGCATCCAAACTCTTCGAGAGAACATCCATACAAATAATAAAGAGATATGGGGATAAAGGATCCTTTTGTCTTAAACCTAATTTACCACGAAAATTTTTGGAAGGAGATCTATTGATCAAAATTGAAAATGAAGTGGAGGTAATACACTCTTCAATCCATTTAACAAAAATAACCTACAGCCAAGAGAGTATTAAGGAGGAAATCCTAGTTAATGGAATCATAGGCTTTTCTCAAGTAAATTTTAAAAGAACAATGCTTATTATTATTTAACAAGTGATATTTCTTCAAATATATGATGTAAAAAATTATATTTGGTATGATTAAGGATAAAAAGTGTAAAATAACATAGTTTGTAATTCTCGTTTTTCACCTTCAATCTATAACACAATCAAGTAAGGTTTGCAATTCTCACTTTTCACCTTCAATCGACATCACATTCAAGCAAGTATTTATAATTTTCTATATGGAGTTTCCTGCATCAATTGTTCTTCATCAATTTTTTCTTAGTTATCATTGTCATCTCCTTTCTCTTCTACAATATAAGCAAATAAACACTTTCTGCTTCACGCCTGGAGATTTCTACTTCTATTTATTTTTTGGTTATTTCTATCAGTTGTCTTTGTCAGGTTCGATTTGTAATACAATCAAATAAGTTTTTTCACTTATGATCATTGCTATATCAATCAACCATCCACTTGTCAATGGTACATTTAGTATCCCTCCTGTAGTTTTTCTGGTCTATCCAAAGGCCAAAGGTGAATTTTCCAATTTTTATATCAGTTGAAATGATGAAATAGAATTGAATTGATTAAAAGATCATATAATGATTATACTAGTGTGATTTTGATACCTTTCCAACTGTGGGAAGGCATGAATGTAAATATAGATTTTATGACTTGAAATGTATATCTTATGATTTATTAATATATAAATTGTGAAACTTGCAAATGGTTAAAGGAAATGTTATAGTGCCTGCTCTATTGTCTTGGTTGTGGATAGATAGGTAGGCCTATAGGGATACAATGCAGCAGCTACAGTTTGACACCACCAGTGTCCACAGTTCAATACCTTTTGGTATTCACAGTTCGATACCTTTAGATATCTAGAGTTTGATGCCTTCAGGTATCCACAGTTTTGATATCTTCAGATATCTATAGCTCTCATTATCCACACCCACAGGAATCTGCAGGCCTAACACAAAAAATAAAGTAAATAGATATATAATATGACAACATAAATAACCGATATATGAATGAGCATTTGTGTTTGTATTGATAACTTGTATCATTGAGTGTTGAATATCAATGTTTGACTTTTAAAGGTAAATTTAACATATTAAAGCATGTTTGCATTGTTTATTTGATTAAATGCCATCACCATTTATATTTTTGCGATGTTTATGAATGTATGTGCTTGGCAGATGACTCCTGTTAGTGGTCATCCAAACTAACCCCACTAAGCTTTCATGCTTAACATGGGTGTTAATCTGGTAGGTCTAAGTCATAGGAGTGAGGTACAAAGAACATCTGTAAGGACCAAGGCCAATAGATGGAAGAAAAAGTACTTTTGGAAAGTGTTTTTAGTTAAAGATGATTATACATGTAATGGTTAAAGGAAATTGTATGTTTTCTTTTGGATTATCATGTAAATGTAAAGATGTTTTACTACTGTTAAATGATAATGTTAAACATTGGAGAGTTTTGTAATGTGTATTTGTATAGCATTGAATCAAAACGTATGTCGTGAATGTAAGTACAGGAAATTTTTTCCCTTATGTGTGGATGGTTGTAGGTTCTGCATTGGGGTGCTACATTTTATGGTATCATAATCTGATTTAGGTGATTTTGATCAATAAGAGTCTAGCAATATGTGATAGGGTTTGGTGTTGTATTGGCCTAATCTAGATGTCCCTGTTTTCTTATAAATAGTAGAAATGGAAAGACCTCATTAAACTAATGAGGATTCAACTAATAGTGTGGTAGGTAGAGACCAATCATTTTCGAGTCTTCCTGAGCCTCTAAGGAGTGTGTGATAAAATGCTATTAGTAGATTGACTAGCTTATGATATGCATGTAACTAGTCCATTAAGCCATAGTGTACATATGAATAGAGTGCATAGAGATTGCCCTATTATGGCCTATGGGAAATAATTTGTTGTTGATCTGATAGAGTTACCCTTCCATAAATTTGACTTCATCTTGGGCATGGATTAGTTATCCAAATACCAAACTGTAGTTGATTGTGGGTTAAAAACAATTATGCTCAAAGATTCTGATGGTTCATATATAGTGGTGCATGATATTCGGTCTAGTCATTTGACTAACGTAATATCAGCCATGTAAGCAAGACAACTTCTTAGAAAAGGTTGTAAGGTGCTTTGGCTTTAATGCTTGATTAAAAAAGGTAGAAGGTGAACTTACAAGACATACCAGTAGCAAATGAGTTTCTTGACGTGTTTCCAGAAGAGTTATCAAGTTTACCACCTGTGAGGGAGGTAGAACTATCTATTGAGATTGTATCTAGTGTTGCTATTATTTAAAGGGCACCTTATAGAATGGCTCCTATAGAGTTAAAAGATTTCAAGATTCAGTTACAAGAGCTTTTGGATAAGGGTTTTATCTAGCTAGTATGTCATTATGGAGATACAAGTATGAATTTCGAGGACAAAATTCTTTTTAAGGGGGGAGAAATGTAAGGCCCTAATATATACCCTAAAAGTATTATTGTAACATCTCATTTCCATACTAATGGTTAGAACCCTAGATCTTTGTAAAGGAGAAATAGCAATGAGAGATTTAAAAATTGCATTTTCATATTCATGTATAATATAGCATTCATGCATATGAATTTGATTATTGCAAACATTATGATGAATTGTTCATGTACTTATTTGACATTTTTTGGGTATAAATGATTGTTTTAATGTGTTTTAAATGTGAAATATGGATTATGTGTTGTAAAAATTAAGTTGGTGTGTATAAGTAGTGATTTAAAATATTTGGTAAAATTTGAGAATTTTCTAAAATTTTGGGTATTTTTGGACTAAGAAAAATGCCAAGTGGCAGAACAATTGATAAATAGTAGTAGCATTAAGTGTCAAATGGTAGTAGAAATATTGATAAGAGATATTAAGATTTAATGACTTATGACATTTAAAATTTCGAAGACAATTGGAGTAGGAATTGATGACAAATGGACTAGTTAAATAAAAGACCAAACTTGTCACTTGCCACACCTCATGCCATAACCCATGAAACTCTCCCAAGTGGAGGCCTTTCTCTTTAATTGGTCCTTCTCTTTATTAATTACTTCATCTCTTGTTAATATTTCTTCTCATCTTCTTCGACACCTACGATCCCCTCTTTTTGCCTTATCAACGTAAGCCTTGCTCTCACCCTTCTTTGCTACTTTCATTTTGTTGTCTTCTTCATTTTCCACAAGATGTCCTAACCCTATCACCATTGAATGATGATGCACATGTAAGAGAAGAAAGTTAGGGTTAAGAGAAATCGTGAAGATTTTGAAGAATCTTGGAGCTTAATCAAGTAAGTAATGTGTTAATTCTCATGGTTTGTACAAATATGAAACAAATATGGTGATTAATTGATATCAAATGATAATGAGACTAGTGGTCATTATACATGTGCATCATGAATGAAGAATGAGAATATTGATGTCTTGTTTCTTTGTGTGTATGATGAGTAATAATAAAGAGATCATGTTCTAAATTTTAGTGTGTTAAGTATGTTCATGAGTTGTTTAATAAAAGAAAATTATGATTATAAATTAAGGGATGAATGATTATGAAGAAGGAAGTTTGAAATATGATGATGTGTGGATGAAGAGGTAGAAAGAGTTATGTCTTATTTGTGTTAAGATGAGATGAATTAAGGTGAAAGTTAGGAATGAAATGAAGGTGAAATATGAAGTAGAACATACACAGAATAATTAATGATGAAAGTGTATAAGAATATGTTCTATTTTGTTTTTTACGATCAAACATGGTTTTTGATTTGTGTGTGAATTTAAGCTAAAACGGAAATAGGAATGAAGAGAGCAAAGCCATCAGGTAGTGCACGATCGTGCTTGGAAACCTTAGAGGAGTTACACGATCGTTAGAGAGAGGAGATATCAGGAAGTGCATGATCATGCACAAGAACGATTGTGATAGAGAGGAGATATTAGGTAGTGCATGATCGTGATAGAGAAGAATCAACAGGCAGTGCACGATCGTGTTTGTTAGGTGCAATGCTTTTTGACAGTTTTTAAGACCCTTCACTCTGTTTACCATAACTTCTTCTCCAGGCCTCTGATTGACTTGAAATTTGAACCACAAGCTTGTCACACATTGTCCTTCCTCTCTACCAAAATTCATTGTCATCTGAATTCACTAGGAAAGGATTAGTAAATGGTTGATTGATGAGTTTAAGATGAAAATGATAAAGTGTGTTGGAATTCGTCAAATGGAGTGTTGTCTCTAAACAGAAATCGTTATTTTGGCCATATCTTGATCTGTAGATATCCAAATGGAATTATTTTAAGTTTATATTAAACTAGAGACATATGGATACAAATTTCGTGAAGGAATCTAATTTTAATTCTATCTCTAAGAGTTTCAAATTTTAGCTTAAAGTTGGGTGCAGTCTGTTTTCATGATGTAAGAACAGTCTGAAGTATTTTGTGTATAACTTGTAGAATAATACACTTAATTGAACCCAAGTTTCCTATATCCTTTGGTGATAATTTCATGACTTTTGTTATACTTTTTGGCTCTTATCATTGGATATTGTGCTTGATTTAGCTCATAAGTGCTTGTTTTGAATTAATGTAGTTTGAGGTTAAAATTATTTCACCGCGACAAAATTAGAAAATCTTTAAAGAGACGTTTCGTGGAAAGTTTGCTGCAACAAGAACAATGCTTTCTCCACGGTGAAATCAACAGATTATTGAAGAAATCTTTTGGGAAAAATTCACCGAGGTGAACTCATACTTTCGCCACGGCAATACATTTGAATTGGTACCAAACTCGAACCATTTTCAGAAAATTAACCAACTATGCAACCCGATCCAGCAACCAGTTTTGAAAAAAAACTATTTCGGGAGAACATACAAAAGTGAGAGTAGACAGATGACATTCATAATCCATATTCATATTCCATCATCTTCCACTTCTATCACACCATTGTCTTCTCCTATATCCATTCTCATTTCTTCCATTTTTTACTGTCGATTTCTACCATGGGTGCCTCTGGTTGCTTTTTGGTTGTGAAGTCTCTGGAGCTATGCATGGCTAGGCATCTCTCTCCTCTTGAAGATATAGCAATGGGTAGAGTTCAAAGTGCTTAATAGGGGAGTAGCTTAATCTATGGTTTAGCTATGATTTATGAATTCCTAGGTTTAGGATTTGTAATTTGTAGTTGAACATA
>JANSVA010000218.1:35837419-35858157 GCA_025504915.1 Erythroxylum reticulatum | reverse complement strand
TTTATGCAATACACACGTACACACATTAATAATTGCACAATTGTAAGCATTTATTTATGCACACTTATGTATATGGATTATGTATAATGCATGCTCAATGACAATCCTGGGTATTTATCCATCAAATTCATCAAAAAATCATTCTCATATCAAAACTCATCTAGGTATAATTTATACTTAAGTTTAGGCCCCATTAAAACCCTTAAAATCACAATTCATTTCTCATTAAATCACTTCAGATTTTTCCCAAGACACCACTTTTAGGTCTATTGTTTATATTCAGTCATAAAGTCAAAATGAGGTAATTTGATCATACTCTCTTCTATAAAAGTGTTTCTCTATGTATTATGCTTCCATTGACACCAAAATCGCTCAATTTGGTCTAGTAATTTGGAAGATATGTCTCAAACATTTATTCATATTCAAAAACAGTGTACTACATACAACTTCCATTTAGAAATTCAATATCTTAGAAAACGAATCAAAATTCTACTTCTTGAGACAATTTGTATGTCTATATCTCTAGTTTACTCCAAATTATAAAGAATCTCATTTGGAAGGCTATAGATCCATATATAACCAAAATACTGAAAGGTGCTCAGTAAGAAAATCCTATTTCACTGTTCCAACTGATACCCTTACTTTGATTTAATCAATCTTTTCCAGATCAATACTAAAAGATATAATTTTTCTTGTAAAGATAAATAAATGTTTTAGGAATCTATTTGTTCAAAAATAAGGTCATTTGGAGGACGGACGAAGAAGATATTGCCCAAAAACCGTCGGATGTTCATCACACTTGAAAACTTCAAAGTCGCTATCATGCAAAACTTTCGCTATTCATCACCTGGATCAATGCATGTCTTTCAACTCTCTCTTATAATATTCTCGTAATTATATCACCAACCAAATAGTTTAGAGGAGCTAATGGTATAAGGTAGGGAGATCCAATTTCCCCATAACTATTTTCCTTGTCCATAGAGATTGTCTTCAGATTCTGTCACAAATGCAAAGAGATTCTCCTAACTCATCTAAATTTATTTTTTAAAATTAAGTGATATATGTATATATTTAAAAGAAACTATACAACCTTTTCAAGGTTCAAATTAAGCTAAGTTACAAAAGCATTAAAAACTAGTCTTAAAGATTATAAGGATTTGAGAAATTCAACACATTAGCCATATTTCATTTATGTTCATGGATAATTCTTTCGATAATTGTCTAGCTACTATTAAGTGTCTACAATGCATGTGTATTTGCTAGAAAATTGTATCTTTACTTCTTTTTTTCTTCCTAAAAATTCTAAAGTTTCATTATTTCCATATGTAATATACTATAAATGAAAAGTTTATCTTGACTGCTTTATAGTTTGCTTTGTTTGACATTTTGAGGTTTTCTATCCAGTCAATCAACTCATTCCATGAGCTTTTTGTCTTCAAAATACCAAGTAATTTCTACATTATGTTCTATATGTTTGATCTATACTTGCATTGTACCAACAGATGATCTTGTGCTTCCGAGTGATGGTGGCAAATTTCACACTCTGGTGAAGTTATTGCAAACTTCATCCTAACCTTTATACGTAGTCTTCTTATTAGTCCCATCCGTAGTATGAATGAATGTGAGGGGTTCATATCACAATCCCATACAATATGTCTCCAACTTATTATGATGTTTGCCTCCCTTTAAAGGAAAATTCTGCATGCTTTTGTTCTGAATGTCCTAAAGCCCATTGTAATCCACTAGACTTCATCTTGTTCAGTAATCTAATAGGTTGGCATGTTCCCCATCAACATGTCTCAATTTTTACTATTGTGATAGGGCCAGTACCATTGATCGTTTCTAAATAAACTTCAACTGACAAAAGAGCAAAGTCTATTTTTCTTTAGACATCTCTAACACTGGTAGTCTTCAACACATTATTGGATTGAATGTGCATAATCTATCTTTCAAATGCCTAAGTGTTCCCATCTTTTATAAGAAGATAAGTTTTCAATGTTGTTTTTAAATTTTGGAGAAATTCAAAAGGAAGATAAATGTATGGTAGAATAGAGCTCTCTTATATTATGGAAAAGTACAAATCATTATTTAAGTACTTAACAACCCACACACTCATTAAAGCACTTACCTCTTTCTACCTATCGAAATTAACAAAGAAAAAAGAAATGCATCAAAAATTTTATTTTTCTAGTAAGGTTGAAAAATTTTGAAGGATCTAAAATCAAATGAGAGCACGTATGCTGGAGAAAAACAGGAAAAGGGACTAGGATTTGTCTCTTTACATACAATTCAAAATATCCAAATGGCTAAGAGAATCTAAAAGACTATTTAATGATAAAGAGGCTCTTTAGAGCAAATGGATGAATGATTGTTAAGCAAGTTTTACCTCTAATAAAACCCCCAATATCCGCATGTATACATATCGTAAATTGTAGTGTTAAAGGTGTTGATCCTATGAGGAAATAGTTAAAACTAAATGAAGCTAACTTTGTCAAAGGAGATAAAAATGATTAAAATAAAATTAAAACAATTAAATCAAGAAAATAATCAAATAAAAATAAGCTACCATTAATATGTGAGAAAATTAAAGATGAAGCATATGATTTATTTTATCGTTATTTTGTTCCTTTAACCCCTATTGATTCAATTATGTGTTGATTATAGATCTTATAAGGGAATGACTACTCTTTCTTAAGATCTAATTAATTAACCCTAATTGAATATGAAAATTCTAGAATTGCAATCTCTCAATTCATAACTCTTTCCCTAACAATTCCAATTAGTTCTAATGTGATCTATCAAATAACCAAGTTTTCACTTAAGATCTCTCTTCAAATGATGATCGATTTGTTAATCGTGTGACATATTAGTCTACCAACTCTCGTTGTGCAAATTAATTGGATTACTTTTGACTCACTCTCTTTATTGATTGCCAAAGTATAAAATGCATCATTAACACAACATAGAAATTGTATTGAATCAATTAAAATCAAAGTCACAAAATAATTCAAGAACAAATTCTATCATGGAAACTAGAACATAATAAACATGAATAACATCATCAAATTCAGTTCATACATCAAGTTTAATGAAAACAATAGGAAGAGAGAAAGAAGAACTTGATTTGGAAATTGAACTCAAAATCTAGAAATCTTCAATGGTCTCCTTGATGCTCCTTCCTTGATCTAAGAATGTAAGATGGTGGCTGCTTTGAATATGGTCATTTAATGATCTTATATAGTCCTAGGTCTATTTAGAGTGAAAACTAGGTTTTACCAAAGACAAAAAGTTCAAAAAGACCTTTCAAAAATGAAATAGAAGGAGATCCCTATGTTTGTGACGTGCCTATCACAATCATGATTGTGACAAGGATGTCATAATCATGACCCTTGAAATTTGACTTTTATCATCATCATCACCTAGTGTGATAGTTTTCTGTAACAATTGTGATAGGAATGTCATGGTCATGACTTTGGGGGAGACATTTTGTGACGACCGTGACAGGCATGTCATGATCGTGATCTTGTTCATTTATCCAAGCTTTCTCTAACTTCCTTCAATCTTCTTCATCTAAGTTCATACACTAACAAACACATCAAAACACCTCAAGCACACTTAATTAAAGTTCAATATCATGCTCTAAACAATAAAACATTCAAAAACATAAACACACAGTCACATTAACATAATAATAAACCTAAACATACACAAAATCATCTAATCAACACCTAAAAACACACTAAAAAACCAACCAAAATATAATGTAAACTATAATTATCAATGATTATTACCTTAAAGGATCTATGTTGTGGCAAATAAGTAAAAAGAAAAAACATTCATGGAATTTCATACAAATATTCTAAAAAACGGCAAATTGTATATCCCTCTATCATAATCCAAGTTGGCAATGGTGAAGACACTTAGTTTTGTTTGACAATTGGGCCAACCAAAGCCCTTTAATCTTGAGAGGAGAAATTTCTGTACCTACATAGCTAGAATCCCAGTTCAAGCTCGAGTCAAGAAGGTTATCAATCATAACTCATAACTAGTTACTGGAAGGGGTGCAAAAAGATTGCAGAATCACCTTCTTAACTACTTGCCTAACTTTACAATGACTAATAAACAAATATGGTACATTAACAAAAATAGAGAGTTCTCCAACTCCTCCTCTCTAAAAGCCCTTAGACATTGCATTCCTATCATTCCTTGGTATAATATTGTTTGGAAAGGTTCCTTAATGCCGAAAGCCTTATTTATCACTTAGTTGGCTTCTAGAGGGAGACTAAAAACTCATTACAAATTAAAGGGATCCAATGATCAAATCTATATACTTTGCTATCTTGAAGCTGAAGCTATAACTCACCTTTTCTTTAAACACATTTACACAACTACTACTTGGGCTATAATACAATGAATCATTAATCTCTACTGTCCAGTTGCAGAATGGGATAGCATATTATTTTGGGTTAAAAATCAGTTCAAAAAATTATGGATAGATCAACATTACCTAAGCCTAAGTCTAAATTGTTTAGTGCATTCAATATGGATGGAAAGGAATCAAAGATTGCTCATCAACTTTAAAATTGATAAACATGCTCTAGTCACATAATCTACTGTTGGATTAGAGAAATCATTACTGCCCATCAGGCTACTGAAGGTAAGAATCACTGCCTTAGAAGGAGATGGAATCTGCTATAACTTGGCTTTCTGATTTCTAGCAGTCTATATAGATAATAAGTTGTAAGATGTATTATATTTTGATATGTTTAGTATAGCACAACCTTGTCCTATTACATTAATACTGCCCTTCAGGCCTTACCAATGAATTCATTTTAAATTTAGAAAACCATATTTTGATTTTAAAAAACTTGACTTTATTCATTATCAAAGATTCTAAATTTTTATTTTGAAAATTGAGGGATTTTTCTTTAAAAATTAAAATAGTGGTCCCTCTTTAAAGAAAAATTACATACATTGAGATTAATCATTTTATGTTCACTCAAGTGGAGCCCTTACAACATTAAAATAATCAAATTAAGAATAAAAGAAAGTTTACATTATTTTTTACAAATTGAAATATTTTGAATCTTCCCGTTGAAACTCATAAATTTTCTTCATTCCTTGCTTTTACTTTACAGCTCCCATAATGCTTACCTTTGTTCCATAATGTCTTTGGGTAAATTGATTCATAATATCGAATAATTTCATTTTACTTTCTTTTAATATCTAAAATAAAATATTAATAATAAATATATTTTATTATCATTAAAATGTAAAATTTTTGAACAACGTTACTTTGTAACCAAAGTGAATTTAACGTACTTCGCGGCAGGATATTTTTGGCGTAACGGGTATGAGATTAACTTCTTTCTATAGAACATTACAAACAAGAAAATTGGCCGCAAAAGATCTAAATAGCCACTTATTGCTTAACTAGATAGTGACTTTACATATTTAAGATCAAATTTGGTTATTGTCAATCTAAATATTGACTAACACACAAAATTTGATCGAGTAAATCCGAGTAAATCCTGGAGTTATCATAATTTCACACGCATCGAAAAAGAAAATTCTCTTTCCAAAACATGGAAGTAACGAGGCCCATGGATAGAGAGGCTTCGAGGAGCAAAAAGACTAAAGCAAAAGAAACCTAAAAGGGGACAAATGTGTGAATCTGAAGCGTCAATGGAAGTTCACATTTGACTTGTAAGTCAATCCGACTTTCCAGTTTGAAGGAGCAACGTTCCAAGCAAAGATGGTCTCCTTGGTTGTGTAAGAAGTGAGTTTGAAAGAGAGGGTTTGGCCTCCAAGTGTAGCAAAAGCCTGGTATGAAGCTCCCCAGTTATGGCTCATACTTATCCACCCAGTTTTGCTTCCCTTTACCCACATGCTGGCTATGTCACCGCCTCCTCCTACATTCATCACATAAACCAACAACCAGTACCCATTTCCTTGGAATGTGAACTTCAATCCATCTCTTTCCACACATGGCACTCTGCAACAATTGCCGAACGAAGTATTAAAAGCTAACATTACATGTCTGAAGTTAATGGTTTGATAGTATTTATGTCGTTCTTAAGGTTTAAATTTATAGGTCCATGTCTCCTCTTTTTCTCTCTATTACATCAATTTGTCCTAAGTTGCTACCAAAAGAAATCTATTAACAAAGCTAGTCTAGCTCATAAAATAGGAGTTTCATTTTTCTTATCATTTAGGGTGGAATCCTCGATATGTTGAATTAAGGTTTAAAATTATACCCTTAAAAATACTTAAATACCAAATTAATAGAGGAGAGTGTGCGAATTAATCTTGGTGCAAAAGAAATACCTGCGATACGTTATAGGAATGATACCAGCCTTCCAGTTGGCAATTTTCATGAATGCAGGCTTGGACATATCAAAATGAACTCGAGGAGGGTTACACCAGCCTCCATTGTTGGAGTCTTGGGCCCAATTGGGAGGGCACAGATTTGTAGCAGTCACAGTTGTAAATGACACCCCTTTGAAGCAATGGGGTGACTGTACACACTTGATTTGGTAACAAGTCCCACATGCAAAACCATTGTTGAACAATGTTGTGCTCAATGCAACTGTATCTGTTCCATAGCCGTTTCGGAACAAATTCCCATATCCACAAGCTCCTCCTATCCATAGAAAACAACACAATTAAGTATTTGTTTCGTTACCAAGCCACACCTACAAATTAATTAAGCTACACCATTTGGTTAGGACTACAACATACCCATGGTCGCAGAGGCAGTTTCATCGCCGTAAAAGGTGGCGTGGGCAAGTTGCCATTGGCTTGGCCGGAAAACGGGTGTAGAATAGCCAACCCCAATTGTCCTGCCGATGAGCACAGATGTCAATCCTAACAAAAAGAACATAAAGCTCCATGGAAGATGATGAAAAGAAGCCATGGTTTTCTGGTTTTGAGGGCTCGATGACAATGTAGAATGCCTCACTGACCTGGAATTGCGACATTTATATAATGTTAACTTCCTAAGGTACGTGCTCCAAGTTGTAATTCAAGAAGCTAACCTTACGTGATGGCACGAAGGGAATGTCGTCCCTGAAGTCAGAGCTGGAGACAATTTGGAAGGGATTTATTAGATTAATGTGGCTGTGACGTGCAGGGAGGTTTTATTCCTTTTGCTTTCTTCGAGTGCTGCTAGCTATACAATGTCAATCAAATAAATGAGAACTTTGATTTTATTTTTTGAACTTCTTATCTACTACTTATGAGTCAACTTTCACAATCTCTACATAAGCAGAAGGTCAGGTTGTTAAGAAAATAATTTCCAAATATTAGTTCTCTAAAGATTAGACATGTATACATTAAACTGTTTTAAAGTATTTCAAGCAAGCAAGGATTCACAAAAGTAGTCAAAGACAATAAAATGTTTTAATTTTTGTTGGTCCAATTGATAAAATCTTAAATAAGGTGTAGAGATTGTTAGTTTATAACATCGATAGGATATAATAAATACAATATGAAGCTCTAAAGCTTATATTGGCCTACCGGCCACGATTGTTGTTTATGATCGACATTTTATATCAAATAAACATAAAGGGGCCTAATCTCATACTTACTAAACTATATGTGCTTTTCACTCAAGAGTTCCTATTGCATGTATATGTTAGCGGCCTAGACAAACATGCGATTTTTGTTCGAAACTACCGAAAAGGAACGGCGTTCGTTTTCACTGAGTTTTGGAATAGACCAATCCGAAATTCCTATAGATTTTACATACTAAAGTGTTAAAATTTTGATTATTCTTAAACAGAAAAGAAAACTAGACAAAAAATTCATATTAAAACTGTTCCTATTACAAGAATTACATGCATATCACCCCAGACATTTTGTGGGTCGCAATTAGTTGTCCAATTTTTGGTAGATAAATAACAAAGAATTAACCTTTTATGCAATACATACTTTATTATATCATAAATTATTATATTAAAGATAAGAAGAAAATCGATTAGAATAAGTAAAGATGAGGAAAAAATGATAAAAGTAAAACAAGTAACTACTTTTGCATTGGAACAATGCAGTTAGGTCGTGTAAGTTTTAGGATTTTGATGTTTATGAATATAATTACTTAAATTTAATACTTTAAGATTATATATTTATTGATTGGTTTAGCGATTGATATTAAAGTCTTAGAAAGTATAGGGTTGATTAATTGTGGTCATATCACTTTAAAAGAAGGAATTTTTTTTGATAATAAAATATATATTGGTTTGGTTTTCACTACTATTGTTCGCTATTTCGAACTTAACATTTTATAGAGATATAGGATTCAGGTAATTCAAAAAGACTATAAAAGCGAAAAGAAATTTCCTATAATGTATAAGAAGATATTTTAAGCTGATTCAAACTTATTGGTCAAACAATGTATCCACTTATCTATTACTGTTAGGCGTAAGGAAATAGCAATTTGATCAAAATTTATTTTTTAAAGTCAGTTTTAAATAATAAAATTAAGTTATCATTTTTATGCTTATTTATTCATATTAAATGCATTATTAGGTGTCAATTAATTGTTTGCATACTTCAACTTTTATATTCGTGTAGACTAATAAAGATCTCTAATTTAGGTAGGTCATAACGCATATTTCCAAGCGTGTCAATATCACCATCCCCCTTGCGCCATGTGATTCTCCAACTGTGATTCTTATCTGGTAATGCTTTCTTGAAAGTCAAGCCTGGTGAACCAGTTAACAGTGCAACAGAAGGATCTTTTGTCACTAAAAGTCCTTCACTCATAGCTGGTAATATTTGGTAACCATATTAAATGGTCGCAAAATTTTAATAGCAAAATACTATAGGTGACATTTTTAACAAAGTGTCACTAGTTATTTTGTGCTACGAGCTACATGCATAGCAAAAAGAAAATCGTGACGATACAGAAAATCATCATAAATGATATTTTGGTACGCTTAGTTTTCGTGACTAAATATTATTAGCTACGCTATTGTTAATGTAGGTAATATTATTTAGCGAGGAATTTTTAATCGTCGCACAAAATTATTAGCAACGATATAGCAAACGCAGCAAAAAATATTTTTGCGTTTTTTAAAGCACAGCGAAAAGTATTGATGACATTTTGAAAAATGTTGGTAAAAAGTTTTGATGACGATTTTAAAAACATAGGCAAATCTTTTTAGCTACATTTATAATTTTTAATAAATATTATCACTAAAAATTTTATCATGTTAATTATAATTATTGGTGACATTTTAAATCTATGTTATTGTATATAATATTTAGATTTTTTATAATTTATTATACAAAAATATAATTAAAAATAATCAGAAATTAGAAACAATTTATGTAAACAATAAACAATAAAATATTATTAAATGTTAAAGACAAATGTTAACAAAATAGTTATGTACAAACTAAGAATTGTTTTCATCATCAATACTACTTAAATAATTCGGCCAAGTATTTGTTTGACTATCTTTTCAAGTTTGGCCATCTTTCGTTCATTGCGTTCTAACTTTTGTTCATTACAATCTAATTTAGCCTTAAGCGACTGGATCTCTTGTTTAAGATGGTCAACATATGACGGTATTGATGAGGATGAAGCAGTTAGTTTAGAGCTAAACCCAAGACCTTTAATGTTGCCGGATCTTATACCAAGCACATTGTTGCAAATCTCATCTACATATGGCTCTTCTCCATCAGACAATGATCTTTGCAACAACTCGTACATCTTATTCTAAAATTTAAAAAAATCAACATTGAACTCAAATATTTTTTAAGAAGAAAAAAATGGTATTATTGAATAGATATGGAAAGTAGTACAAATTAGCATAACTGGGAGGGGATTACCGTACTACAATCCTTACAAAATCATGTAAGGTGGACGGACAAAAGGTAGAGAAGTTAGACTATTAGATCAGCCGTGAATCATAAGTAATTTTAGACATTCAGGGAGGAGAGAATGTTGTTAGAGTAGTAGAGATGCAACTTCTTCACTATTGAATTCAAATATTATTATTTAGTATTACATAAATAAATAAACTTAAAATTTAAGCAAAATTTTATACTTATATAATTATTTTGAGCTTCTTCTGATATCCACCTTTAACCTTCTTTATACCAAGTGAGTTTGTAGAGTATGATCCTATCACACTCTTGTCCATACAGTTCCTTATAACTCTGTTTTATGAAAAAATTAACTGAAAACACAATAAATAATATTGTATTTAATAATATAATTATAACTTCTAACTAAAGAACTTACATATATTTTCAAGTGAAAACAAATGATTTAGAGTCTTCGTTGTGAGGGGTTTTCATTTTTCCTCTGTTAATCTTAACTTTCTCACACTGTTCCTAAATAAAGAAAAGAAATGGTCATTAAATTATGTAACAAGGTTAATGGAAGCAAAGGTGAAGAGAAAGAAGTCAAACTTTAACATTGGCAGAGCCTAGTAATCACACATTTAGCTTTAATTTTTTAGAGATATTCGTTCGAAAACATGTCTTCTTGTGTCCTCATCAGAAGGAAAAAATTTGTAATATTTATGTAGTTGATAACGATGATCCTTGGCCCTTTGTTTCAATATTGAAGTCACACAGCTTGAAATTTCAGGGTGGTCAATATTGACAATATTGAGTTTCATCTATGAACAATAAGTAAAAGTGAAATTAGTCTTTAAATAAGTAAAAAGAATGCAAATAATTATATAAATTTAAAAATACCAAAACTTTATCCAAATAATTATATATCAAGTTGTCTTCCTTCAATTGCTTGACATGTTGAAGGCAAGGCAATTCAGTCCTGACAATGACCCCTAACCACTAGACAATTTTGCTAATTGGATCTTATCATTATGACGAGCTTACAAGGTGTCAATATTTACAAACAACTTGTTCATTGCAACATTCATGCTTTGCAACTTATAGCCTTTAGTGATACCTCTACTTCTTTTTCTGATGTCATTGTTGGAACCTAACAACAAAAGAATAAGGATAAGAAAAAATACATTAAACATGTAAATATATGTTTGAGCATAAGTGATCGGGTTTTGATGTGTGTAAGTTTTAATAATAGCCTTGATAATCTGCAAGTGTGTAATACCTAATGTGTCGATCCCACGAGGAGGGATAATCTAATCCTAAAATATAAAGATAAAAAACAATATAAAAGTTCAACTGCACGAAACTAAAAATGAGAACTTAATTCTTTCGATCAAATCAAATTAAAAATCAATCACGAAAATATTAATAATTTAGCAGTTTCATCACATACTTAAGAATAAACCTAAGGAAATTACCAAATGAGAGAAAGGGAATTTTACCTATCTTTAACTCTAACCTAACTAATTATAAATTACCGGATTATTGGTTTTAAACGATCCTAGGGTTGATTATACTCTTGAGTTATAACCATTAACCCTAAATCATAAACCCTAATTAGATTATGAAAGTTGCAATCTCTTAATTAACAACCTATCCAAAATCCTAATTAGTTCTGAATTTGTCTAATAAACTGTCGGAAACCTATATAAGATCTCTCTTCGCACAATTTACCGATTTGATTTAATTCTTGTTCTATTCAATCATCTAACTATCTTTAGCCCAATTTAATTATTTTTCATTCGATTCACCCTTTCAGTTTATTATCGAATTATGCAATTGCAAAATTAAATCACAATAAACCAATACAATCAGATTTCATTAATTCAAAGATAAAACTCTGAAGGTGAGAAAATAAACAGGGAATACGATCTGAATGGATAATGGGAGGTAGCGACGTCAGAAAACTCCTAATTCAGGAAGTACATCAAGTCAGCTTCTTCTCTGCTTCTTCTCTGCTTCTTTCTTCCTTCTTCTCTTTCTCCATCTCTCGATGAATTCTCTCTAAGGTTTCTCAAAAGTGGATGATGCAAAAGCTCTCCTATACCTCTTTGTCTCGTTCTTTAAATATCCTTTATGTTCTGAATAGCCCTAGGGTTTTTTGGGGTCTTAAAAGTCTGAAAAATCCCTAAAAACTTGACTTTTTTGTGTTTGCATATCTGCCCAATGTAGGCCACAATCGTGGGCCAAATCTGAGCCTTTTGTCATGATCGTGCCATATAAGCCACGATCAGGGTCCATGTCTTAGACTTCCGTCACTATCGTGGCATGTCGGTCATAAAAATGAGCCAATTCTGGTGCTTCTATCACAATCGTGGGCTATTGTGTCACGATCATGGGTCATTGTTTCGACCTAAACATCTCTGAAACTTCTTTATTCTTCAATGTTAACCCTGAAACACTAACAAACACATTAAGGTACCTTTAAAACATAATATTTAAGCTCAAAGACTTGAATTAACCTATAAAAACACTTAAACACAAATAATTAACAAACTAAAACAATTATAAGCTAAAAACATATTAAACGATTGAATTGACAATTAAATATATCAAATTAAGTTGTAAAATATTATACAATTTACACTTATCAATATCCCCACATTTAAATGTTTACTTGTCTTTAAGCAAATAAAACAACAAAAACAAAAACAAAAAAACACAAAGCACACAATGTAATAGTGAGACAATGGCTTTAACTTCATGAAATAAATTTAACTTTAAACACAATCATTCAAGTTATTTCAAATCATTTACATGCAAAATCCACATTTAGGGGCTATGGACTAAACATACATATTAATCAAGCCCAAATGTCAAGTTACTCACCCTTTTTAATTGTACACACACAATAATAATTCTTTGGTCATTCAAACTCTATAACTACTCCTAAGTACGTTTTCATGAAAGGTCAAGTTATTTACAAGTTCGATAGGTTTTATTATAAAATTTTTTGTATTTAATATTTTGTAGATATGGACCTAGTCTTTTATGCATAGGCAAATATTTGTGATAAATGTTGATCCGGTTACTTGACTAAGTCATTTTTTTAATTAAACTGCTTGGTTGAAACGTCATTATAACCTTTTGAGGATGAGGCATATATTTGTGGTATGTGTTGATCTAGTTACTCAGCTACTTCACGTTCTCAACTGGTTATTAGCTTATTCATAGCCCGAAGACCAGTGGAATAGTTATTTATTTAAAATTAACCAACATTTTTTTATTACCTACCTTGTTGCTTTAACTACTCATTTTTATGAAAACAGTACTAGCTGACCTACTTTAGTAGAAATACCTAAAATTATGAATGAATGTGAAAATTCAAAGGATAATAAACTCACATTAAATCCTAATTAACTTGCTTATTTTGTCAAAGAACACAATTCACTAATTTTTTGTGATCTAATGACTCTTTACAACCTAATAGACTATGTTCAAAATTAAATCAATTTCAATCCATCTAAGCCATTGACACATTCACACAATTCACAAAATGCAATTTAATAAACTATCATACAATATGCAAAATTCACATTCAATGAAAATCACATAAACCGTTGGATCGAAAACAAAAGCATACTAGATTTGGTTAAAATGGTAGATTTCAAAACTTTTTCCGAAATCAAAACGCAGCAGAAGTATAATTACCAAATCAACATGCCAAGCCATACATGGTATGGTATAAGGAAAATAATTATCATAAGAACAAGATGGAAATTATACCGACTCCTTGCTACAACTTTGACTCCTTGCTTTTATATCCTCTCCTTGCTATTGTAACCTTGACCAATCCGATCTACCACTTGTTCTCCTTGGACAACTTGGTTAACATTATCCTTTGGTGGGAAAGGAGAAGAAATATTGAAGATATTTTCCTTAGTTGAAAGAAGCCAAAAATGAGACTCTTCTCATTCAAGTTTCAGCTAGGCTATGCAAGAGAGGAAAGAGTGAGTCAAAAATGCAACAATAGCCATACTCTTTCTCTCAATTTTAGTTAAAGATGAAACAAAGAAGTGATGTGAATCTAATGCATCACTTCATTCTTTAATCAACAATAAAGAAGCCAATAAATGAGACACTCTCATTTGTTTAAGTTGGCTATATGAAAACACCAATAACCTAAATGAGGCCCTCTCATTTTCGGTTATGAGATGAAAGAATAGAAAGAGTACATCAAATGCACCTCGTCCTTCTTTAATCAAATAAATGCTAAAAGGTTACATGCCATCATTAAAAGACAACGGTTAAATCATTTAATGATAAGATCATTACTCCATTTAATGATGATGAAGCATGATAAAAAACCATTTAAAATTTTTTAATTCAATGCTAAATGTGTAGCTGCACATTTAGCCATAAAATCGAAATTTTCTCTTCCTTTTTGTTTAATAAATTAATCTAATTAATCAAATCAAACCAAAGTTTAGCTCAATATTCATTTGGTCTTCTAATTAACAATTAATTAGTGTAAGCCCAACATTCAATCATAGGCTTTAATACCCAATTTAATTAACTATTAGTTAAATTGTTCTGATATTATTATTATTTCGAATCTAATTTGGTCCTTTCTTCTTTCTTATTTCTGGTAATCTCCATTTATATTTCTTACTTTGTTTGATAATCTTCCTAGAAGCCAAGTGGATAATCTAATTGGACTTAGATAATTCAAGCTCCAATAAGTATGAAATTAATTTACTCATTAGAATTAATTAAAGCTTGTTAACCAAATGTCATTTCACTAAAGACAATTAGTTGAACTCTTGAATTACTAAATATTATGAGAACACATGTTTCAAATAATATGTCTAATTGTAAACTCTATTATGAATCATATTATAGTCGTTCACACAATAAAGGGTAAAATTGCCGTATTTCCCTTATGTTGGTTTTTCCTTCTAGATCTCCCATTTTACTATATAGGGTGATTAACACACAAGATCTCATCTCGATGTTAAGACTTGATGGGTAGCTGATCCATCAAACTACTGGCACCAGTTTAATCGCCAATCTCCATAAAACATCTAGAAGTGATGGTTTCACTGTAAACTCTTTATTTGAGTAACTGTTCCTTGATATATGTTTCAATTAATAATTCTAACATGCAAACACTAGATTGATACTCTATAAACATCCATTCCGATCATATCAATAATTATAACGAAACACATAAAATTTTACCACTCATCAAGATTGTAGTTCGAAATAAAAGAAAGCTAAGGTATATGTTTGAAGATTAAAGAAACACCCTACCTTATTCTTTAAAACATACATGATTCCAGATTGATTTAATAGTGCCATTATCAATAGTTAACTACTATCATGATATGAAACTCATCATTCCCTTGAAGTAAACTCCTTTACTTGCACGGAGATAAATCACAACACTATAGTCTAAACCATAATCAAGCTACAAAATTAATTATTCAACTGTGAATCAATTATTTTAGATTCTAGTAATATAAATGTTTCCTATACATCTTTATGTATATGTATATTACTTACAAAAGAATCTTGGTACCTTATGACTACTTATATTATGCTCATACAAGTAAAGCCAAACTCTTTTGTTTTATTAATAATAAATATTTTCATTACAAAAAATAACTGGAAGAAAACTAAGTTATATGTAAATAAACTTGCTTTCCAGGGCACTATATTCACATAACTCGAACAATCTCCCACTTTCCCTAAAGCAAGTTTGACATATCCCTCATTCCCATCCTTGCTAGATGACCCTCAATGTAACATCCTGCTCCCATACTAAGGGTTGGAGCTCTAGATTTTGGTAATGGAGAAAATAACAATGAGGGATTAGAAGAAAGTGTATTTCATACTCATGCATAATGTAGCATACGTACATTCATGGACATTCCAGGTATAATTGTTTATAAATTTGATTTCCATTGAGAATTGTGGTTTTTATGTGTTGAAAATTGATTTGAAGAGTGTATTTGTTGATTTAGAATTTTTGAAGTTTTAGGAAAATTTTCTAAAAATTTTTAGGAATTTTTTTTGGACTAGAAAATTTGTCAAGTGGCAAAACTATTAATAAATGGTAGTAGAAATTACTGTCCAATGGAAATGGAATTTTTGATAAGTGATTTTAGGATTTAATGACAAGTTTCATAAAAATTTGGAGTCAATTGGATTAGAAATTGGAGACAAAATAGACTAGTTATTAAAGTGGACTAAATGGAACCATGGGGAAGTGACCTGTCACTTGCCTTGCTACATCTCACCCATGAGTTTTTTACATCTTGCAAGCCTCAATTTTTTCTTTCATTTGGACAAAACACGTTTTCTCCTTCTCTCTCTACATTTGTTCTTCATCTTCTCCAATCTTCTTCTCTATCTACGACACTCTCCTCTCCCAAGCATTAGTGTTGAACTTTGCTCTTATCCTTCACTTGCTACTTCCATTTTTTGGTTGTCTTCATCATCATACCACTAGAAAACCTAACCTATTGTACCTCCACTTGTAATGATCGTATAAGTTGGAGAGCTAGGGTTTCATGGTGATTGAAGAAGCTTTGGGTAACTCAAGTACGAGCATCACTCTTTTTGAATTGATGAATGAAATATGATTTGATGATAGTTAGAGGTTAAATATTCATGATATGAGGATCGGTTCATGATGAAATATGGATGAGAAATGGGGAGAGACTCATGTCTTGCTTTTGTGTTCTGATGGATAATAGATTAGGGACTGACATAATGTTGGATTGGGTGAGTGAATGATGTCTAATGGGTGCTGGAAAAATGTTGGCCATAACATTTTCCATCTAATTATGCTTCAGTTCTTTAGTCATAACTTTTTAGCTAGTTATCCAAGTTAGATGATTCTTAATTTTGATTAAATTAGAGACATATAGCTACATTTGTTATGAAGAAGTCGAATTCAAAATCCTTTTAGAAGAGTCTCAAAATTTGACATGAAGTTGAAAAACTGAGTATATGTTTGTGAAAGATCGCTGTAGCAAACTCCTTGCTTCTCCATGGCGAACTTAAAAGTTTAGCTAGGATTTCTTTCAGATAAAGTTCTCCGTATCCAACTCTAAGTTTCGTCACCGCAACCTTGTGAAAATTTCACGAGAATTCCTTTCTAGAGGAGTTTGCTGCAGTGAACTTTTCTTTTCACTGAATATGTTTTGGTAGTTTGGGCATATCTTCTTTTGTAGTAATCCAAATAGATTGATTTTTCATTTGGAGTACAATAAAGACATAGGGATACAAATTATATGAAGAAACTAAATTCTGAATTGGAATCTATGAATTTCAATTTCTGGGTGGAAGTTGAGTATAGGGCATTGTCTAAGAATAAAAGCTGTCCGAAAATATTTGGAGTATAACGTTTACACCACTGAACCAAATTGAATGATTTTGGTGTCATTAGAAACTTATGAGATAGAAGGACAATTTTCAAAGAGAAAGTTTTCCCAAATTACTTTAATTTCATTGTCTAAATGATTAGAAATAGTAAATCCGAAAGTCAGTGTTTGGAGAAAAATCTGAAATGATTCATTGGGTTATGAAATTAGATTCAAAATATTTATTTGAGGTATAAACCCTAAGTACAAATTTTACTTAGGTGAGTTTTAATATAAGACTGATAATGCGATGAGAATAATGGAAAAAAACTTGGGATTGTCATGAACATGCATTGTACATATTCCATATACACGTATGTGCATAAATGAATGCTTACAATTGTGCAAAGATATTAATGTGTGGCCAACGTGTGTATTGCATAATTTCGATGTGGAGGATACACGCCCGCATCCAGATGCTTTCAAATCAAGAAAGAAAATGCTAATCTGAAGCATACAGTGAGTAACCTAGATTGTTTCTCTCAATTAATTGTTTGCTTTAAAAATATGTTTTAAATGATGATTGAATGCGAGTTGATTTTATGTTGATGCCAGACAATAAGGTCCTTGATTTGATGAATGTATGTGATACTGAAGTGCTACTTGTATATGAATTTGATGAAATATGTGATACATGATTTGATTGTTAATTGGCAGACTTAGTTCTGGAAGAAAATTATGAATATGCATAAGAATGCAATAGTGATTCTCAACATTATGTTGAATGCCGGACGACAGTCTAAAGATGAATATGAAATTGAATGTGAATCCGAAAGCATGTGACAGACTGAAATTATGTGAATGTGATGCATTCCATTACATGAATGTATGAAACATAAAGGCAGTTGTGATCGGAGTTTCCATCAAAAAGGAGTTTAAAGCTCAGAATGTGAAAAAGAGCATAGAGCTCAGAAAGTGTATAAGAGCCAAAAGCTTACTGTGTAAAATAAGCCCTGTATCCCTAACGGATAAGGGACAATTATAAATGAGCCCAACATCCACAATGGGTATGGGATAGTTAGTCACTCGGTCACAACAACGTAGTAATTGGAAAAGAATCACATGAGCATTTCTTATACATTTTAATAAGTATGTTTGATTATTTAAAATGCGAAATTACCTTACTTGTAAGTGAGAATGTGACATATAATGAATTATGCTAAATGTAAAGATGTGAATTATATGTTACGTGTATTGATTTGTCGCATGAATTGAGTGAACCATCGATGATGGTGACCTCATTGAGTTCGTAAAAATCACCCAAAATTTGCAATATTTTGTAGGCTCTGAAGAGTTAGCCCGTTAGATAAACAGGAGTATACATTGCAATCGAGTAAGAGATTGAGATCAGGATCAGTTTTTGTCTGCATTTTTTTCTTTATTTTGTACCAAATAGAGTCTTCCATAATTATTGTAACTTGTGTATTAGAACATTTTTGTTTTGTAATAACTTTCCAAATTGGAGATGTTTGTAAATGATTTTGCAATGTAATGAAATTATGACTACAAGCATTATGTATTTATAATGGGCCCAAATGACTATTGAAATTCTGATGATTGTATTACTGTGATTGAAAAAGTTTATAACTCAAATGGGCACGATTTGGTGACTGATTTCTACGTACACATTTGATATTTTTGGAAAAAAAAGTTATACTGAGTTTTTGACTGATTGATTTTACTAGCACGCCATTTTGGTGTGATGCGGACTTAGATATCACTTAGGATGTCGGGTACGTGTCTAGACTATGGCTCCACCTACTAAAACAAATATAGAACCAAAAGTTGATTTCCTTGAATCAGCATCTGACTGGAAATCAAAATCCGTATATCCTGTCAAAATAATATTACTTCTAGAGTAAACAAGCATTAAGCTCTTTTTCCTACAAAGATATTTCAATATACACTTAACCGCAGTCCAATAATCCATTCTTAGATTAGACTGGAATCTACTTACTAGTCCCACTATGTAACAGATAGCCGGTCTAGTGCAAAACATAACATACATTAAACTTCCAACTGTCAAAGCATACAAAATATTATGCATACGTTCGACTCCTCTTGGGTCTTAGGTGTTTGCCCCTTTGAAAGTTTGATTTCATGTCTAGTAGGTGTAAAACCCCTCTTGGAATGACAAACTTATTGAGTATGTTCTCAATGTAGGTTATTTGAGACAAGGCTATCAGTTTGTTCTTATGATCCCTTATAAACTTAATCCCTAGAACATAGCTAGCCTCTCCTAAATCTTTCATTGAAAATTGTTCGTTCAGCTATCCTTTAGTCGTATATAACATTCCTACATCATTCCCAATGAGCAAAATGTCATCGACATATAAGATTAGGAAAGTAACCTTGCCTTCTTGTATCCTTTTATAGACATAAGGCTCATCTAGGTTTTGTATGAACCCATAGGTTTTGATAGACTTATCAAACCTAATATTCTAAGACCTAGATGCTTCCTTAAGTCCATAAATAGACCTCTGCAAATTACATACCTTAGGCTCATTACCTGGCTCAACAAATCCTTCTGGTTGGACCATATAAATGGTCTCCTTAAGATCCCCATTAAGAAATGTAGTCTTAACATCCATTTTTCATATTTCATAATCAAAATAGGCTACTATGGCCAAAAGAATCCTGATGGACTTAAGCATGGAAACTGGAGAAAAAGTCTCCTCATGGTTTAGCTTTAAAAGTCTCTACCTTTCCATCATATCCTCTTTTCCTTTTGTAGATCCATTTACGCCCTATGGATTTTACATCTGGTGTGAGATCTACAAGGATCCAAACTTCATTAGTGTATATAGAATCTATTTCTGATTCCATTGCCTTGAACCAATTTTTTGCATCAACATCATTAATAGCCAGTGTATAAGTAATGGGATCTATTTGCCTTCTCCTAGACCTAGATGCCTATCTGGTTGTCTCACAGCCCTCCCACTACATCTAGGCACTACCTAATGTCCGGGCTGCTCTTCTTATTCAACTCTTGATTCCATTTTAAAATCTTGTTCTGCTATATCTAAATCAACTCTTGGTTTAGATGAAATACCTAACTCCTTTAGTACTACTTCACTTCTTCCTTTGTGATTTCTCAAAAATTCTTCCTCCAACAATGTCACATTTGTCGACATAAATGCCTTCTTATCCTGAGAACTGTAAAAATAGTACCCTCGTGTACATGTAGGGTATCTAGTAAATAAACATACTTCTGACCTTGGTTCCATCTTTGTAGATTTAGGCCTTAGAACATGGGTTGGATAGCCTCAAGTCCTTAAGTGCCGCAATGAAGGCACTCGGCCAGTCCATAACTCCTTAGGTATTTTAGGCACCAATTTGGATGGAACAAAGTTAAGAAGATAAGTTGTCATCCATTCAACTACATCTCATCATTCATAATTCCTATTTTCTTTTCCATAATATCTCACTTATGTATATATGTATATAACAAAAATTCATGTTCAAAAATCATCAACTCAAGTTGGTAACTTCTTCAAG
>JANSVA010000218.1:35816621-35827904 GCA_025504915.1 Erythroxylum reticulatum | reverse complement strand
ATATATCACACACATATATATAGTTACTATAACTATATGGCATGATATGGACACCCCAATCACATTGGGCTTAAGTCCATAACCATCCACCATACAAGTCCAAACAATCCTAACATGCATTCTCTAATGCATCAAATTAAACAAATAAGTTTTGGTTGTGACAGTTTATAGATCCTAAAATTTGGAAGTCGATTAAACTCTTGAATCGAATTGTTTACTAATTTCAATCTCATCTAAATTTAATTTTGCATGTCATTTCAATTTGGAATTTAATATTAGTAAAATTAAATTAAAATCCAATATTCAAAAACTAATACACCTTAAAATTAATTTCTTGATGTCAAAATTAAACACTTTAATTTTGTCACACATGCCACATTCTAGTAATACTAGAAAATTTAATACTCCACTTAAATTAATTTAAAATTAATTTCATAAACTTTCAAAAACATACTATCATTCCATTCATCTCTAGGTCATTTCAACTTCATCAAAATAATTTTTGAATAACCCAAAATCATCTAGATAACCGAAACTACACTTAGACATATAAAAATGGTAAATTCGATATCTAAAATTTTTCTGAAAATCTAATTTTGAGAAAATTCATTTTGGAATGCATAAGGAATAACAATAACACATTTTAATGACATAAAAATATTTTTAAGGTTTTAGAACCAAAGCATACACATACAAAATTATCAAAGAAAATAGTTTCATCAATTTCAACAAAACAGACTAGATTTGTTTCCTATTTGAAAAATAAATTAAAATTTTAAATTAATTCTTGAAAAATTCCATATGATTAATAACATTATAAATATGCTTAAATAATTTTTACAGAATAAAATTCCAAGAAAAACATGTTCAACCTCAATAATTTAGCCAACTAACATCATATGTTCTACAAGAAAACAATTTTCATGCATGTTGCATAAAATTTGAAAATAAATATTTTAATCCCATTAATATCAATTTTCAATCACGAAAACCATCTAGAAACATTTCATGAGCAAATCAATGAAAGAAAATAATGAAAACAAAATTTTGTAATTTAATTTCAAATTTTCTAAGAACAAATCCTTAGTTGTCACAACTATGCAATCCTATTGCGAATGTAATAGAAACTACATCTAATAGGCAAAAGATGGCTCTGATACCACAGTTGGGTTTTGATCTTACATCATATGCATCAAAAATGAAAAAAAGCAGAAGAAATATGAAACAAAACCCAAAAAGACAAGAACTTTCAGATGCCATTAGATGTAACCTTAACAAAACATGAACTTAAGTAAGATGTGTGCCTTACAATCTCCTTCGTTCTTCATTCTCTTACCCTCTTTGGGTTGTCACAAACTGTAACGACCAAAGGAGGATGTCTTTAATGATATCCACGTGAAGAGTGGAACCTGAAACCTCTTAGGAAGAATGACTAGAACACACTCAAAGTGCTAGCTTTGTGGTGTATTCTTTGAGAGAGTGTTTATAGAGAGTGAGAAAAGATGATGAACATTTCACCAAAAATCTCTTATTTTCACACAACACTTGCACGAAAATTGATGTTTCTTACACCCTATGGCCTTCCTCTAACCTCCAACATCAATGGAGGGTTAGTGGGAATTAAGTGGCTTTTAAGCCCACTTAATTTAGCACGAAACGTCCACCCCTTCTTTGAAGGGTAATTTTGTCATCTTACTTATTAAAGGGTAATTTTGTCATCTTACCTAATAAGCAAGATTCACATGTGTCATATAATTCACAATCAAGTGACCCTAAACCACCATGCTTATATAGCTTAGCTATGCATCTCTTATATCTTGGACCCCTATCCAAAATCATTTACTCATTCTTCTCATCTTTAATGCATTGACCCATTAGGTTCCTGGTTATATTGGCCACTTGAATTAACACTTACTTCAATCAAGTTATAAGCAGTATCTAGCAACACATCATGACACCTAATTGATCGAAAATTCAGTGGTTTGACTACAAACCCCTTCCATAGACAATGTTCCTGTGTAATTCATCCTTTCATGATCTATACCCCACTTGACTCAAAGTATGGTTAAAGTGTCAACTTCCACGAGACTAACTACGTCACATCTAGCCCAAGTCATGTTAGTTCTTATTCCTGAGGATCATTACTCAATTGGATATGTCAATAAAGACTATCATCATTACAATTCTACTCTGGCTAGAGATTCCTGAGTAATGACCCTGACAAAAGGTCGCGGGTATCATCTCCTTCTATCAAAAGTGGTGAATTATTTATTGACTAATTAATTACCTTCAAATACCTCATTCTATACCCAATCACCACCCTATAAGAAACCTCTAACAGGTAATAAAGAATGGATTCAAACTATAGGATTAGTTTCTAAGATATCTTTGAGCACCTCAAGTCTAAAGATATTTGCACCATTTCTATAATGAGACTATCATTGACACTAGAATAGATTATCTATATGATTGTCTCATAGCAGGTCATCTAATGTAGTTATTTCTCTTACCAAGCATCCACATGTTAACTCTAAACAACTTATGCTTACAGCTTATAAGATCAACTGCTTGATCTAATCTTGGAGTATAACATGTACTAGTATGTCCGAAATAATAATGTCTCCTCTCATTAATCCTATGACAAGGGGTAATTTAGATACTAACATAATTACATATGATAGGAATCTCATTACCATGATGTCATCATTATTTCCTTCATATTATGTAATATATCAAAGACTTCATTAGTTCGATTTAAGATCACTATCAATTCATAAAGAACGTGAACATCAAATTAACAAAAAAACCTTTTTATTAATCTAAAAGATTTGTCTAGTAAGTGCTAAAGGTGATTGCCTTTAGAGTACTTCTCTAACACTAAATATGCTACTAATTTGATTGGCCAAAATTTATAAATGAATTTTACAAATTCCTATGATAATAACATTATATCATAATTAACATGTATATTTAACCTAATAAATCTTCCCAACCTAAAATACTATGTTCAAAATTAAATCGATTCCGTTAAGTCCTTATCATTGACACATTCACATGAATCACATCATGCAAACCTAAACTACCTAACATTCAATATGCAAAATTCACATTCAAAATAAAAGCATACATGCACACAACCCTCCCCACACTTAGACAACACATTGTCCTCAATATGAGAAGAGCAATCAATAACATAAAAGTTGGGAATAAATATAAAATAAAATAAAACATAAATCATTATTTAAAAGAGAAAGGCTTAGAACATAAAATTGTCATGGTGATGGAGGTGGTGACGGTGATGGATGTGGTAGTTGAATGATGGTGATGGAGCTGGTAGTTGAACACCTTGAGCCTCGAAATATCTATTACTGTGTCAAATGTCTCAGCTCTAACATTTTTGTTCTCTGACCATCCCCTTTAATCCTCCTTGCATTTTCTACAAGAGATTTGTTAGTTCCCAAGAGTGGAAATGAAAAGTGAATGAAAAATGAGGTTAGATGTAAATATATAGGGTAAGAAAGGTAGGAGGTGTAAAATTGGAAAGAAAATTAGCCAAAAAATGCGCATATCCATCTTGCCTTGCTATAGGCCACAATCATGGCCCTACTAAATTTATGGACACTTTTTTTATTTTTTTCTTTTCTTTAATTCACCTCTAAGATCCTTCCTTAACCTCTTATTAACACCATTACCTCATTTTGTTGACTTTCCTTATCATCATATGTCAAAATTGATCCTCAATTCTTTGAAGATAACACACACAAATAGAATTCAAAACCTACCTAACATAAAAGATGAAATAAGAATGAAAAAAAACCATGGGTTGCCTCCCATGTAGTGCTTCTTTTACCATCAATAGCTCAATATACTTTTTTTTCTCATGGTAGTTCAAACAAGTCAGTTAATGGTGGTGTGGTCATGGATTCATAAAGTGCAAGGGAACCACTAGATTGCTCTTGCTACCACCTTTCTTCTTTAGCTTCTTTCTTTGCTTTCACATCTTTGGTTGGGGTTGGGGTTGTCCGAATGCATCTTTACATATGTACCCTTTCTCAACTTCTTGATAAGGCTCATTGCTTTTCAGAGCATTGATAGATTTATGAAGATGGTTGTTAACTTTGGACACCTTGAATGACACATCATCATCCCCCACTCTTAAAGTCAATTTGTGCCCCTCAGTGGCTATAATTGCTCAAGAGGTGGCTAAGAATGGCCATCCATGGATAATTGGTGTATCCACATATTCTTCAATTTCAAAAATAAAAAAATCTATGGGGAAAGTGAATTTGTTGATCTTAACTTGAACATCTTTGACTGTCCCTCTAGGATGATGGACTGATCTATCTGCCATTTTAACACACATTTTAGTGGGTTTGTTCTCGTCTAACTCCAAATTTTGACACAATTTGTAAGGCATCATATTGATACTAACCCCTAGATCTACGAATTCATTGTCTAATTTAACACTACCAATAGGGTAGGGAATGTAGAAATCCCCTAGATCCTCTTGTTTACAAGGTAGTTATGCCACTTTGTTGGAGTTATCCTTGCTTCCTGCTTCACTACCCAACTTTTCTGGCTCCTTTCTATTGAGTAGTTTTGATTGTACGAATTCCATTAGAGCTGGTCGTGATTTCAATTGCTCTATTGAATCAAGGACTTCCTTCAATGAAGTTTCTTTGGACTTTCAATGTGTTAGAATAGGGTATAGAATTGATGGTCGATATTCCTTGATTTTAGGCAGATTATAATTGATTTGCACAGAATATTCATTGGTCTTCTCTCCTTCTTCCTCCCCACCATCCTTAATTTCCTCAACCTTTTCTTCAGTAACGTACCATTATTCTTTTCTTAGGGTTCACCTCAGTGTTGCTAAGAAGGGTTGCTACACTTCGAGTTGATAATACATTAACTAACTGGCTCATTTAGACTTCCAACTTGTGTATGGAAGAGGTGTGATTCTTTGTTACTTATTCAAATTTTCCTTTAAGCATCCATAGAATTTGGTTTTTCCTACTAAAATCTTGGAGGCTTTTAAGATCAAAACTGACTTCCCAAATTGTTTAACTAATAGAAGTTAAGGCGATTCTTCTACCCAGGATTGTAAGTGTTCAAATATGGGTTGTTTCCCCCTCTTCAACCATATTGCGCTCCCATGTAATTCAACTATTCTAATTCATGACCCTACATTGTAAAATGTTTGTAAAAGGAATTCTTTGGGTAAATTATAATATGGACACCTCCTTTTCAAGTCCTTGTATCTATCCCATGCCTCGTAATGTGAGTCCCTATTATTCTACTGAAAGTTTGTAATCTCCTTGATTATCTTTGTGGTTTTGGTGAGGGAGAAGTATTTTTCTAACAATGCTTGGACCAATTGTTCCCAATTTGTAATGTTTGCGAGACTGAGTGGGTGATACCATGCTTTGGCTCTATCCCTTAATATAAAGGGGAACATCCTGATCCTAACAACTTCTTCTAACATTTGATGATATCGGAAAGCATCACATATCTTGAGGAAATTCATGATATATGCATTAGGATCCTTGTTGGTCAATTCATAAAATTGTACGTTTTGCTGCATCATGTTCAACAGAGCAGGTTTTATTTAAAATAAAGTTGCTTGGATAGGTGGCTTTGTAAAACCTTGATTAGTCGTATTAAATCCTAATCTTATGAAATCCATAAGGGTTTTTGGTTGGGTGATGTGTTTAATTGTTCATATATCTGACCATTTACAATTAGACATTAATGATACGAAAATGCATAAGATACTCACTTTAATTCATATATGATTTTATGTATAATTTGGAGCAAAGAAATTAAAGTGAGTCGAAAGGTCTATATTTTGGCCATTTTTCGAAGATTAATTTTTACTTGTCTTTCTGGAGTAAGAAGAAAAAAATTGAAAGACAAAAAGAAAATTGAAAAAAGAAAAAATGCAAAGAATAATGAATGAAGATGGACAGTTGGAAAAAGAGACAAAAACGACAGTGTAAGATAAAGAAAACACAATGTAGCAGGAAAAGGCAGAAGATGAAATGTAGCATAGCAGCTAGAGGTTATAGCAAAATGTAGTTTGTCTTTCACGCAGAAATCCTGCGTAACATAGACAACGTTTGTGTTTAACGCACAACTGCATTAAACGCAACGTTCAATAGGTCTGTGAGTTTTAAAGGAGGAATGAACAGTAGCATGACCCAACATCTTAAATCGTCACATCAAGCTACAATAGTGAAAGGTAGAAAATAGAGAAGAGAGCTGTGTGAGTGAGTGGTGTGAAACAGAAGAGAGGGAGGCGTAGTGAAGAGAGGCAAAAGGGTTTCAACTAGAGACATAGGGCTTAAGCATTTTTGCAGGAGAGATTCATGAAGGGCTAGATGTTCTGATGCCGGTTTCGAGTGCACACGCTACACAAGTCCTTCGCTCGCTGTAGTGACATGGAACGACAGATAGAGGACATGTGGTCGGCGCGGGTGTCTATGTGTATACAGCGCGTGACGCACATGCTCTTAACAGATTAAAGGCATGTTGGCGAGGGCACGTGCAGCGCACGAGAGGCCCCGCGCCACGTATACTGATGTGATGCACCACATTAGCGGTTGACATCATGATGACGTCAGTCATACGGACGCTACAGTATTTTCTGAAAAACAAAAATTGCAGATTTCCCGTAAGGGTTCCCCGGGATGTTTTGGGTTAGTTTTCGGGTCCAAAAAATTTATAAAGTAAGTTTTTCCATTTTTCTAGATTTATTACATTAGTAATAAATTAAGGTTTAACTTTGGGAAAAGGAACTAAGGTATTTAAATTCGATTTTGAATGAATTTTTGTGCTTTGGACATCATATGAGGGAGATACTTCAGGTTTTTGTGTCTCGAGTCTCATGTTTAGTATTCGGGATTACATGATAGTTGATTAAAAAAGGAATTAAAACATTCTGAAGCCATTTTTGAGTGAATTTTCATGCAAAAAACTTGCCATAAGGGAGATACATGAGTTTTTCGTGTCTTACGTGGTCTGTTCAGTATCCGGTGATGCACGATAGTCACTCTATTGAAAATTTTCTTTTATGAAAGTCTCAAATGAAGTTTTCAGAGAATGTCTTCAGCACGAGTGTATGACAATGAAACTGTGCATTCAGATTTTTGCATTTATTAATGTTACATTGTCACACACTATATGCCCATAAAGAATATGAGGATAACATAAAGATGTATCCCTTGTTTTTATGGACTTTTTAAGTGATGATGAGAATGTAGCCACCAAACTGGCCTCTCAAATCAGTATTTTGAATTGTTCTGCTTGCATTTTAGGGGATGTCTTTGATTTTATGTTTGGTTATTTTACCCAAAGGTGTTGTCTTTATATAACATGTTGAGATGTTCATAAAGGCATTAGATGGAGGAAAGTTGTTGATCAAGTGATATACTTGCCCAAAGGTGGTAGTGTTATAAGAGTTGATAATTTCTACTCTGATTGATTTTATATGGAGGTCTATTTGCATATATTATGTATTCAGCCCAAAGGTGTTTCATAATATGTGTGATTTGATTTTCAGTAAAGATACTATTCAATGGCTTTGAGTATTGTTGCTATCTTACATTTGTGTTGATTTAAAAAATTATTATCTTGAAGTCACCTTTTCAGTCAACAAAATTAGTGTCACCATTGAAACTTTGATTGGTTTCAATTCAAAGAAGTGGACAGAGGATGTATTGAACTTTATGGAGATCGTTATGGTTCATATGACCATAAGGATGGATAGGCCATCTCCACCGACATCCATGAGCTTGAAAACTTATAAAGTAGCCTATGAAACCTGGGATTAGTCTATCAGATTATGTTTGATGACCATTAAGAGATCCATTCCTAACCATCTACTAAGTGGACTTCCAGACACAGACATAGTAAAGGATTTTCTTGATAATATCTCCT
Source organism: Erythroxylum reticulatum (assembly GCA_025504915.1). Lineage (NCBI taxonomy): Eukaryota > Viridiplantae > Streptophyta > Magnoliopsida > Malpighiales > Erythroxylaceae > Erythroxylum > Erythroxylum reticulatum. The sequence continues at coordinate 35,819,966 of JANSVA010000218.1, read as the reverse complement.
AGAGGTACACAATCTCTTCTAGTGTTGAGACAAGTGCCTTGATAAAAGAATTATTCTCCATGAGGTATATACGGGAGAAAAGGGGACTAATGGAGTACAAATCGAGAATAATTCATCTTCCCAATAGATTGAAGATGTTGGGACTTCAATGCTTTGATAGCCTATTGCATTGCTGATGAGGAGAAACTCTAGTTTGCTACTCCTATAGCCCTCGAAGCAGCTTAAGGGAAGATAAAGATGAAGCCCATTAAGTTCAAAGGTAGAAAGTTAAAACCTTCTCCACATGATGGTATTGGTCAAACTAGTACTAATAACCAATAGTATGAGGTTTAAAAGAAAGATGGTAACAATCAAGTTACTCTTGGGCTTGTCAATTATGAATCTGATTTGCGATAGTCACATTAAGTACTTGGTGGCTATCTAATGGAACATCTGATCAAGTTGCTTCCGTGATGCAGTGGCTCATATCAAGGCTAAAGCCAAATAAAGAAAAGGAGGAACTGATCATTCACAACAATAAAAAAAGTGGAAGTAATATCTATAGATGATGTTTGTACTGAAACCTTTTGTAAGGTTCGTTTAGGTTTTACACGACACATTTTATATGGGATCTTTTGATCAATTTTGGACAAAGAAGGTTGATGTTTAACATTTAATGCTTCGGTTGTACAGTTTTTGTTTAATGAAAAACATATTGGCACAACTTTCTTATCATATGGTTTGTCTAGAATGTGTCTTACCCCGAATTAGATAAATGTTTATTCGTATCTTACTAAACAAGTTATGAAATGAAGGACCTTAATGAATGAGAAGTCATATATGTTGTGACATAAAAGTTTAAGCCACATTTCTAGAGCTAGGTTTGAGAGATTGATCAGGGAAAGCATTTCTCAATTCTAGATTATGTTGATCTGGGAACATGTTATAGCGTAACAACACCCTAAAAGGCTTAAAGAAGTTAATGCAAAACATAACTAATCTACCTAATTATTTAAAAGTTTAGAAACCTAGCCTTGCACACATTCGTGTATGGGGTTGCCTTACTGAGGTAGTGTAATCCTTATAAACAAATATTGCATGCTAGTTCCGCTCCCTACTATTTAGTAAGATATCTCAACCATTTTAAGGCTACAACCTTTTACTGTAGAGAAGGAGGGATCGGAATAGTGGACTCACAAATAGCTAAATTTCTGAAATACAATGTCTATGATGATGGTGGGCCTATTGACACTTTAGAAGATAGTAAGGCGAATACTATAGTTATCATATAATTGCTACTCATACAATTAGATCTGGTGGATTTAGGTCTCTGTACCGTGCCTGTTTAGAAATAGGAACCCATACCTGTAAACACAGAGGTTCCTAGGGTATAAGATATAATACAGTTAAATAAATCCACTAGAGTGAGACGACCTGCTATCCCATCTGATTACATAGTCAATCAGGTATACAAGACTATGCTATTAAACATGGCACGGATACAGTTGCTTTTACAGAAGTTATTTCTAGACCTAATGCGGATGTGTGGTGGGATGCAATGCATGACGAGATGTAAGCCACGGAGCATAGTAAGGTCTAGGAGCTAGTTGATTTGCTTCGAAACTGTAAACCTATCAGTTGTAAATGAACTTTAAAGACTTAAAGAATTTTAGGATAAAGTTTAGCAATTTATGGGCTTGCTTAGATGCCTAATGGTTCACTTAGAGTGAAAGGTTGACTTTATGTTACCTTTTCTTTTGTATCCTTGTAGGATGCGTTTTGAGTGATTAAGGCAATTGTAGCTTATGATGATATAGAGTTACATCAGATGGTTATCAAAATCGCTTTCTTGAGTAAAGACCTTTATGAAGTGGTCTATATAGTACAACCTAAAAGATTTCAGGATCTAGATGGAACTGACATAGTCTATAAGTTATGCAGATCAATATATGGTTTACATCAAACCTTTCGAAAATGATACCTTACATTTGAAGAGGTTGTGGCCTCTTTCGGCTTTATGGAAAATAAAGTTAAAAAGATGCTTGTACTATGAGGTCAAGGGGAGCAAAGTTATGTGGATGATATATTGCTCACATTCAATTACTTGATCATGTTGTATGAGGTTAAGTAACTTTTGGTCAAGAACTTTGACATAACGGACCTTAATATAGCATCTTCTGTCGTAAGTATTCAGGTTCACTGGGTTAGATCTCAACACTCGTTAGACTTTTCATAAAATGCATACATTAAGTATGTGTTACAAAGGTTTAATACGATTAATAGTAAACCTGTTGTAGCACCTATTTCTCATAGTGAGAGATAATCTTTGGTACAATATCCAAAGAATAAAGTAAAGAAACAGGTTATGAGAAATGTTTCGTATTCTAGTACGGTTGATAGCCTGATGTATACTTGACTATATACTATATAGGACATTGCATTCACTATTTGATTATTTGGTCAATATTTGGTTAATCCAGTTGCAGTCAATTGGAATGCAGTCTAGCAAGCGTTGAGATACTAAAGCGAATTAAGGATTGTATATTGACATAAGGAAAAGTTAACAAACTAAACATTGTAGGGAATTTAGATTTAGATTTTAGCTATGTGTCTGGATGATCAAAATTCTACTTAAGGTTACAATTTACATTTGCGTATGGTATAATATCATAGAAGTGTGTCAATAAGACAAGGGTAACTTCCTCGATTATGCATGTAGAGACATGCTATGGGGCTACTTCACAGATAATTTATCTTAGAAACTTGATTTCTGAATTGTCTGTGTTTGATTCAATGGCTATACCCATTGGTTGTACTGTAGTAATCTTCTTGTTGTATTGTTTAATAACAACAAAGAATATCATAGGGTCTTAGCATTTAAAGATCAATTATTTGGTCATAAAGGTGTTGATATGAAAAGGTGACATTAAGGTTCAGAGCATTTAGAAACTGAGGAACTGTAAGTTGATCCTTTAACTAAAGGACTTCGCCCACTTATGCTTCTCACACAAGTATACAGTATGGGTGTCTTGACGTCCTTAGAAACTGTTATTTAAGGGATCATTATGTTTGCTCCATGTACATTTTGATTTATTATGATAGTATGATGGTTCATCGATAAAGATGATCATCGTTTATCCTTAGTAATATATTATTGGCCCCCAATTTTTTTTCTTATTGAATAAGCATGATTTCAATTTTATTTTTGAGGTTTTGTTTGATTAAGTGCTTTTGGTTAGATTTTAATTAGCATGTCATTGGTTGGAGGATTTATTGCTTAGATTGACGTAATTAAAAGTATTAAATGGAGAAATTAAGATTAAGTTAAGTTATAGTATGGTGTAACTTAAATTGAAGGAATAAGGA
>JANSVA010000218.1:35791637-35804010 GCA_025504915.1 Erythroxylum reticulatum | reverse complement strand
ACACCAATAGGTAGTACTACAGTAATTGGAGAAGTCTACAAGGGGTGCTTGGTTAAAATTGATCAGCTAGAATTATAGGCAGACTTGATTATATTACATTTGAGGGAGATAGATATTATCCTAGTTATAGATTGGCTCATTAGTCATAGGCCTATTATGAATTGTTAGACTAAGGAAGTGGTATTAGAATCTCCTAATCAGCGGAGAGTAGTTTTCATAGGTATTTATCAGGCAATGCTAACCAGGTTGATCTCCTTTATGAGTGCTTTGAAGTTGATGCAAGGGGGATGTGAGGCTTATCTGGCCCACATCGTACATACTCGAACTGAGAAGAATTTATAGGAAATTCCTATTGTTAGGGAATTCCTAGATGTGTTTCCCGTAGAGTTACACAGTTTACCTCCAGGTTGGGAAACAGAGTTCACAATCGACTTAGTTCCGGGTGCTACTCCTATATCTATTCCTCCATATAGGATAGCACCTATAGAACTAAAGGAGTTGAAGACTCAGTTATAGGAGTTGCTGGAAAAGGGATTTATTAGACCCAATGTATCACCATGGGGAGCTCTAGTCTTATTTGTGAAGAAGAAAGATGGAACTTTGAGACTGTACATTGATTATAAGCAACTAAATAGGGTAATAGTAAGGAATAAGTACCCGTTACCTAGAATTGAAGATTTGTTTTATCAGTTGCAGGGAGTTCAGGTGTTCACTAAGTTGGACTTGAGATCTCGGTACTATCAGTTGAAGATAGCAGAGGCTAATGTATCAAAAAGTACGTTCAAGAGCAAGTATGGACACTTTAAGTTTTTAGTAATGTCGTTTAGGTTAACTAATGTCCCATCTGCATTTATGGCTTTGATGAATAAGGTGTTTCATCCCTACCTAGATCGATTTGTGATTGTGCTTATTGATGATATCCTAGCATATTCAAAGAGCATAGAAGAACATGCTGAGCATCTGAGAGTGATCTTACAGATTATGAGAGAGAAACAACTATATGCCAAATTTAGCAAATGTAAATTTTGGTTGGATCAAGCAGTGTTTCTAGGTCATATAGTGATTGGACAAAGCGTATGAGTGCATCTAAAAAAGATAGAAGCAATGATGAAGTGGGAAGCTCCGAAGAATGTATCAGAAATTCAAAGTTTCTTAGGACTGGTCAGATATTATCGGAGGTTTGTTAAGGGGTTCTCGTTGATCTTAGCCCCCTCTAACTAAACTTTTGAGTAACAATACAGTATTCAGATGGAATGATGAATGTTAGAAGAGTTTTTAAGAATTGAAGCATCAATTGATTAAGACACCAGTGTTAACTATTCCATCACGAACTAGAGGATATGTAGTATACAATGACACTTCACATTAAGAATTAGGATGTGTGTTGATGCAGTATGGCAAGGTGATAGCCTACGCATCGAGACATCTATAGTCTCACAAGATTAACTATCTAGTATATGATTTAGAGCTTGCTACAGTTGTTTTCGCTCTAAAGATATAGAGACACTATCTGTACAGAGAGACCTTCCAGATATGTATACCGATCATAAGAGCTTGAGCTATCTATTGAGTTAGAAGGAATTGAACTTGAGACAGAGGAGATGGATAGAGTTATTAAAAAACTATGACTATACAGTTAAGTTTCATCTAGGAAAAGCTAATGTGGTGGTTGATGGTTTGAGTAGAAAGTTGAATAGTAGTGTAACTCAGATTCAGTTATCGAGGTTACGGAGCTTAATTCAACTGAGAGCTCTAAATATGGAGTTAAATCTAAAGCAGAATGAGGCATTAATTGCTATATTAAAGCTAAGATCGATGTTGCATGGTAAAATCAGAAAGGTACAAAGAAAAGATCTTGATATGGTAAAACTCATTGAGAAATTGAAAATGAACCCAAATTTTGAGTTTGAACTGAGGGATGAGACATTGTGGCTAAAGTAGAGGCTATGTGTGCCTAATGTTGATGATCTGAGGAAGGAAATTTTAGAAGAAGCTTATGTGGCCACTTATGCTACACATCATGGTACCACCAAGATGTATAACAAACTAAAGAAACATTTCTAATGGCCCGGAATGAAGAAGCAAGTAGCAAAGTATGCTGCTAAGTGCATAAAATGCCAGCAAGTTAAGGCTGAGCATCAAGCTCCTATTGGAAAGCTACATTCGTTACCTATTTTAGAGTGGAAATGAGAATAAATCACTATGGACTTCACTATAGGATTGCCAAGGACTCTGAGGTAGAATGATGTTATATAGGTGGTAGTGGACCAATTGACTAAGTCGGTCCATTTCTTACCAGTGAGAGAGAATAACTCACTAGACCAATTATCCCGGAGGTATATGAATGAAATAGTTAGACTGCATAGGGTTCTGGCGTCCAATGTATCAGATAGGGATCCCAGATTTACTTCAAGATTTTGAAAGAGTTTACAGTCAGCTATGGGCATAAAGTTAAACTTCAGTATTGCATTTCATCCTTAAACAGATCGATAGAGTGAGAGGATAATCAAGACTATTAAGGATATGCTCAAAGCATATGTATTAAAGTTTCAAGGAGCATGGGATTAGTATATAACATTGATTGAGTTTGCATATAATAATTACTTTCACAACAGTATCAGAATGGCACCATATGAGGCATTGTATGCAAGAAAGTGTCGATCGCCTCTATATTAGGATGAAGATAGCTTAAGAATGATTGAAGGCCTAGAATTGATACAAGATACTATGGATAAGGTATCCAAAGCTGAATTAAAGCAGCTCAAGATAGACAAAATAACTATGTGGATCAGCACCAAAGGGATATGGAAAACAAGGTAGGTGACAAAGTGTTTTTTAGAGTATCACCTTGGCGAGGAGTGTTGAGGTTCGGTAAAAAGGGCAAATTAAGCCCTAGGTACATTGGTCCTTATAAGATCATTAAGAGGATAGGACCATTGGCATACAAGTTAGCTTTACCAAATGAGATGTCTCAGTTACACTATGTATTTCATATGAGTATGCTTAGAAGATACCGACCAGATCCGACACATATGTTACCGGATCAAGAGATTGAGGTTGCTAGTAATCTAAGCTATGTTAAGGATCCGATCAAGATAGTGCGATCTCAGATCAAATAGCTAATAAATCAAGTAATTCCACTAGTAAAAGTACTTTGGAGGAATCACTAGAATTAGGAAGCAACTTGGGAAACAGAGGAGCACATGAGGAGACAATATCCCCATCTGTTCTAGCAATTAGGTAAGAATTTCGAGGACAAAATTTTCTTTTAGGAGGGGAGAATTGTAACATTCAGTTATCCCATATCAAGGGTTAAAACCCTAGAATAGTGTATATAAGAGTTATTGAGAAGTTAGAAAGTGCATTTTTTGCTCATGCATAATATAGTATACACACACACGTGAATATTGAATTTTATACATTAAAATGATTGTACATGCATTCATTGACATTTTATGGGTATAATTGATTTTATAAATGTGATTTTATTGAGAATTGTGGTTTATTTGTATTAAAAATTGATGTGGAGAGTATACTTACTGATTTAAAATTTTTGGTGAAATTTAGGAAATTTCTGAAAATTTCAATATTTTCGGACTAGTAAAAATGTCAAATGCCAAGACAATTGTTAAATTGTAGTAGAATTAACTATCAAATGATAGTGGAAATTTTTATAAATGACATTGATATTTAATGACAAATGTCATTAAAAATTAGGAGACAATTGGAGTAAGAATTGAAATTGAATGGACTTGTTTAATAAGAGAAAACAAGTGAAACCATAGAAAGTGGACATGTATCAAGTTGACAACTGTCACTTCCCAAGACATGCTTCCACCACTTACAACACTCTCTCCTAAGTGAAAGACCAACCTCATTTTTAATTGTCTTTCACTTATTCATTTTCTCTCACATATTGTAATTTCTCTTCTCATCTTCTTTAATCTTCTTCATCTACAACACCCATTTCTCACCATCTCAATGTGAACTTTGTTCTCACCTTCCATTTTCTATTGTCATTTTTTGTTTTTGCTATCTTCTTCCTATTTGTCACCAAAAACCTATCCCTACCACCTTTACAAAAAAGAAGATTGTATGAAGCTTGAGAGCTAGGGTTGAGTGACATTTTGAAGATTTGAAGATAAATCAAGTTAAGTAACTTGTTAATCTTCATGGATAGTGTTAAATGAAGCTCGAATGATGAATAAATTGGTGATGACTTGATTATGTAATGTTTATGTATGTGTCGTGGGTGATGAAAAGTTTATGAAAATGTCTTACTTTTGTATATGTATGATGAGTAATAATTCATATATTGTTATGAAGATGTTTTTAGGGTAGAATGATCATCATAATGGTGTTAAGATGAATGCAGAAATTTGATGATGAATGGGTACATATTTTTGGTTAATGATCAAATATAGATCATGATTTGTTTGTGAATGATGTTAAGTTGAAATAGAGTGAGAATTAGTGGATGAATGTATATATTTTTGTTTTATTTTGAGAGTATGAAAACCATGAGTGATGAGTTGTATGTTGATGTTATGAATTATGAATTAAGGGTTTAATGAAAGTGAAAGTTAGGTTAACCAAGATGTTGAGTTATGTTCTTGAAATGAGATGAATTAAGGTAATAGTTAGGAATGAAATTGAAGTTGAATATGTGTAGCAAATTTTTAAGAAAAGTGTCTAAGAATATGTTCTATTTTGGGTGTTTATGACCAAGCATACAATATGAATTGTGTATGGATGATGATGAACCAAAATTGAGGTTTACATGAAGAAGTTATCAACCGGAAATGATGAATGTTGAATATGAATTGTTTGATAATTATGAATGAGATATATTATGGAAAAAGGATAGGATTTCATGAATGATGAGTTTTAGTGAAAATGATGAATCAAATGAGTAGAGAATAGAGAGTTTAATGAGATCAAATTGGTAGTTGAATTGTTATAAAATGATGTTGCATTGGAGGAAGTGAAATTGGGAAATTTTGGAGTAAAAGTGATGCTAGAATATATGTAGAAAGCATTGGAAATGCATTTGAGTGTAGTTGTGTTTCTTTCATGTATGTTGGACGGACTTAAGGTCTACTAAATAGACCTTCTCAGCTCTAAGAAATCTCCCAGCCTTGTCCATATCTGTTAAACAGACTTTAGCTCTATTAAATGGACCTTCACGGCTCTAGAAAATGTCCCATCCCTATTTATGTCCGTTAGGAGGGTATATGTCTGCTGAGTGGACATACACTGTACATTTGCTGAACTCTATGATTTTAACCCTCTAGATGGCAAAATCAGTCTCCTAGGTCTTCAAACTAGTTGCAGATCTCGAAGTCCTCTTCGAAAGCATCCTTGAATGACATTGATCTAACATTTATAACAAAACTTCTGCCTTTTGTCCCAAGATATGTTTGTTTTTAGATTATTGGATTATTAATGTTTTTCCCATGAGATATTTAGGCTTGATTGTGGTCTTAAATGAACCTAGTTTATGTTGGATTGAGAGATTAAGTTAAGGAAAGTGTATTAGGTGTTAAGGAATGATTCAAATATCATGTTAATTGGTTATAAGACTTATATTAAGGAAATGTACCCAGGATTGTCATTGAACATGCATTGTACATATTCCGTATATATATATGTGCATAAATGAATACTTATAATTTTACAAAGTTGTGATGTGTATAAATTTGTATGTATTGCATGATTTAGAAGAGCATATTAAGCGACAACATCCAGACATTGCCGGGACTTCGAGGCAATAGCTTTCTGGAGTAAACTGTGAGTAACCTAGATGGTATCACTTAATTATTTGTTTACTTAAATTCTATTTTGAATTATCTTATGAATGTGATTTGATTGTTTAATTCAGGACACTGAAGGTCCGAGGTTTTTTATGTACAAATGTGATATTTGAAGTGCTCCTGATATGTAAATGTGACAAACTACATGATTCTTAACAAATTGTTGAATGTTAAACCTAGGGTTCAATGATAATTAGGTATTGTGAATGTAATGTGATTGTGTAAGTGAAATCAAATGATTGAGTGAATATATACAAATGTGATGCATTTCATATCTGATTGCATGATCAGATAATGAGAGTTGTGACCTGAATAACCACCGAAAATGAGCTCCAAGCTCAGAATGTGATTAAGAGTCAAAGGCTCACTATGTATAATGAGCCTTGTATCCCCAACAAATAAGGGACAGTATCAATGAGCCGGTATCCACAATGGATACAGGATAGTTTAGGCACTTAGTCACAATAACGTAATAATTAAAAGTGAGTCTCACGAGCATTGCATATACATTGTAATACATATGTTTCACTTATTTAAAATGTATTGCTTTCTTGTATTTGAATAAGAATATGATATGTGATGCTTTTCGCAAAATACAAAGATGTGAATTACATGTTACGTGTGTAGATGTGTTGTATGAATTGAGTGAACCATCAATGATGGTTACCTCACTAAGTTTGCAAAACTCATCAAAATTGTATTGTTGATTTTTCAGGACTGCGAGAGGACATTAGCTACTGAGAGACCCTATAAGAAGCATAATTCTTGTACTCTTGTGAAGAAGAATTGGCTTAAAAGTCGGTCAGCTAAGACTAAAGGATTTAGTTAGACATTTTGTATAATTCCTCTTCCTTATAAAGTGTTTTGTATTAGGATTTGGATGATGTAGATATTTGGATGATATTGCAAAGCTACAATGTACATATTGTTTAAGAAATGAAATAAGGAATTTGGTTTTAAAATATTGTGTCTTTCTTTATGATGCCTTATAAGAGAATATGATTGCTCTAGCACACCACCCTTGTGGGGTACATATTCAAATATCACTCAAGATGTTAAGTACTTGTCCTGCAAGAGTGGGGGTGTTACAGTGATTCTTTGTAAATTGCTCAAACTTGCCTTCCAGCCTCTTATATACATCCTCCATACCTCTAATTTTATCTAAATTGGATTCCATTGGACTTTATTTCTCTTGCTAGAAGCCTAGTGGTCCATGAGGTTTAAATTGTCCTTTAGCATTGTTTGACCAAGAGAAGTTTGGGTGATTTTTTCACCCAGGGTTCTATGCGTTGGAAAAAGGATGTTTCCCCTTCCTAGACTATATTGAGTTCCCATGTAGTTTACTTGCTCTGATCCATTATCATTCATTAAGAAGCAATCGACTGTATGATGATCCATCTGCCCATAGAGCTCACACTTCAGCTGAATAACTTTCACTATATTTGAGGATGAAGCCTTCATGTTGTTTAGCTATCGAATTAAATTATCAATTTTAGCCTGCATTTCTATCATTTGGTCAAATACTACAAATCCTTTTTTCTCACAAAGATTTATGGGTTGTCTACTCTACCTGTTCATCCATAAATAACTATTACTCTCCATTTCTTCTAACAGCTCTTCTGCTTCATCTACCGTCTTCCTCGTAAGCGATCGTCCTAAAGCTATAATAATTGTGCCTCTTGTATATGGGGTTACTCCATTATAGAATGTTTGCAAAAGAAATTCTTTAGATAGGTTATGGTGTGGACATTTTATTTCCAAGTCTTTATATCACTCCCACACTTCATAAATTGATTCCTCATCACCCTGTTGAAAGTTTATGATCTCTTTGATAATATTCGTAGTCTTGGTAAGGGGACAATACTTATCCAAGAAGGCACGAACTAATTGGTCCCAAGTGGTTACCTTATTCAGGTTAAGGTAATGGTACCAAGCTTTTGCTCTATCCTTCAAGGTAAAACGTAAGAGTCTAATTCTTACAGCATCCTCTGACATCTAATGATAATGGAAGGTATCACAGATTTCAAGGAAATTGACAATATGTACATTCGGGTCTTCATTCGTTAATCCATAAAATTGCATATTTTGTTAAAGCATATTTAGAAGAGCTAGTTTGATTTCAAAGGAAGCTGCTTACATGTGTGGTCTAGCTACACCTTGATTAGCTACATTGAAGCCTGGTCTCATAAATTTCATAAGGGTTCTCGGTCGATGCCCATGGTTTGCTCCTTGATCTAACTCTTGCTGAAACTCTTTAGCCATTGTTGCTTTTGCGGTTTCTTCTTCATCTTTACTCCGAGCTCTTCTAATTTAACGTTCTAGACAAGAGATGTCAAGCTCTAAAGCTTTATCTATGTGACAAACAGAAAGAATGGGGAGAATAGGAAAACTTAAAACTAACTAAAACGTCTTAGACTAAAAGAACTAAACTAATCTTCACCCTCCCTGGCAACGGTGCCAAAACATGATCACGTCGTTCAAGCTTTAAAATTTATAAGCCCTCAAATATTGCAACTACACAGGTCTCGATTGTAATGTAAAAGGTGTCGATCCTATGAGGAGGGGGACTAATCTAATCTTAAAATCTACAGCCAATAATATATGAAACTCAAAATAAATAATGCAACGAAAGTAATCACGAGAATTGAATTCAACCAAATAAATCATAAATTAAAAACGATGGAATTAACAATTGAGTAATAAGCACGCACAATGGAAATCAACTAAAGAGTTTACCAAGTTATGAGAAAGGGGATTTTACTTATCATTAATGTTAACCTAGCCGATTATGAGTCAATGGAATGACAGTTCTAGACTGTCCTATGACTGATTACTCTCTCTCGAGTTATAACCATTAAACCCTAAATTATAAACTCTAATCAGATTATGGAATTTGGAATCTCTCAATTCACAAATTATCCAAAACCTAATTAGATTTGAAGCACTCTAATAAACTATTGGAACATCCTATAGCATCTCTATCCGCATAATTACCAATATGATTTATCATGGTTTCTATTAAATCGCCTAACTCTCATTAATCTGATTTAATCGTACTTCATTCAATTCACCCTCTCATTTTATTACCAAATTATGCAAGAACAGAATCAAATCATGACATTCATCCAAATAACGCAATCAACTAGATTATCATTAAATCAAAATAAAATCCCAAAGTAAAGTTAGAACATCATCATCCTTCTATTATCTATCATCATACACTCCATCATAACTTTATACATGAATAAAATTGAAATGAAAAGGAAATAGACATTTAGAATGGATGATCTGGGAAGGCAGTAGCATCAGAAAACCTCTGGATCCAAGAATCATATAAAGGCCGCTTCTTTTTCATCCTTCCTCTTCCTCTTCTCTTCCTCTTCCTCTTTCTCTCTTTAGGGTTTTCAACAGTGGTTGTACGGAAGCTCTCTTTTCTCTACCTCTTTATGTTTTTTTAATAGTCTTTTATGTTTTGGGTAACCCTAGAGTTTTTTCGAGGTTTGAAAGGTCCAAAATATAACAACCCATACCCCTTACCCATAGATATTGTCCGCTTTGGGTTGCCCCTCGGGCCAAGACCCTTATGGTTTTGGTCTTCCCACTCCCGAGAAAATGCGTCTATAGGGAAGAGGTATCCATACCCTTATAAGGCATACTTCATTCTCCTCTCCAACTAATGTGGGATCTCATAATCCACCTCCTTTAGGGCTCAACGTCCTCACCTGGCTCTGATACCATTTGTAATAGCCTAGACCACCCGTCTACAGATATTGTCCACTTTGGGTTGCACCTCGGGTGAAGACCCTCATGGTTTTACTCTTTCCCCTCTTAGGAAAACACATCTATAGGGAAGAGGTAACCATACTCTTATAAGGCATAATTCTTTCTCCTCTCCAGCTAATGTGGGATCTCATAATCCACCCCCTTATGGCCCAGCTTCCTCGCCTGGCACAACGGGTTATTAACCAACTCTGATACCATTTGTAAAAGCCCATACCACCCGCCCACAAATAATGTTCACTTTAGGTTACCACTCGGTCCAAGACCCTCACAGTTTTGCTCCTCTCCCTCTCAGGAAAATGTGACTATAGGGAAGATGTATCTATACCCTTATAAAGCATAATTCGTTCTCCTCTCCAACTGATGTGGGATATCATAATCCACCCCCTTATGGCCTAACGTTCTCGCCTGGAACAACGGGTCGGAAACCAACTCTGATACCATTTGTAATAGCCTAAACCACCCGCCCACAAATATTGTCCACTTTGGGTTGCCCTCGTGCGAAGACCCTCACAGTTTTGCTCTTCCTCCTCCCGAAAAAACGCGTCTATGAGGAGGAAGTATCTATACCCTTATAAGATATACTTCGTTCTCCTCTCTAGCCAATATGGGATCTCATATTTATAACAGGCCAGACCACCAGCCCACAGATATTGTCCACTTTGGGTTGCCCCTCGGGTTAAGACCCTCACAATTTTGCTCTTCCCCTCATGAGAAAACGTCCCTTGCGAGGGAGAGGTATCCATACCCTTAGAAGGCATATTTCATTCTTCTTTCCAACCGATGTGGGATCTCACACTCTCTGCCCCCTTTAGGGCTCAACCCTCTTTACGGCCCAATGTAGCTAGCATAACGGTTTGGGTACTAGCTCTGATACCATTTGTTTACTTTGGGTTGCCCCTCGGGCCAAGACCCTCACGGTTTTGCTCTTTCCCCCTAGGAAAACATCTATGGGGAAGAGGTATCCATACCCTTATAAGACATACTTCGTTCTGCTCTCCATCCGATGTGGGATCTCATAATCCACCCCCTTAGGGCCCAGCGTCCTCGCCTAGCACAACAGGTCAGGAACTGGCTCTGATACCATTTGTAACAGCCCAAACCACCCACCTATAGATATTGTCTACTTTAGGTTACCCCTCGGGACAAGAGCCTCGTGGTTTCTCTTCCCCCTCCAGGGAAAACACGTCTTATAGGGGAGAAGTATCCATACCCTTATAAGGCATACTTCGTTATCCTCTACAACCGATATGAGATCTCACACAAAAAATACCTTTAAACATAAAGTTCATGAGCATCTGTGCATCTGCCTGATGCAACCCACGATCGTAGGTCATTCCTTGAGCTTCTGTCATGATCATGGCATACAGGCCATGATCGTGGGCCAAATCTAGAGCTTCTGTCATGATCTGGGCCTACCTGTTATGATCGTGGGCCTATGTTGTGGCCCAGATTCCCTCTAAAACTCCTCCACTCTTTGACATTGACTTTAAAACACTAGCAAACACATCAAGGTACCTCAAAAATGTAATATTTAAGCTCAAAGACTTGTACTAACCCATAAAACACCTAAAATATAAAGAAATCACAAACTAACACAATTTTAACCTAAACATATACCAAGTGATCGAATTAACAGCTAAACATATATCAAACTATGCCCTAAAACACGAAGCAATTTACACTTTTCATTAATCTTTTAAAATTAAAAAATGTATTTAATTAAGTGGTAGCTATAATTTATATCATCTTTTAGTATGTGTTTTATTGTGTTTTTAGGTGTTGATTAGATGAATTGTGCACGTTTAGGATTAGAATTATGTAATGTGATTATGTATTTATGTTTTTTTAGTATTATGTGGTTTAGAGCATGTTATTGGAATTTAATTTTGTGTGCTTAAGGTATTTTGATGCCTTTATTAGTGTTTCAAATTAGATCAAGAAGATCGAGTGAAGATGGAGAAAGTTTGGAGAAAGAGTTCCCGTTCATAACATAAGTGATCCAGATAAGGTCACGATCATGATTGAAGTTATTTTCAATTATTTTCAAGGGTATTTGTCACAATCGTGAAGGGCGTGATACAGACGAGGGGATCTACTTCAGTTTTCATTTTTTAACGGTCATTTTGGAGTTTTTAGGTAAAACCTAATTTTTACTCTAAAAGGCAAAACAAATATAAAAGAAATAAGATAGCCCTAATGAGCTAAGCCTCCATCTTACCAATTAGAGAAAGAAGCCAAGGAAGAAAGAAAAGGAGAGAAGAAGAAGAAGAGTTGCTAGCCCCTCTAGCCTTCCTTCCAAGTTAATTGTGTTGATTCTTTTTGTGATTATTTCATTTAAAGTATCAGATGAATATGAGGATGAAGAATACTTGTTTAAGGATCTTCTAAACTCATTTAGGATTAATTCTTGAATCAATTGTGATTTGATTGCTTTTGATATTAATGTGTTTGGGTATTATGATTGTTTATCATTTTTGCATACTCCGGTAACATATTGAGAGATTGAACTGATAGTAACATGATTAGGTTGGGTAATGACAATTAACAACCTAATAGATCACATAAACATCAAATCGGTAATTACACAAAGAGAGATCTTGTAGCGACCCCTTACAGCAAGGTATACACAGGGACGCCCGTAGGTCATTCCGATACATATCCTACGATAAGGGTGAGCTACAAAAAATCACTTCAATACTTCATGGCATCATAATAATCATACATCAATATAAAAATCACTACCTTTTGAAATCATAAACTTTCCTCATTTCATTTCA
>JANSVA010000218.1:35768799-35791537 GCA_025504915.1 Erythroxylum reticulatum | reverse complement strand
TAATTACAATATTTTAATTAATTAATAATTATATTTTAATTAATTATAACAACCATACCCTTACTTAACAATGATACTCATTCCTCTATATTAGGAGGGGAATGGGGTATTACTCAAAAATGGTTAATGAAAATAATAACTCTATAATGATACCCCCTTACCAAACTTAATTTTTCATTCCATATCCATTCCCTTTTTTTCACACCCACCAAACAAGCACCCCCTTACTTTTCCCCATTTCTAAGTATGATAGCCTCATATTGCTCTCATTGATGTAATTTCATATTTCTTAGAGATTCTTCCACACTTTTCTCACAAAATTCACGAGAAAGTTATCTCACTTGAATCTCTAAATTGTGAATAAAATAGGCATGGTTTTTCGTTACTTGATAAAATTGCCCTTCCAGTCTTCTTTGGGTCTCTTCCATGTCTGTTAGCTTATCCATGATTTTGTCCAATTTGAAATCCCATAAACTAGACTCATCTTATTTTAATCCTAATAGGTCTTGATGTCCCTTATAGTACTTACATTATTAGACGAATAGAAATTTGGGTGGTTCTACCACCCTGAAGTGTACGTGTTCATATAAGGATAATAATTTCTCCAACTAAATTGGGGCTCATTGAAATCCACAAGAGTCCTTTGCTTCCTATAATATATATTCTCCATGATCGTTCTTTTTATCTCTTCTTGATATCTAATTTTTTTTATTCTTCATTGCTACCTTGTAATGTTCAAATCAAAGTGTTTTCGACATTTTACCCAAACTTCCTATACTTTTTTTTCTTATGATCAATTACCATAATCACAAAAGATAGTGAAATGCCTTAGACTACAATAATTAACCTAATTCTACGCCTCCCCAACAACAATGCCAAAAACTTGATCATGTCGTTCGAGCTTTAAAATTTATAATCCCTCAAATACCACAAGCACACAGGTCGCAACTATAGTATAAGAGGTGTCGATCCCATGAGGAGGGGAACCAATCTAATCCTAGAATATAAAGCCAACAATATATGAAACTCAAAATAAACAATGCAATGGAAGTAATCATTAGAATTGAATTTAACCAAATAAATTAGAAATTAAACAAGAAGGAATTAATAATTGAGCAATAGGCATGCACAATGGAAATTAACCAAAGAGTTTACCAAGTAATGAAAAAGAGGATTTTACTTATCATTAATGCTAACCTAGCAGATTATATATTAATGGAATGTCGGTTCTAGATTATACTAGGGCTTATTACTATCTCTCGAGTTATAACCATCAAATCCTAAACTATAAACCCTAATCAAATTATGGAATTTGGAATCTCTGAATTCACAAATTATCCAAAACCTAATTAGATATGAAGCACTCTAATAAACTATTGGAACATCGCACATGATCTCTCTCCGTACAATTACCAATATGATTTATCATGATTTCTATTAAATCGCCTAACTCTCATTAATCTGATTTAATCGTATTTCATTCATTTCACCCTCTCAGTTTATTACCGAATTACGCAAGAATGTAATCAAATCACAACATTCATCTAGATAACACAATTGACTAGATTATTATTAAATCAAAATAAAATCCTGAAAGAGAGTTAGAACATCATCATCATTCCACTATCTATCATCATACAATCTATCCCAAATTTGTACATGAATAAAATTGAAACGAAAAGGAAATAGACACTTAGAATGTCTAGGAAGGCAACAGCATCGAAAAACCTCCTAATCCAGGAAGCACGTCAAAACCACTTCTTCTTCCTCCTTCTTCATCTTCCTCTTCTCTTCCTCTTCCTCTTTCTCTCTTTAGGGTCTTCAACAGTGGTTACCTAAAAGCTCCTTTTTCTTTACCTTTTTATGTTCTTTTCATGCTCTTTTATATTTTTGGTACCCTAAGGTCTTTTGGGTCTGAAAGGTCTAAAAATATCCTCGAAACATGAAGTTCGTGAGTATCTATGCGTCTACCCGATGCAGGCCACGATCGTGACTCACATCTGAGCCTTCTATCACAATTATGGCATGCCAATGATGATCATGGCATGCAAGTGACGATCATGGCCCATTCCTTTAATTTCTATCACGTTATGGCCTGTGGGTTAAACCTGGAGCTTTTGTCATGATCATGGCCTACCTATCACGATCGTGGGCCTGTGTTGTGGCCTAGATTCCTTCTGAAACTCCTTCTCTCTTTGATATTGTCCCTGAAATACTGACAAACACATCAAGGTACCTCAAAAATATAATATTTATTCTTAAAGACTTGTACTAACCGATAAAACACTTAAAACACAATTAAATCACAAACTAACACAATTTTAACCTAAACATTGATGGAGGACCATCAAGCTAAGTCATATAAGAGGTTGTAAACATGGGCTTTGATCCGGTTAGTCCAAATGAAAGTGATGATGGTAATGATGATGATCCGGATGGTGAAGGAGAATTTGAAGAAGAACCTAACTTGGTCTTAAAACTACAGTTTTGTTAAGGCCATTTAGAATTCACAAAGCACTTATTTTTTAAGCTTAAATTGCATCAGGTGTTCCAGTCAACAAGGTCAAAGTGTACTGTACATTTTTACTTGTGTTAGACTTAATTTGCAGCCCAATTTGAGGTCCAAATCTAGCCTATTTCATTCCTAGGTCTGGCTAAATTTGGGAGACAAATAAAGACTCTAATTCTCCTTCTTTATGTTGTTTTATTTCCTTTATGATCAGACCTTTTATTATCTTGAGTTATGTTTATTTTATTTCCTTATTAATGTTGTTTTATGGTGACTTAATGGATGGTGAGAAACCAAATTATGTGGTTCTCCATCAGTCCTTTTCGTTTGCCTTATTTCCTTATATATAGCGATGTAAAGCTCTCCTACAATTCAGATCATTTTTATCAAATTGAGAGAGAATTTGCATTTGCAATTCAATGTTATCATTTGGGTTTTATTAGTTTCCAAAAACTAAAGGGTTTTTTTTGTTTCCAAAAACAAACACCTATCTTTCACCCATTTAACTTTCAAGCCGAATTCCACAATTCCAGCTTTTCATTTCCACAATTCTAGCTTTCCTTTTCCAAAACGTCATGTGCAAGAAAATTCATATTTTATTTTACTAATCAACTCGAGAAAATTCCTTCATCAATGCTATAGTTCACTTCTTGAACTTCAGTTTAGCCTAAAGAACCACCTAAAAATGCCCAGTCGTTTTCCCAAAAATGTACTTTGAAATCGTCTAACTATTGAGCCCGTAGTTTCAGCACTTTCCTAATCCAGAACCTATCTATCAAGAAAAGTCATAACATTTTTTCTAGACATCAGATTTCCAAGATTCCTTTACCAAAGTTGTACCCACATCCTATTCTACAATTTTTGTTCAGGAATTACCTCCAAATTCCAAGCCATTTGTCTGAAATTTGCCTTACAATGAACCTATTGTTTTGTACTAGGGAAATTCCAATTTTTAAAAAACTTCAACCATCATACCTAAACCCCATAGCCATCACTTCAAGCCACCTTAGACCACCACACGCCATCAGTTGGTATTAGAGACATGGATTTGATGACCTAGGACATTGGGATTGAAGGTGTTCTCTTAAAGTTTCAATTTTTGTTCAGAATCCTCTACACCATGACTCTTCGTGATATTGAAGAAAGAACGAGGTAGAGAGAATTGCTCCATCAACTTGAGGCATGGAACATTGAGGAAGAAAAAAGAAGAAGGATAAATGAAGAAGATGAAGTAATTTATAGTTTGGATTCTCGAGTTCTTAAGGTAAACTGGACTTATGATGATGACTACTATTATTATGAAGAAGATTATTATGAATATGAGCCCTATGAGTATGAACAAGAAAACTATGGTCATGGAGAGCTAGAGGCAGATTATTTAAAGCAATCTTAAGAAGAATTTCAGCCCTATGAACACACGAGATTTCCTATATGTTGGGGTTTTGGACACTTTGAATTTGAATGTCCTAATGTTTAACCTATCACAATTGAAGAGGTTTAAGAAATTGAAAGAGCAATTCAAGAGGAGGCTAAATATTTGTGGCAGTCCTTTGAAAAGGAAGGAGTAACCAGAAATGTGGAATCCTTGGAAGAAATTGAATGTTTAGAGTCCTTTGATGAAGAACATGTTAAAGAAGCAATGCAACATGAAGTGAAAGAGGAGCAACCATTAGAGTCTTCTAATGAAGAAGCCACGGACTTCCATTTGGAAGATGAGGTAAAAAATGATTATATGCCTTTATCTATTGATGATGTTGAGCGTGTATACTATAGTCTAGATTGTGTTGCACCCACTGATGATGAAATTGTTTCATATGATGTTTCAAATTTCGTGGAAAATGATGTTGAAGAAGAAGTGCTTGTAGTTTGTAGTTCTCCACCAAACTTTGAGGACAAGCCGACCATAGACAATACCACTCATGAAGAAGAATATTTTGCACTATTCTCACTCTTAAAAATCCCTCTGCACACTAACATTGACCCTTATTACATTCCATTAAGCCAATTATCACAAAAAAAACCAAATAGAATCTTTTATGTTTCATGACTATGTGAATAAAACCTGGTGTGATTGGATGAAGACAATAAGGCAAGTTGGATACTTGGTTTGTTGAAGCCTTTTAAAGGTGAAATCTTGCAACCAAGATCCAAAACTCTTTGTGGTAATATTGAAAAACTTTTGAAATATAACTATGGAGTTCATTGCTTGATTGTTTATGGGCATGATGTTGATTATGGTGGAGTCATCCTATTACTCTTCAAGGATGAAGGAAAGTCCTCCCAAGAATGGGAGAATGATGGAGGACCATCAAGCCAAGTCATGCAAGAGGTTGTAAATATGGGTTTTGATCCGGTTAGTCCAAATGAAAGTGATGATGGTGATGATGATGATCCGAACGGTGAAGAAGAATTTGAAGAAGAACCTAACTTAGTCTTAAAACTACAGTTTTGTTAAGGCCATTTGGAATTCACAGAGCACTTATTTTTTAAGCTCAAATTGCATCAGGTGTTCCGATCAACAAGGTCAGTGCGTGTTGTACATTTTTACTTGTGTTAGACTTAATTTGCAATCAAATTTGAGGTCCAAATGCAGCCCATTTCATTCCCAAGTTTGGCTGAATTCGGGAGATAAATAAAGACTCTAATTCTCCTTCCCTATGTTGTTGTATTTCCTTTATGATTAGACCTTTTATTATCTTGAGTTATGTTTATTTTATTTCCTTATTAATGTTGTTTTATGGTGACTTAATGGATGGTGAGAAACCAAATTATGTGGTTCTCCATCAGTCCTTTTCGTTTGCCTTATTTCCTTATATATAGCGATGTAAAGCTCTCCTACAATTCAGATCATTTTTATCAAATTGAGAGAGAATTTGCATTTGCAATTCAATGTTATCATTTGGGTTTTTACTAGTTTCCAAAAACTAAAGGGTTTTTTTTGTTTCCAAAAACAAACACCTATCTTTCACCCATTTAACTTTCAAACCGAATTCCAGAATTCCAGCTTTCCATTCACACAGTTTCAACTTTTATTTTCCAGAACGTACTGTGCAAGAAAATTCATATTTTTTTCTACTCATCAACTCGAGAATCTTCCTTCATCAATGTTGTAGTTCACTTCTTGAACTTCAATTTAGCCTAAAAAATGACCCAAAAATGTCCAGCTGTTTGCCCAGAAATGCACTTTGCAATTATCTAACTATTGAGTCTGCAGTTTTATCACTTTCCTAATCCAAAACCTATCTATTAAGAAAATTCATAACATTTTTTCTAGACATTAGATTGTCATGATTCCTTCACCAAAGTTGTAGCCCACATCCTATTCTACAATTTTGATTCAAGAATCATCTCCAAATTCCATTTGTCCAAAATTTGCCTTACAATCTGCCTTTTTTTTGTACTCAGGAAATTCCAATTTTTACAAAACTTCAACCATTATACCTAAACCCCAAAACCATCACTTCCAACCACCTTAGACCGCCACACGCCATCAAACATATACCAAGTGATTGAATTAACAGCTAAACACATATCAAACTATACCCTAAAATAAGATACAATTTACACTTATCAATAATTATAACTTGAAAACAAAGATCTTACATATTCATTTTGGACGACTACAAATGATTTGGACCCTTGATTATAAGGTGTTTTTATTTTTCCTCTATTGACCTTTTCCTTCTCAAACTTTTCCTAAATAACGAAAAAAAGATTAGATAGTCTTTAAATCATCGAACAAGATTAATGCAAGCAAATATGAAGGGAAAGAAAACAAACCTGAACTTTGGGAGAGGTCCAATAATCATATAAATAATTTCAATTTTCTTTAGACAATCGTTCCGAAACATGTCTTCTTGCCCCTGCATCAGAAGGAAAAGATTTATAAAACTTATGCAACCAATAACAGCGATCCCTGATCCTTTATTTTAACAATAAAGTCATCCAATTTGAAACATCAATGTTCTCAATATTGACAACATTCAATTTTATAAGTGAATAATAAGTAAAAATGTAATTAATTTTAAAATAAGTGAAACAATATTGCATATAGTTAAATAAATTGAAAAATTACCACAACTTAATCCAAAGCATTTTCAAGCAGGTTGTCTTCCTTTAAGTCCTTAGTATACTTCATGTAAGGTAATTCTATTCTAACAATAATCCCCAACTCACCTGACAATTCTGTAGATTGGATCTTATTTACAGGATGACCTTGCGAAGTATCACTGTGTGTTGATGACTTACTATTCATTACAACATTTATTCATTGCAATTCACAACCTCTAGTTATCACAATAAATTATAGGAGGTGTTAGAATTAAGATAGCAAGTTCTTTCATCAAGTTAGTCAAATAGTTGACTTCAACGGCAGCAGATGCAATGTCATGATGTTAAATTTCAGTGGATAAGCATACGATAATAGGTTGTTTCTTATTGCCCTAACTAATGGGTTATAGCCAAAAAATAAATAACATAGGCAAAATAATTCCCTATTTGAACTTTAAATATAAATGTCTCTTTTAAAAAAACTTATTTAAATTGAAATTAATATTTTTATTCGAGAATTGATTAAGATGATTTTTTACAATACGAATGATTTATTTAATTGTTACAAATATTTGAATCAAACTTAAATTTTAATTAAAATTTTAAAAATAAAAAATATTTTGTCAATTAAATATTTCAAAGTTTAGAAAAATGACTTTTAAAAAGTGTCTATTATTTGTTATCATGATCGTTTAAAATTAGCTCAATCCAAAATAATGAAAAATTTTGAAGATATACTAAAATTGACGAATGATCTTTTGATAAAAGTTAAACATAATGTAATCTTTAACTTTTTAAAACATTCAATTAAATCCCCAACATCATAAACAGAACAAGTTAGTTATTATTTTAAGAACAAAATATTTTATGATATGTCATACATTTTAAATAAATAAGTATTGAATTATTATTTTTATAATTTTATGTGTTTAATCAGATACTTTAAACTATGCTGTTATAATCAACGTTAAGATTTATTTGTAAAATAATATTATTCCCATTGGAGGTGATCAACTGCCGGAGGATTGATAAAAGGCGAGGCCCATCCAAACGACTATGAAGGCTTGAACAAGGTAGACCCGATCAAACATACACAGTCACAAACTAGGGCTCCAACGATTGGAAGATTAAACAATAATAAGATATAACATTCCCTGGCCAGCGCATCAGTTGGATGTTGATGAATTCCGGTATTCAGCTGTAGGTGCAACCAATTGATAGGAACAGCATTATAAGTTCAAAAGAGTAGTTTAGTTGAATAATTAGTACCATATCATTGGAATGATAGTACATAATTTGTTAACTATAACTATTAGATTATTTTTACGGATCGGAAGTTTTAAAAAGACCAAGAATATCAAGAGATACCGTTATATGCCGTGAACTAACTCATCAAGCCCCGCTACAAATAAACTCCCGATTATTTGGACGCTATACCTTTCCCCGCTTGGCCAAGAGGAAATATATATTTACATACACAATGATTATTGGACTGAGTCTGAACTTGATTGATCAAATCGGCAAACTTGAATGAAATTTCAGTAGATGAAGCCAAAGAAGGTTGTTCTTCCCGAAGAAACTCGAAACCTAGCTATCAATCTGCTGCCTTGTGGTTACCAATTGCTTTCACATTCAATCGGTCTTCCCCACTCACCTTGTACGGTGGAGTTATGAAAAAGCCATCCCATTCTCGTAATTCTCTCAATTCACTGAGGTTCCGGCCTTTTTTTTAAGAAACAACTGTTTTTTTTTTTTTTGAGAAGGAGAACGTACGAAAAACCATCAATAATTTCTGACATTATTTTCATATTATTCTTTTACTTAAATTTTTTAAATTTAAATTTCCAATCTTGATCACTAACAATGAGAATTTGTGTATAAAAATAAAGTAAATTACACATATAAAAAGATATTTATAGAAGAATATTTTTTTATAAAAAAGCAAAGGAGATTTCTTAAGCAAGTACTTAAGCCAACAGGACATTTGCAGTGATTATTAGATACGTTATGAGATATATATCTCTTATGAAACATGTAACATGTATAATTTTGTTATTAACACGTAACATATATTAAGTGATGATAACTATTATTTAACATTTGTGTTTACTTCAAATCATGACACATCATATGATAAAAATGTATAGTAACGACAATGCTAATTCTATATTAAATAACTTCTCAATTTTTTTCAATTTTAAAGTAAAAAGTATATTTAAAGGAATTTTCTTTTATTAAATTTGTTGAGTATTTGAAGAGAGAATGGTATCAAAGAAAACCAAAAAGAATTAAAATTTTTTAACAAAGATCGGTTAACGTGCATACATAGGTACTTAGAAGTTAGAACAATTGTTTTTCACCATATTCATAAAATAGGGTGACAACAAGAATTTATATTGAAACCCCTACCCAATACAATTTTACATAATTGCTCATATATCACACTCTAAACTATTTTATACATCACTCTAATAAGAATTAGAGTTCTTCCAATGCAATAATTTCTCCAACATCCGTCATTTGTAGATTAGACAATCTATTATAAAGACTATCTATGACATGATTATATCTCAAATTGTGTCTAATACTATATCTTTTTAAAAGAGAGCATCAGAAAAAATATATTCATATTATAGAGCATGTACTCCACTACTTTTTAATGAAGAACACAGATATAGACACGCTTGTGTTTTAAACCTTATATATTTTGGTAACTTCTTCACCATTCAGCACATCTTTGAGCAACTTATGTATTGAGTTGTTTTTTTACTGTATAATTTTAAAGTCATGACACCATGATTTGGTTCATATTCAATTAAAATACTCTAAGATACATAAATATAATATATGATTCGAACATAACAATCTCCACTTTTGACAAATACATATCCAAATAGGTTAGGATATCGAAATAGGTTAGGTTATAATGTCATGTAACATCAAAAGACATTGGTCAAGACCAACCAATGTTTAAACTTATCTGCAGTAACTGTCTTTTTCAACATCTCATTTGTATATCCAATGTGTGAATCTTTTCTAGCAAGGTCTGACCAGATGCAACCAATTTCCTAATCTTGTGAAACTTCACATAGATATGCTTGGTCCAAATATGATAAACTTTACTCTTTGTCAAATAAATGGCACTTTAACCATTACAATGCACTTGAATCCAAAATTATTCAATACCTGCTACCTTATTTAAACATGTAACTTATAGTGCTTCCTTAACAACATTGGCCATTACCATGTAATTAATTTTAATTGTAGACATTGCGTCTATAGATTGAATTGTTAATTTCCAATATTAGGTCATCTTATAAGAGTAAAGATATGCCATGTAGTAGACATCATATTATCTAAATTGCCTGTATAATTTAAATTTACTAATCTAACAACTAAAGAAACTGTTAAGCATATCATTATCTGATGTACCTATTAAAAATCTATTTGATTGCTTATGAGGATTGTCTTCCATATTTCACTATAAACTTGCTAACTTTACTAATAGTATGAGCCAATTCTAGCTTAGTATAAGCCATCATATACATCAAACGCCTCATACCACTAGCATATGGACCTTTGGACATATCTTTGATCTCTGAGTCTATCTTTGAGCAATATTCTAAGAAAGGAATGGTAACAACAAACTATTAGCTCAAAAGCTCTTTAAGGTTTATAGTAGGAAAAATTATACTAAGAATTATGCTATTAAATTTGATTACATAAGGCATGTAACTCAATTAGTTCGAACTTTATTTTGCATATGCTAGAGGTTTTTAGGTTCCCTACAACTTTCATCACTTGGATCGCCATTATATCACTACTACTTCTTTTTATGTCTTAGTTAATAGAGAGCCAAAAACCTAATTAAAGACAGAAGAGGTCAATTGCAAAGAGATTAAATCTCCCCCATGGTTGTTTATTCTCTATATAGAAGCTTTAACTAGGTTAGTGGAGCATAACATCAATTAGGGTACTAAATTCAAATACCATAGTAAATTTAATAAGATTGAATTAGTTAGTCTCTCATTTACTATTGGATTACTTTAATTCTCAAGGTCGAATGATAAATCTGCTAGTATCCAAATGGCTTCTCTTCTTACATTCAAAAAATTGTCAAGATTATCTATCAATACAAGCATATCATATTATAGTTTTTACTAGTGAGAACATATAGCAGGATGGCTATACTTAACCTTTAGTCTCCAAATCAAAGATCCTCCTTTCATATACTTAGCCTTGCCTATTTCCACCAAGAGACTTCATTATAAGGATTGCATACCTTTGTTTAAAAAGATTCAAAAGAGAATAAGTAATTTAATGCAACAAAGCTTTATCATTTGCAGGTCAATTACAATTGATATACTTTGTTCTTAGCTCTCTCCGTACTTACTAGTCCTCTTATACTTCCCTTTTAAAATGATTGATTTATATAATAGAAAAGATATATAGAAGCTTCTTACAATTTAAGGGATATGAAAAAAAAATACTTAGATAAGGTTAGCTAGTTTAAGGTCTACAAGCATTAGGTAGAAGGATGACCTACAACTATGCCAATCAAAATCAGCAATAAATTACTAATGGAAAAGAGAATATAGAGACTATTGACAAACAAAAAGTCTCAATAAGTTATGTGGCCCTATACCTACTTCCTAAAGGGTAAAAGCCTTTAGGGAATGGATATCTAACCTTCAGCTTCATGGTTCCTTTCCCAATTGGTTATAGTAGACAAAAATGTAAAGTGGGAAATGGACAATTAGCTTCTCTATTTTATAATAACTGAAAAAATTGAGGCTACTAAATAGTTCATATTTGATGCCTAGAATTCTGAATAACTTCTAAGGTTAAATATTTATGATTAGCACCAATCTTTAGTCCAATTGCCCAACTAATCTTGTGCACATTTTGTCTTTACAATGGCCCCGATCTTAAAGCGAATGATTTTTATATTTGGCTTAAATATCCTTAGGAAAATTCAGAAACCATTAATGTACAGATTTTTTCAAACCTAGGGCAAAAACTATCTTAGCACAACACTATCTTGAACAATAGCTCTCTCCCAAATGTATCATTCTTCATTTGGCTATTTATTAAAAAAAGACTTTCCATATTAGACATGTTAAGCTTTCTTAATAGGTCTCCGACTTGTTTACTTTATAAAAACCAACTTGAAACTCTTCCCCACCTCTTCTTCAATTTCGATTACTCAGTTACCATATGGAGAAAATTTGTATCCATCTATCAGCTCAATACTACTAGGTGTAACCATAAAATCCTTGAATGGATATACTACCAGGTGTAACCATAAAATCCTTGAATGGATATGTTCCGATAGGGAAATCAATAAGGAGAATAAAGCTATCTATATATTAGCTTTTGGTTCTATTATGTATATCATTTGGAAAGAAAGAAAAAGAAACAATAGATTCTTCAAGGGAATGAAAAGCTCCAAAGAATATGTTCTTTCAAATCTAACATTATGTATAAAAGAGCAGCTTTTGACTAATCAAATCACTAAAGAGTGTAAGAATGCAATTACTTCCTCATAAAATATAGTCGATCAATTGCCATAAAACTAGCCCTGGTATTAACGTTTCTCTCTTAGCCTTTATCTTTTTTGAAAGGAAAGAAACTAGAGAGTGAACTCACACTACTAGAGCATAATCTATAGACTATTTGGCTAATCATGCAATATATGGTTAGTTTTGATAGAATATAACAACCTCAAATGGCTAGTTTAGAAAGAATGCAAATCAGATGTTTTGATCAAGATTTTATCTCTTCTTTAAAACCATTGATGCCTTCCAAGGCTTGGTTTTCTTACGTGTTATACCTCCTCTCTTAATACAATTTTTATTTAAAAATTTTATACTAGAAACCTTATATGATTTTAAAATTTTTATGAAATATTTCAAAAAGATATCTAGATGGAAGTTACTCCTTAATTTTAATTGTGAATAATTAAAAACAAAATATTTCTAATAAAATCAATTTTCATAAAACTACAATATGCTACAATTTTCATAAATTTAAATTAAATTTACTTCTCTTACATAATTATTTTAATTTAATTTTGAGTCACTTAAAGAGCATACCAGATGATATATGTTGCTTACAAAATTTGTAATAATGGCTAATTAATAATATGATTGAAATTATTATTGAATTACAATAACTCTTCTATTATCATATATAAAATATGCTAGAATCATTGATATTTAATAATTGGATTCCATTATTATTGTTTATATCGTTGGTATTGCTGAAGTTGACAATTATACTTGTTCATGGTATAAGTTAGAATTTTAAATTTTTAAAAATTTCATTATAATCATCTTTAATAAAACTACAATTGTAGAATATGAGTAAGAAACTCCAATTTTATTAAAACCTTTAATATAAGTTTAAACTGCCCATGAAATTAGCTCTTCGATAAGAGAACAGCTCTTGGACAGCAAGCTAGTTTAAGGAAAATGACTTTTAAGAGCAAAGTTTTCCATTCTGGAATTTAATTTCTGTCTGTTTCCCATCATGTCCTGTTAGATGAGGCACGAATATGACTTCTTGTTATTACTTTAGTGGTGGTGGTGTTTTAGCTTTGAACGCACTATTCTTTTGGAATGAATTTTAATTATAAAAAAATGATCTGGCAACTTTTTTGCTTGTATTGGCTTTGTTATTTTGAAAAAATATTTAATAGATTGTTTACTCAAAAGATGAATAAAAGGAAGGTGAAACAAAAGAGTCCTCAGTAAAAGATAAGTTGGAGGTCTACCTATAAATTAAAAAAAAGATTTTACCCGAATGTTTAGTAATTTAAAAAGAAAAACAAGCTTGGGTGTGAAGTAAATAAAAACAAGTTAAAGGAAGAAAATAAAACTTATAATTGAATAGCTAAAATTAAACTACTCAAAGATGCTTACATTGCAAATGTGAATCTTTTATATTGGCCTATTACAACTAAAATTTTAATTTCAATTATGAATTTAAAATTAGGTAGATCGAAATTTGTTGAATATCAACAAAAACGGATGTAAAGTTAATGTTTTATTTGAAAACCTTCTTTTTATTTGTTTTTAGTGCCTAATTATCTCATTTTTATTGTTTATTATTGGCTTTTTATTTATAGTCAACAAAATTACCAAATAAATTATTAAATTTTATTATATTTCAGATAAATTATTTAATGAATGAAGTTTAATCCATCTGTTTCACCAATTACACCTCACCTTTTATAGCGTTCCTTTTTCGGTACAAGTAATAATGATCATTCTCAGAACGGACAGGTCTGGTCTATATTTTAAAACATGAACCAATAATTAAGCGGGAACGAAGCATCAACACAGATGTTAGGTAAGAACGTGAATGTCCAAGCTTGACAGGTAGCGTTGCCTCAGCCAAAAATATGATTTCAAAGCGCTCTATCAGTCCTTTTCCTTTCACGCGCTTACTATTACATCAGATGCCTTGTGAAAATGCGTTATAAGTAAAGTAGTATATATAATATATACGGAAGATTGTTGGAGAAAAACTTCCAAGACACTAATATTATATACATCGCATGCGCATATACCTTTTTTGAAGTCTTCTGCTCTTTTTTATGTTATTACAATTCAACTCCAAATATATACGCACCTACTAAATTATAGGTGACTTTGATAGTTACCTTCAAATATATGGAATTCTAAATAGATATGCAATTTTGATAAGGACTAGAAGTATAATTATTGATTGATATTCGTAAATATCAAACCATATGAATGTTATTAAAATGATGAATAACCTGGTAGTTACGATCAAATGTTTGAAATTACATATTTTTATTCCTATAATTGAAAATAATAATTTTTTAGTAAATAAAAATATATAAATTCTATGACATATAGTAGATAAATAAAGTTAAATTAACATCTAATAAAATGAGAATTAAGAAGTTATTTTTAATTTTGAAACTTTCTAATACATTTGAATCCATTTTAAATTAAAACTAATTTATTAATTTCTCAATATAATTTAATCCATTTCAAAACTAGCTATGAAAAAATAATTAAATTTTCTATAAAGGTTCAATTTAAACTGAATAATATTGATTATTAAGTAGTTTCAAATATCAAGAAATCAAGGATTTATATAAATAAGTTGAATGTATGCCTAGCAAGAGTATTTCTAGTTTTTTTTGGTTATTTCTAGGTAAGTTATTTTAGTTCATTTAAATGTAAGGAAAACAGTAATTAATTAGTAGTTCATAATCATATAGATCAAATATTTACAAAAATGTGAGATCCAATAATAAATTATTAATAGAACATGAATCTCTCAAGAAGTTTCTTGAAAAAAACGTAGCAATATCGACCTCTTGTTTTAAGAATTGTCCTCTTATCAACACAAATTTATAGCAAATAATTAATAGCATATCTTTATTTTATGGCCCTAAAGATTCTTTTTCAAGAATAAGTTGTTAGACCTTATAGGAACATGTAAAAATTAAATAGTAATAACTTTACCATTCAATATGATAAACTAAATGAGATTTTAAATAATGGTTTAAATGATAATAAATATATTATTATCTCTAGTTCTATTAGTAAATTAATTGGTCAAATACAAGTAAAAGGATAAAGATCAAGTTCAATAGATGGAAAAAGCAATTAAAAGAGGCAATTAAATCAATAGATGAAAAAATTAAGCAAAAGTAAAGCACATATGCCATTTAAGAGAGCTATATAACAATTCAAGTTAAGTGGACCAAAAACAAGAAAGAATGAAATCATTCCATAAATAACAAGTATTCGAATCATTCTTATAAATTCATTATTTTCATTTCAACGAATTAGAGAATCAATCATAACATGATTATTGACAAGAAGGCATAATGCACAATCCTTTCATAATTAAGAGGAATTTTATTTCGAATTTTAAAGAAAACCTTTTGATCTTAAAAAAAAAAGCTTTAGGAAACTTCTGAAATTGTTTTGGATCAAGTTTTTGTCAACATGGCATCTCTTATCTTTAAAAAGATTGAGAGTTGAAGTATTCAAAATGTTTAGCCTAAGGTTTTTGGTTAATTAGCCAGAAATAGGAATAAAGAGTTATATAATTAAGTAGCTAATGGATCGAATAATTTTGGACATAATAAGTTCATTATATTTGATAAAGGTTTCAGTTAGTCTATACCTTAGTCAAATGTGATTCGACTAGCTAATAGTAGGTGATTGACTAGTCGATCCTATTTATAGGTTAGTTATTTTAATCACTAGTTTGTGTGTTTAATGACAATTTAATGTACTTTTGAGTATAAATAGAGAATTGTGAGAAAAATATTAGACATACTAGAAAGTTGCTAAAGGTCTTTAGAGGCTAAAGAGAGTAATTAGGTGCATGTTTGCATTGGAAAATATATATCGAGTCCTAATTCATAAGTGTGAGCAAGAAAGAGAAGCTTTGAGTTATATGTGGTTATGCAATTGTCATAAGTAGAGAAATTTTTTGGAAACATATTGTGAGCGTTCTTCTTAACTTTAAACAAGATTTGTAAAAGGTTCCTCTTTACATGTGACAAAGGAAGATAATTGTAAGAGTTTCTCTTCAAATATGATAAAGAAGAAATTATGTGAAGGGATCAAATTAAAGCTTAAATAGTGGACATAGGAAAAAGGTTTTTTTTGGAACTAATGTAGATCAATTTTACATCTCTTTCTTTACTCTTTGTTATTATTGTTATAATTATTTTGTAATTTCCATTTATGAAAATTTTATAACCATTTATTAGAATTTTAAATAAGTTAAAATTAATACAAATAATTCATTCTTGTCCTATGTATCAGTGGGCAACTAATAATTGGTATTAAAAAACATATTGTTCATTATATATACATTTCTATTGAAATTGGAGTAAAGATCAATATGACATAAGTTTCATCACTTTTTAGTTTAGAGGGTCAAGAAAATAATATTGCTTCATCCTTTAATGTAAATGATTTCTTATACTAGAGAAGTAATATGAATTTTTTTTCCTTATAGACAAGGATTTTGATTTATAGAAGAATATGAAGATAAGTGAGTGTAATATGAATGAGAATAAACTCGTTTTATTAAATACTAAGGCAATATACATTTTATTTTTATTTAAATAGAAATATGCTCTCTAAAGTGCCAATATATAAATAATATCATGATATTTGGTATATTGATTGTCATAATGATATTTATGCTAATGATATTGATATTATTCAGGATGAACTTGATAGGAATCTAAATGGAATGAAAATAAGAAAAAGGACTAAAGGAAGAACATGATGATACAAATGATTCCAAAAGTAAATAATTGAGTAGTAAGGTGCCTCATATATTCTTTATAGCAAATGAGGATAAAGTCTATCCTATGTCTAACTCTTGTGGTGATGTTAATTATAATTATGATGTCAACATTTCATATGATGAGTTAGTTAAAGCCTTAAAAAGCTATAAGCATGAAATGAACTAAATTTCATTAAAATTATAAAAAACTTCAAGAAATGGTATATATATATATGGAATGATATATTCTAAGAGTATGGTTGTTGCAAATAATAAATTTAATGGTTTGTTTCATGAGAATAAGGCTTAGAACGAGATAAATATCCTCAAAAAATCATTGACTAAGTTCACTTTAGGGACTAAAAATTTGAATAGCATGCTTTGCTTTCAAACATTCTCAAATGGTAGGCATAAGATGTAGAATACTTATGAAAGTGTATCGCCTAAAGTCAGAAGCATTTTCTATAAAAAGAAAGCAAGTGCGTAATGATGAGCCATTTCTAATCATGATATGGCCACAGAACTTTTAACTCTAGATATAAGAACTTTAATACTTGTGCATCATCATTTAGATGTCAAGTTAAAGCAAATTTCATATATTTATCTTAATACATAATCTAGGTCAACAAGATATGGATTACAAGAAAAAATAGGCATAATTTTTATATAAAGTCAAACCAAAAGAGCATCTAAAAATTTTCTCATTCAAATATGCCACATTATCATCAAAATGACATAACACAAGAACATAATCATCATATCCACTATACATGCACTTAGAACATATTTAGAATTCTCAGAGGTCATATTTATACTAAAGAAGTATTTCATTTGATAAACCATTTAGATAGGCCTTATTATCATAGAAAAAGAGCTTCACATCCCTCATATATCTAAAGTAAAGATCTCTATTAGGATCAAAGAAGGCATAGAAATGCAAATATGAGATATGTATGTCTCACTAATATAAGTATATAAAAAGAACTCTTTTTTAAATAATAATTATTAAGTAAGATAAAAATGATACGGTTGAAAAAGGTTTAAGGACTAACCCCCTAGGGACTCAAGTTTTTGTAAGTCTTTAGAAGATATTTATTTCTTTGCCTTCTAGGTCAATATTAGTGGAATCAAATGAATACTAATAATTGGTTTCACTTGTAAAGATATCAAATGAGAAATAATAATA
This sequence comes from Erythroxylum reticulatum, assembly GCA_025504915.1. Taxonomy (NCBI): domain Eukaryota; kingdom Viridiplantae; phylum Streptophyta; class Magnoliopsida; order Malpighiales; family Erythroxylaceae; genus Erythroxylum; species Erythroxylum reticulatum. The sequence goes on along the minus strand of JANSVA010000218.1, from coordinate 35,773,496 downwards.
TTATCTCCAAAAAGTAATTTTAGAAAGAAAATCATTAACAACCCTTACCTGATCCAAATAAGGAAATTGGCAACAAAAGACTAACTATTAAACCACGTAAAGAAAAAGAAAAGGAGACAAACATTGAATATATATAAAAGGAGGTAAATATCAGACCCCTAAATCTAAATGGTTGAATCATAAAAGTGTTGTTAAGCCTTGGATGATGCTTGGCACTTGGATTTAAATAAAAACAACATATTGATAAGAAAGCAAGGCAAATCCTTGTGAATAGGTAAGATAAATGGGCAGTATTAGTGAAAACTACAAAGTAGGTGAGTATTGGTAGGCATTGGTACACATTAGTAGAAATCTTCAATGATATGCGAGATTAGAATATGAGACTACAAATAATGGTGTAACTAAGTTATACTAAGTTTGAGAGAATACGAAAAGAACTTAAGATCTAAAAAAAACGTCAAAAGGTATGTAATTTAAACGGGTTATTATACAATGACTTAAATAATTATTAACATAGTCCATTAAGTAATGCAACTGCAACATATATATGTGTTCCTATATAAAGATGGATCATCATTTCTAACCAAAGGTTTATCAAGGTACTTCTCAGTTTAATAGGTGTTGTTTTTTTGAAAGATGAATAAAATTGTATTAACTCAAACATAGCTTCATAAAATTTACAAAGAAAATAGGTTCATCTTTAAGTCTCAATCAAAATACAAATTTAATAGGTATCAACCTTTGCTCCTAGTGACTAACTTTATACATTCCAGAGTAACTTCGTTTGTTAACTGATTTTGGATTGGGCATCAAGTGCCATTAGGAGTTCTCTAATCTAGTTAATAATATAATCACCTAGAATTTGATCTTCCATCTCCATTCCCCTATTTAGCTTATTATTTCTTTCACTCCAAATTGAGTATATGGTACAAGAAAAGACATTTTTTAGGATTATCCCATATGTCTTCATTATGCTCATTATTCTTATGGACCATTGAATTACATTCATCCATTCATTCTGTAGGCAATATATCTGGATGGTGTTTTAGATTCTATTTCAAATAATTTAGGAAAACCTACACTAATATAAGTGGTTTAGAGTTTCTATCTCTCTTTTACATAGTAGATATCTGGGATCAAATATGCCTGTGTTGCCATACCACCTGTTTTTTTTATTTTTAACCTATTCTTTATAGCTAATCAACAAATAATAACAACTTTATAGGAAAATGTACTTTTCCATATTAACTTATATTAGGTAACTCTAAGATAGGAAGTTCTGATAGGTTTATAGCAAGAGATGTTGCTAAATTCCATAGGTCTATTGTTTAATCAGGTGATCTTATCTTTATTTCCATTATATTGACTAGTAGGTAAATATCTCAACAACCTGTTAGCCCCTCAAAAATTGTAACTACAAGTTCCATTCTAAATGATGCAATTGATTTCATCTTGAACTAGGGTCTTGGTGGTCAAATGTTGGCTTTCATTCTTCCTATATAAAGGGCTCAATCCATTCTAGTTATCAAATTAGAACCAAGTTGACTTTCCAATTCCAATTTAATGCTTTATCCATAGATAAACTTGACCCCTTATATTTAGGAGTTGTCTGAAGTTCTATGAGTTTTATTTTGTTTACTCTAATTATTATAATGAAATATGAAAAAAAAAGAATTAGTAGGCAAAGGGAGTAGGAGCACTAGTTTATAAAGTGGGAAAATTTTCTTAAATAATGTGAAAGTGGTAAGATGATGTGACAACATAATGAGCATACTTTAAGTCCATACTCTTTATGTGCTACATAGATTTAGTAGTCAAAAGGTGTAACTCCCTAATAATTTGGTGAAGTTAGTGGAAGAAGTGTTATCTCACTTCTAACCTACTAATTTACTAGTCAAAAGGAATAACTCCTTGCTAATTTGGTGGAGTTAAAAGAACAAATGGTAACTTCCCACTAACTTAGTAAGTTAAAGGAGAAAGTCTTAAAGTCCTTAAGTTTTTGTAAGTTTGTATAAAGACATCACTTACAATTTATTTTAGTATCTTGTAGATCCAACTGATTGAATTTATCTATAAATACACCTAATGAATTGGAATGAGTAGTGACGTTTAAAGTATTTGAGGGATTTGATCCTATAAGGACTGTATTACTAAACTTATTAATCTTAGTGAAATAATGGAACTAAATAAAATATAGATTTATGAAAATAAATTAAATTCCCAAATTAATGAAAGTAAGATAATTAATTATTAAGGAAACGATCAAGATAAAGAAAAATAAAGATTGGGGGTTTATTTATGTGAAATTCTGATTATCATGTAAGATTGATTATCAAAGTTAAAATAATAGTTAATCTAGTGTATCTATGCGCTATATTAAGGAAAAAGGTATATTTAATTAAGAAATTACCTACTTTAGCATAGATAATTGACCTTAATCAGAATCATTATATTAGAATCGATAGCCACAAATACATATCAATAATAAATTTGCAGGAAAGAAAACTAAATGACATAATATTTTTACTTGGTTCAACAATATGACGTCTAGGGTCGCGTTAGGAATTTTATTCTCTCTTGTCTTGTAGTGTATAATGATAGAATATCAAGGATCCTTATATACTAAAAAATTATTATAGAATATGGAAATATAATCTGAATAATATAAAAAAATATTGGAACAAAATCCTACCTATAATAAGATATTGATTAACTTTCCATATCTCTTGTAATTTCCTGCAATAAATAAAATACAATCCCTAGTAATATAAGGAAACTAAATATTCCTATCAGGTTCCATATCCCAGCAGTCCCCCATATGGATATTAATGCTTGGAAAAAGAAACCAATATCCTTCCCATGTAACTCGAATAGCCTTTAAACACATAATGTGACAACACTTTCATCATTAACTATGAAGGCCAACTGAGGTCTTGCATAACCTAATGTTTCCAACATCAACACATTTAGTAAGCATGTTTGCTTGATTCTTCGAACCTAACATCTTCTCTAATGGTTAATACATTAGGCAACACATGATCTGAGTCCAAGCTCGATGAGCCTAGGCAACTTGAAGACTAATTGGGCCTAGCCTTGCCTAGCCTGATCTTTTTCTAATTTAAATTTGAAAATGACGTCAAATTCCAAATGTTTTTTGAAAAGTTCTAGCTCTGCTCGAAGTACTATTAAACTAGGTCTTACCTGTATTGTATATGTATGGTCTTGGAATGGAACATTGAATTCTTCACAAGCTATAATATAATTGGTTATCACTATAGAGTATGGTGTCATGCTACTTGTTACTTATCTCCTTTAGAAAAATTTCAACCAAACCATCTCCTTACCACCTTTAGATATAGCCATAAACATTGCCTTTGTAGCTAACATGGAAACACATTTATGGAGTTTAGACATCTAACTCTTATATAAGCCATTTATAGTGAAGATATAACCCAAAGTACTCTTACTAATGTAAAAATTCCCACTAAGATCAACATCCACAAATCCTTCCAATTTCACTTTACCTTTGCCATAGCAAAGTGCCATACCTGAAGTACTCTTTAAGTACCTTAATAGTCATATTACAGCTTCCCAATATGATTTTATTGGATTTGACATAAACCTGCTCATAACTCTTACTTCATATGTTATATCTGGTCTAGTACAGATTATAACATACGTCAAGCTACGAACTGTAGAAATGTACATTAACTTTGACATATATTATCACTTATTTTTAGTTTTAAGCAACTACTTTATAGAAAATTTGAGATGACATATTAACAAACTATTCTTAGGCTTATCATCATCATGAAGAAATTTACATTTTGAGATAACTTCAATGTTCTAGTTAATCTCTATAAAAATTCTCATGCCAGGTATCTTGTTTACTAGATCCAACTCCTTTATTTAAAATATTTTAGATAGCTTCCTCTTTAAATTATCATTTTTACTCATACTAGAACTTAAAATCAACATATCATCTATATATACAAGTAAAATAATATAACTATAATTAAAGTTCTTAAAGTAGTAACAATGATTGATGTCACTTCTAAACTATTGCTACACATGAGGCATTAAACTTTTTATACCACTTTTTTATAGCTTATTTTAACATATACAAACTCTTATTCAGCTTGCACACTAACTGTTCCTTCCTTAAAATCATGTAACTCTTTGGTTGCTGCATGTATATATGTTTGACCCCGTTTTCGGAACCCAACTCTGGAACTATAAAATGTGAGCATATTCTAATGAAGTCTCCTAAATCCTCATCGGTTCATCTTCATGCTTTATTACCATAAATATTAGATCCTTGAGTCCTGGTGGGTAGGCTCACCGAGGTAAGCTTTATTTTTCACTGCGGCGAATGGACGAGAACTCCTGCAGAGACCCTTCGTGGAAAGTTTGCGGCGAACTCTTGACTTCGCCGTAGCGAAAGTCCAAAAATTTTCCCTTCCGCTCCTCTCAGGATAAATACACTGTGGCGAACCTCATATCTTCGCTGCGGTAAAAATGCCCAATTTACCATAACACATCTCACTTATATGTAACAACAATTCATATTCAAAATTTATCATCTCAAATCGATAACTTCCTCAAGTATACCTAAGTTCAACTCAACCTCATCCATACACAAACTCATATTTCATTAACCTCAAAAGTAAAGAGTTTTACAAAACTTTAATCACATA
>JANSVA010000218.1:35758189-35768699 GCA_025504915.1 Erythroxylum reticulatum | reverse complement strand
AACGATTAAAGTGATAGTTAAAGGAAATATTGAGTTTGAAGCAGACAGTTGATAGTGATATATACATAGTATATACTTTGTCTTCCTCTTCACTAGTCATATATGGGACTATATTGGTAAATTGGTGAATGAGTTATCGATATCAAAGTACCAAAGGATTGAGGATGCAGTTTAAAGAACCGATGAGTGATTAAGTTATGAAATGAGATTGTGCATAAGATGTGAAGTTCGTTAAAGTACTCGGGAGTGTCATTAAGCATGCATTGCACATAGTCCATTTATATATTTGTGCATAAATAAATGCTTATACATGTGCAATTATTGATGAGTGTGCAATATGTGTCTTGCATAAATGGGTTGTGTAGGTCAAGTGTCCGCGTTCAGGCATTTCTAGAATTTAGAAGCAAATGCTATTTTGGAGCGTACTGTGAGTAGACCGAGATGGTCCCACTTCGTTGTTTGTTTTGTTTCAATATTGTATTAATTGACTACTGAATGTGATTTATTATGTTAGTTTTCGGATAGGAGTTTCGATGATTGTGATGTTTAATTTGGATATTGAAGTGTTACTTGAATGTGAATGGGATGAACTATGTGTACTCGATGTGATTGTTAAATGTATTCTGAATGCGCATTTGCATATGAATGTTAGGCAAGATGACTAAATTACCTTTTAAAGGAAAGGGTGAATGAGCGAATGGATTATTAGACTTAATACATTATGTTGTATGTGGTCCGATGTCCATTCATGCTAAAGGTGATTTTATGTATTTCATTACCTTTATCGATGATTATTTATGATATGGGTATGTGTATCTAATGGGATACAAGTTTGAAGCGTTTGAAATGTTCAAACAGTTCATAATTGAAGTAGAGAAACAACTTGGTAAAAGGGTCAAGACATTTTGATCAGATCGAGGTGATGAATACTTGAACGAGGAGTTTCTAAGTTATCTAAAAAATAATAGGATTATATCCCATAGACTCCACCTTACACACTGCAACATAATGGTGTGGGTAAAAGGAGAAACCAAACCTTGTTAGACACGGTAAGGTCAATGATAAGGTTATGCACTCAAGACTGTTGTTTATGTGATAAACAAAGTCCATTCAAAAGCAGTTGAAGTTACTCTATATGAGATATAGACTAACAAAAGGCCCTATCTTTCTCATATAAAAGTTTGGGGTTGTTCGGCTTATGTAAAGCAGATTTAATCAGACAAGCTTGTTGTAGGAAATCCTAAGGAAACAATTGAATCTGAGTTCTATAATGCTTTAGAGCAAAAGGTGTTTCTCTCAAAACATGTTGTCTTTTTAGGTAAAGAGTTTTTTCTAAGAGAAGACAATGGAAGCAAAGTTAAACTTGATAAAGTTCATAATGCTCAAACATACATAATTCAACTACCTAAACCCGAGATTGTTGTTCATAAAGATGAGACAACATTTGAATCTTCTAACACACATAATGCTCGTAGGTCAAGTAGGATACGTAATCTTTCAGAGAGATATGGATTTCTTGTAAGTGAACATAATAGTGTATTGGTCATTGAGGATGATGAGTCTACAACCTATGAAGAGGCTCTGAAGAGTTTAGAATCTGAAAATTGGCTTCAAGCCATAAAGTCTGAAATGGATTGCATGTCTGAAAACCAAGTATAGACTTTGGTTGACCTATCTGAAGGGCTAAAACCTATAGGGTGCAAGTAGATTTTCAAGAAGAAAATCTATATGGAAGGTAATGTGATTACCTATAAAATAAGGTTAGTCACTAAAGGTTATCATCAAAAACAAGGAATTGATTATGAAGAGACATTTAGCCCCTTAGCTATGCTTAAATCCATTAGAATACTCATAGACATTGGTGCTCATAATGATTATGAGATATGGAAAATAGATATGAAAATGACTTTCCTGAATGGAAACCTTACTGAGGATGTGCATATGATACAACCTGAGGGCTTAACATCCACAGATGGAAAACAGGTATGCAAGCTTCAGAAATCCATTTATGGATTGAAGCAAGCATTTAGGAGTTGGAATGTCTGATTTGATAAGACAATCAAAAAGTTTGGTTTCTCACAAAATCCGGATGAACCTTGTGTGTATAAGAAGATTAGTGGGAGTGCTATCATATTCCTTATGTTATATATGGGTGACATATTACTAATAGGAAATGATGTCTTAAGTTTACAATCAGTTAAAATTTGGTTGTCCTGAAATTTCTTCATGAAAGACCTTGGAGAAGCAACTTATATCTTGGGAATAAAGATCTATAGACATAAATCAAGAAAGTTACTAGGTCTTTCACATTCTACATGAATAGATAAAGTGTTAAAGAGGTTTAGCATGGAGCAGTCCAAATGAGATTTTCTTCCCTTGACACATAGGACGAAACTCTCAAAATCTATGTGTCCAAAGGCACAAGATGAGAGGACTCACATGAGTTTGATCTCATATGCTTCGGTGATAAGATTAATCATGTATGCTATGCTATGTACTAGAGTGTTACAAGCAGATATCAATCAGACCTTGGTGAGTGTCACTGGGTGGTTGTCAAGAATATCCTAAAGTATTTAGGAAGGAATTAGGATGTATTCTTGGTATATGGAGATGGAGAGTTAGTAGTGAGCGGACATACGGATGTTAGTTTTCAATCTCACCAGGATGAATCTAAATCCCAGTGAGGTTACATCTTCACACTGAATGGAGGAGTGGTCGGTTGGAAGAGTTTCAAACAAGAGATGAATGTAGATTCGACAATCGAGTCAGAGTACATTGTAGCTCCAGAAGTCACAAAAGAAGTTGTTTAAATCAAGAAGCTTGTTATGAAACTTGGAGTGGTTTCGAGCATTGTAGACCATATATTATTGTATTGTGACAATAATGGGTTGTTGCTCAAGCCAAGGAACCAAGGTCTCATCAGAGGTCCAAGCACATACTCAGGAGATATCACTTGATCAGGGAGATCATTGATAGAGGTGATGTGAAGATAGAGAGAGTGCTTATAGATCAGAACATCGCTGATCCTTTAACTAAGCCACTTCCTCAATTGAAATTTGATTCCAGCATACTCACTTATGGTATTAGATACAAAGACGATTGGCTTTAGTGCAAGTGGGAGATTGTTAGAGTAGTGCTCTAATGACAATTGCCCTTAGCACTTTTGTACAAACTTTATTTTGATTAGTAAAGAGAAAGGCAATTTTTCATTAATTTGATGTTCATTTATTTATGAATTGATGTCGATCTTAAATTGAATTAATGAAGTCCATGATGCAAAAGATAGCGTGAAAAAAATCGTGATGAGATCATAATAATGAGATTCCTATCATGTGTTAGTATCTAAATTATCCTTAGTCATAGGATTACTAACATAGAACATTATTAATCCAGAAAGACTAGCAAATGTTATACTCCTTGATTTGATCAAGTAGTAGATCTCACAAACTGTAAGCATGAGATGTTTAGAGTTAACATGTGGATGCTTACTAAGAGTAGTAAGTACATCGGATGACCCGCTATGAGATTATCATATAGATGATCTGTCAAATGTCAATGATTAATCTCATCATGGCAATAGTGCAAATATTTTTAGACTTGAGGTACTCAAGGATATCTTAGATACTGATCCTGTTCTTTAGCATAATTCCTTGTTGTCTCGAGATGAGGTCGCTCATAGGGTGATAATTGGGTACAACTATTAGTGTTCGAAGGTAATTAGGTAGTCATTAAAGGATTCACCACCTCTTGATGGGGTCATTACTCAAGAGTGTCTCGCAAGAGTAGTTATGTGTCATAAAGAGAGTCTTCAATGACACACAAAGTAATGAGTTCCCGTGATAAGAACTAACATAACTTGGACTAGATGTGACGTAGTCAGTCTAGTGGGAGTTGACACGTAGCCCATACTCCGAACCACGTGGGGTATAGTATGGTGAAAAGATGAATTGCACGGTAATTATCTATAAAAAGGTTCGTAAGTCAGATAATTAACTATCAAAGAATTCATGTGTTAATGCACTTATATTTTGATAAATTAACATCATGAAACCCTTCATGATTTTCTTGAATTAAGAGTTAATTCAAGTGCTCAAAAAACCCAGAACCTAAGGGTCACATACATAAAAGATTGGATGAAAAATAAAGTGTGTATGATTGTTTTTAAGTAGGTCACGATCGTGGCTCGATCGTGTCTAAAGGTGAGGATGTCAATTAAGTAGGCCACGAGGCCACAATCTTGACCAAAGGCTCGACATATGTACATAAGTGAGTTCACTTATGTACATAAGGTCTAAAAAGTAAAAAACACACTCTATTGAGAGGATAAGGAGTCCAGAAGAGTTCTGGGGTTAAAGAGAAGTGATATAGCGGTTTGTTCATGAAATTTATGCAATTGTTGTATGAATTTAATTACATGCAACCCATTCTTGATCTAACTCTCCATTAGAGCATCTACTTGAACTCATCTAGTGTGGTGCTCTAACCACCCTTATACATTGTTTCTTCTTCATCTTTGCGTGTTCTTGAGTGATGAAGGAAGGGTTTGGTGTTTGTAACAACCCAAACAAAGAGAAGAATTGAAAAAAGAGGAGAATCAAAAGGTACATATACTGTTATATCATGTTCATATAATCTATTTATGAATGCATTTGAGATTCTGGCTTTTAGGGATGTCATGGAGGTCAGACTTTAGATTCTAGCACTTCCGTTGCTTTGTCATGCATGTGATGCATGAATCTATGTCTCCCCCAACCAAAAGCAAACAAACTAGTTAATAAAATAAGTAAACAATTGAAAGAGAAAAAATGAAATAAATAAATAAAATAGCTAAAAGGGTAATACTACAATCAAAATTTTTTTGGTTACATAAGATAAAAGAATCGAAGGAAAAAGGTTCAAAAGGCTTATAAAAAGAGAAGGACCTCTTTATAAAAAGCGAACTACCTCTCTATGTAAGGATTCTTCTAAGAGCAATTAAAATAGTTATAATAAGAATGAGAACATGAAAGAAAAGATTTCTACTAAAGTAGTAAAGCCAAATGGATGTGTCAAGAAAAATGATAATGATAAGGGCACATATTTACCTTATGGAGACAATAGATTCCAAAAGAGGGATTGTAAAACTTACCTCACTAACCTGAAAAATAATAAGTTTCGGGACGTTATTTCTTCAAGAATGATTATAATTGAGATTAATCTTTCCACTTTTGTTCCACATTCTTATGTATTAGATACTCGATATGGTTCTCATATTTGTAATAACATGAAAATATTAGCAAGGAATATATCATTAAGGAAAGATGAAGTGGACCTATAAGTTGGTAATAGAGCAGAAGTTGATGCATTAGCTATAAAAACTTGTAGTATAGCTTTGCCTTTTAGCCTTGAACTAGAACTACATAATTGTTATTACGTCTCAGTTACTATCAGAAACATCATTTCCATTCCTTATTTAGATTTGAATGGATTGCCTTTATTATTAAAAATAAGAGATGTTTTTTTCTATAAAGACGGTGTTTATTATAAATCTAGATCACTTCCAAATGGTTTGTATAGATTAGATCCTGATAGGCCAATCCTTAATATAAATATCAAGAAAAGAAAGCTAAAAGACCAAAATCTATCTTATTTATTCCTTTATAGGTTAAGTCATATCAACGAAACAAAAATCACAAAGTTACATAAAGAAGTGTATTTGGATCCTTTTGATTATGAATTATATGAAAATTATGAATCTTCTTTAAAAAAGATGACCAAAAGATCCTTCAATGGAGAGGGAAAGAGTGATAGTGAGTTATTTGGTCTTACACATTCAGATGTATTTGGCCTTATGTCTACTTATGTTAGAGGTGAATACTCATATTTTATTACATTCATAAATTATCATTCTAGATATAGTTATTTGTACTTGATGAAACAAAAGTCTAGATCAATTGAAAAGTTCAAAGAATTTAAACTTAAGGTTGAGAAATAAACTGTTAAGAGTATTAAGATAGTTAGATTTGATCGAGATTGTAACATCCCATTACTTGTGGGTAATTGTGGGAAGGTTAAAATGGTAAAGTGAGTGATTAATGAGAGGCTTAGAAATGTGTTTTTCATGCTCCTGCATAATATGCCATACACATACGCAAGAATAGTGAATTTTTCTGCATTTGAAAATAATTGTATATGTATTCATGAATAATTCCGGGTATAATTGGATTGATTTACATATTTTTGAGAATTATGAATGTTTTTACATTGGAAATTTTATGGGTTAGTGAAATGATAATATTTTTTGAATTTTGGTGATTTTAGGATTTATTTTCGGAAATTATAGAGAATTATGGAAATTTATGGAAAAAAGAATAGGAATTAATGATGATTGGAGATAGTTAGATTGTAAAGATGAGATTAATGTAGTTAGTTTCAAAAGAAACTAAGTTAGAGTTTAATCATTAAGAAAGTGACAAGTGTCACTGATTTAGTTAAATGACTTAGGTATTTTTGTCTGAGATTGAATTTGATATCCGAGAGTGAAAAGGGGATAAGTTATATGTTTAAGTGTTGATTCGTAGTCACCTTCTTTGTAGCCACCTCCTTCAAATTTCCTTCTAAATCACAAAATTTGTTTTATCAAATACCTTTCAAGAGTTAGCTTTGCTCTTCTTTTTCCCACACCACTTCCACTTTGCTGTTTGTTCTTTTTTCTTAAGAAAGAATTGAAGCTGGTCATTCATAAAGGGGTGTACGTGAATTGCATGGAGTTTAGGGCTTTGGGATATTTGAAGATCTTGGAGTTTTTAACAAGTAATTATTGAATAAATCCTTTAGAGTTATAGATTTATGAAATAAATTTGATGAATTACTGTTATCTACATGAACATGGAATTTTCGTGTATATTCATGGCTACTGTGAAAATGGGATGAAAAATAAGGATATAGTGTTATTTAATACTCGATGGATTATTAGTGATCAGGTGATGTAGAAATGATTTTTGGAGTTTGAAATAGAAATGAAACGTTATATGGGACTAGTATAGAAAATCTGTAGTATGAAAAAGGTGATATGCTATCATGCTTTGTTTTTCACTGTGCATGTTTGTATATATGCACGTGTATACGTGAGTGGATGAGTTCCGTAGAGATGATCAAAAAAGTGGTGTTTGAGTTGAAGGGTAGTTGTAAAATGATGGTTTGAGATCATAATGAGTTTATACATGATAGTTAGAGGAAAAGATTTAAGAAGTGTAAAGAATGAAAATATAGGAAAATGTATAGAATGGTGAAATGCAGAGTTGAATATTTACTATCTGACTTTTTGATGATTTTGAGGATTTTGACTAAAATTGCATATTTAGGGATAGAGTTAATTTGTGGTGAATGAGTGGAATGAAATGGGGTTGAAATGACTAGAATAAAAATAGAAGTGTTGGATTTGAAAAATGGAAATCATTTGAAAATTTTCTGGGAATGAATAATAACAGTGTTGAATTTTTGAGCTAAAAATTCCGTGAATTTTTTGTATTTATATAGACAGATTTGGACAAAATTTTATTCTTTAAAGTTGTATATATTTCTTTAAGCTTTCCATTTACATAAAGTTTGCAATTTTTGGAGTTCTGGATCAAAGTTATGGAAACTTGAAGTTGGGTATGTGACTTAGATTTAAGAGTGGATGTCGCTATCGTGCGAATGCACGATAACGACTTGGGGGTTCAAAGGTGAAGGTCGCTATCATGCATTTTCACGATAGTGACATTGGGCTTTTAATAATGAATGTCTCTATTGTGCGAATGCACGATAGCGACTTTGGGGAGTTTAAGCAAATGTCATTATCGTGCATTTGCACGATAGCGACTTTAAAGGTTTTAGGAGGGGATGAACATCCGACAGTTTTTTGACAATATCTTCTTCATCCAACCTCCAAATGACTTGATTCTTAAACTAATAGATTCTCAACAAAGTTTTATACCTCTAAATAAAAATTCATAGCATTTCTAATTGAATTGAAAAAGATTGATCGAATCAAAATGTGGAATATGTTGGAACAGTGAAATAGGATTTTCTTACTGAACACCCTTCAGTATTTTAATTATATCTGAACCTATAGGATTCCAAATGAGATAATTTTTTATTTTAAGTAAACTAAAGATATAGTCCTAGAAATTTTATCAAGAAGTATAATTATGATTAAGTCTCTAACATATTGAATTTCTGGATGGAATTTGTGTGTAGTACATTATTTTTAAATGTGAACAACCTGATAATGTTTGAGGTATATCTTCCAAATTACAAAACCAAATTGAGTGATTTTGGTATCAATGTAAAGATAAGACATAGGGGAACACGTTTATAGAAGAAAGTATGACCAAATTACATCATTTTCACTTTTGGATTGAATGTGAACAGTAGACTTGAAAGTGTGACTTGGAAAAATCTGAAGTGAGTCAATGAGAAAGGAATAGAGATTTTAATAGTTTTAGTAAGGCATAAACCTAAGTATAAATTATATTTAGATGAGTTTTGATATGAGATTGATTTTTTGATAAGAAATTGATGGAGAAATACTCGGGATTATCATGAACATGCATTGTACACAATTCATTTCATACATGTGCATTATTGAATGCTTATGATTGTACAAATTGTGATATTGTGTATATTATTTGTTATAGAGGAGCAACTGGAGCGTCAACCTCCAAACATTGTCAGATCTTCCAGGCATTAGCTTCGGGAGAAACTTGTGAGTAACCTAGATAGTCTCACTTAATTACTTGTTTGCTTAATTTATGTTTGGATGATAATTGAATGTGTTTAAATTGTAGATTCCAGATAGAAGGTCCGATGAATGTGACTGTGGATTGAGATACTGAAGTGCTACTTGAATGTGAATGTGAAGACCTAAGTGCTTATAATGTGAGTGATTGTGGTACATGCATTCCATACATGAATGCATAATCAGATAATGGCAGTTGTGACTAGAGTAGCTACCATCAGAGCTTAAAGCTCAACGAATGTAAATGAGTCTCGAGCTCAAAAGTGATTAAGAACCTAAGACTCACTATGTAAAATGAGCCCTGTAACCCCCAAGCAGATAAGGGACAATTATTAATGAGCCCGGTATCCAAAATAGATACAGGACAGTTCAGGCACTCGGTCACAACAACGTAATAATTGGAAAGTGTCTTATGAGCATTTCATATGCATATTGTTAAGTATATTTGTTGAAATGAAATGCCTATGCTTAAGTGGATATGTGAAATTTATGTAAAGTGCAGTATGTGATTATATGTTATGTGAATTATTGTGATGGATGAATTGAGTGAACCATTGATGATGGTTACCTCATTGAGTTTGCAAAACTAACCAACATTGCAACGTTGTCTTTTTAGGACTGAGAGATGACTCTAGTTATTGAGAGGCTTTCCCAGCCGGGTAGATTGTGATTAGCAAGAGAAGTTATATCTCAAAGGTCGGTCAGTTGGGATTTTTGGACATATTAGTTAGATTGTGTGTGTTGTCCTTTTTCATGTAGTACTTTTGTATTAGGTTTTGATGATGTATATATAGAAAATGTTGAAAGACACAATGTAGACATTCGGGTTTTAAGAAATGAAATGAGGGGAATGACCTTCGGATGTCCCGAGGTGTACCCTGCAATAAGGGGGCGCTACATCTAGGTGGTATTAGAGCATGGTTGGCATCTGTTGGGACATATAAGATTGTTAAACATAAAATATCGTGAGAAATGCAAATAATGATTGAAGTTATTATTTGTTATAAGCCATCCGCACTAGGTGATCAGATTGATCAACTAGCTGACCAAGGATTAGTAAGAGCCAGTAGGGAATACTCGGTACCTCGATCTGAGGAGATGCCTCCTATAATTCCCAAAAGAAGGGAGATAAGGTATGATAGGTTACAGAAGCAGGGAGTTGTGGACTTCTATGGCAGCACAAACCCCACTGAAGCCGAGGGATGATTGGAAAGGACTGAGAGGGTTTTTGATCAGATGGACTGTGAGCCTGATGAGAGGTTCGATTATGCAGTGTCTTTACTGTAGAGCCCGACATATTAGTGGTGGAAGACTATCCTAGGCAGTACCACCAGGCCTTGCCAATTCAAGTGGGTAGACATTCTGAGGGTCTTCAAAGATAATTACATGCCCAAGATTTACTTGGACATGAAGATGCAGGAGTTCTTAGAATTGAAGCAGAGTAGGATGTCAGTGGCTAAATATGAGGTTCGGTTTAATGAGTTGATGGGTTATACTACTGCTTTGATTCCTAGAGAAGAAGACAAGTGTAGGAGGTTTGAGAATGGACTCAATATGGAGATCAGAACAAGGTTGGCGCTTTCAGACCTGGGCACTTTCAATGAGTTGAGAGCTGCTTCGATTAGAATTGAGCAGCTACTGAGAGAGAGACAAGCTGAGACTGTGTAACATCCCGTTACCCATGTTAGGGCTATAATTGTAAATTATGGGAAATTATGAGAAATTAGGAAAATACACATCATGCATAAT
>JANSVA010000218.1:35734958-35758089 GCA_025504915.1 Erythroxylum reticulatum | reverse complement strand
ATATTTTCATTACAAAACTGTAACTGAAGAAGATAAAGTTACATGTAAATACACTTGCTTTCTAGGGCACTATATTTTCATAACTCCAATAGTAACTCTGGTCCTATTACTTTCCTTTCTCCTTATTCATCTCAGCATATAGGAGTTCTACATCTTCTTCCATACAATTCTTCATAAGGAGCCATCAGAATGCTTGAGTGGTACAAATTATTGTAAGCAAATTTGAGCAATGGCAAATGCTCATCCCACGCACCTTTGAAATCCATCACATATGCCCTGAACATCCCTTTAAGGGTTCAAATGATCCTCCCAGATTGTCCATCTATTTAAGGATGAAAAGCAGTGCTTAAATGTAACTTGGTCCCCATAGCTTCTTGCAGACTTTTCCAAAATCTCAAAGTGAACCGGGGATCTCTATCGAAAAATATAGAATATGGAATCCCGTTTAATCTCATTATCTCATCTATATACTTCTTTGCTAGCACATGTAGAGAATCAGTTTATTTAAATGCTAGAAAATGGGCTAACTTCGTCAAATGATCAACAATAACCCTTATAGCATCATGCTTCCTACTAGTCTAAGGCAAACCCACTAGAAAATCCATAGTCACCGTTTGCCACTTCCACTCAGGAATGGACAATAACCTTAACTTGCCTGAAGGTGCCTGGTATTCATCCTTGACTTACTGACACACTAAACACTTGCTTGCATATTCTGCTACATCCTTCTTCATGCCTTTTCACTAGAAATGCTCTCTCAAATCTCTATACATCTAGGTGCTACCTGGGTGCATTGCATAAGGTGCATTGTGAGCCTCGTCAAGTATCTTATCCTTTACTTCCTTAACATTTGGAATACAAAGTCTGTTTCCTACAACCATAAGTCCATCATTCCTTCTGTTTTAAACTTATTCTAAGCTTAGCCATCTCTATCAACAATAGAAAATAAAATGTCTAAACATAGGCTATGGTGGATTTCCTATTTAAGGCATCCGCCACTACATTTGCCTTTCCTGAATGATATTCAATCAACAAGTCATAATCCTTGAGCAACTCTAACCACCTTCTCTGTCTCAAATTCAACTGTTTCTGGATCAGTAAGTACTTAAGACTTTTATGATCTGTAAAGATCCTCATCTGAACCCTATATAAATAATGTCCCTAAATTTTTAAGGCAAAGATTATTGCCGCTAATTCTAGATCATAAATCGGATAATTCATCTCATAAGGCTTTAGTTGCCGTGAGGCATAAGCTATCATCTTATCTCCTTGCATCAACATACAGCTCAAACCCTTCTTAAAGCATCACTATAAACTGTATAACCCTCATCTCCCATATGCAAGGTCAGGATTGGAGCACTTGATAATCTGTGCTTAAGCTCCTCAAAGCTTTTCTAGCATTCATCACTCAAGATAAACTTCTAATTCTTCCTCAATAATATGGTCAGTAGAGCAACTACTATAGAGAATCCTTCCACAAACCTCTTATAATAACCTGCGAGACCTAGAAAACTCCTCATTTCTGTCACTATTTTTGGTGCATGCCACTTCACCACTGCTTCAATTTTTCTCGGATCAACATATACCACATCCTTCAAAATCACATGCCCAAGGAAGATCACCTTATGAAGCCAAAATTCACATTTGCTGAATTTGGCATAAAGCTCCTTCTCCCTTAATGTTTGCAACACTATTATGAGATGTTCCTTGTGGCCCTCTTCGCTCCTGGTGTAAACCAAAATGTTATCAATAAACATTATGACAAACTGATACAGATACTCTTTGAAGACCCTATTCATGAGGTCCATGAATGCAACTGGAGCATTGGTCAATCCAAATGGTATGACTAGAAACTCATAATGCCCATAATGAGTCCTAAAGGCCATCTTGTTGACATCAGATTCCCTAATCCTGAGCTAGTGATAACCTAACCTGAGATTAATTTTAGAAAATATCCTTGCCCTTTGCAACTAGTCGAACAAGTCATCAACTCGTGGCAGAGGATACTTGTTCTTAATAATCACCTTATTGAGTCTCTGTTAGTCAATACACATCCTCCATATTTCATCCTTCTTTTTAACAAACAAAACCGGTGCTCCCTATGGTGACGAATTAGGCCTTATTTACCCCTTCTCTAACAGTTTTCCAAATCTTCCTTCAGCTCAGTTGGAGCCATTCTATACGATGGTATGGAAATAGGTGCGGTACCTGGAATCAGGGCAATGGCCAACTCAATTTCTCTCACCGGTGGCAAACCAAGTAAATCTTCCAGAAACATGTTTGGAAATTCCCTCATAATCAGAACATCTTCCAACTTCCCTTCTTTCACATTAGTGTCCACATCGTATGCCAAAAAGGCTTCAAACCCTTTTCTCATCATCCTATCAGCTAGCAAAGCTAAAATAATTCTTGGTCATGGTGTTCTCCTGTCTCCTCTAAAGATCACCCTCTCACCCATGCCAAGATCAAATTCTACCTCCTTGAGGCTACAGTCTAACTTTGCATGATATTTCTCTATAGTATCCATCACAAGTATAACATCCATCCCCTTTAGGTCTAGAGGTAGTAAATTCACTACCAGTCTAGTACCATCAATAAGCAGTTCACAATCTCTATACCCTTGATTGATTATCACATTCCTCCCTAATGGATTACTAACAATCAATGGACTATCCAAAGGCACCAAATTCACACCATATAATGTCATGCTTGTAGAAATAAAAGGGTGCATAGAGCCAGAATCAATCAATAAATACACTTCTAAATTAAATAATTGAGTCATACCCGTAACAATTTTAGGTGCGGCTGCAACTTCCTCTCTGGTCATAGCAATCACCCTTGCCTATGCCTGAACCCTTGGCCTTACTGGAGAAATAACCTTCCTTACTACTCCAGAACTGCCCACCTCAGTGACTGGCCTGGTCGCCACTATTTTAACTCTCCTTGGGGCCTGTAATTACGACCCCTCTTGCCTCAATACTTGGGGGAAATCCCTAATCATGTATCCCTTCTTCCTACATCGAAAACATGCTCTAAGTAACTTAAAGCACTCTCCTCTGTGAAATTTCCCACAATGCTCACATTGGGGGTTCGTGTACCTGCTTCCCTCCACCCTCTTATTGCCTCCTACAGTTAAGGCCTACGCGAAAACTGCCTTTGCTTGCTTGCTCTTAGCAGTGCCATTGCTTCCCACCTCTGTTTATGGAAAATCTTCGTACTCCTCTCAAGTATTAGAGCACTCATTCCCTTCTTAAAAGAATGTTCTTGGTTCTTTATCTTCCTACTCACTTCATTCCTTATGTTCTCCAATTTTTTATCCTAGAGTGCAGCATCTACCAACTGCTGGTAGTCACAGAAATTGTGGATCAGAACTTTCTTCTTGATCCCCAATGAAGACCTCCCTCAAACTTGCGAAACTTGTCCTTCTCATTCGCAACAATATTGGCCGCATACATTGAAAGCTGGGTGAACTTTAACTCATACTCACTCACACTTATATCCCTCTGTTTGAGATTCAGAAACTCCTTAGCCTTCTCTTATACATAAACTCTTGAGAGGTACTTCTTCCTAAAATATTCTACAAATTCTCTCCTTGATAATATCAGAGGCATGATCTGATTATGAGGCCTTGATTCCTACCAATGAATTGTGTCCCCCTGTAACAAGCTTACTACATAATCTAACTTCTCCTTATCAGAGCACTTCATCTAAAGTAGGACTCTCTCTGTCCTCTTCAACCATGCTTAAGCTTCCTCAGGATTGGTAGTCCCATTGAAATCAACAGCCCCATACTTACGAAGCTTATCATATTGCCCACTCCTCTCCAACAGAGCTTGCACCGAAACTTATGACCTTATCCTATAGCATATGTGAAACCCTAAGCAAAGGCTTGAAAGAATCACAGATCCATGGGGCTTATTTAAGGCATAAGAGGAGGAAGCGGTGGCACTTCATCCTGAACACTAGGTGCCTTAGAATTAGGAGCAAAATGTGCCCCCGCATCTTGTAGGACATAAGAGTCATCCATGCTCCCTTGGCAAGAGCAAGATCGAGTCATAGCTTGTCGAGTTCTCTTTCGAGGCGGCATAATCACTCCTTTAATTTAAAACCATTTAAAAACGTTTAGTTCATGCTTCATGTATAACAACTTCAAATCATGTGAAACAATTCAAATCATATAAAACAATACAAAAACAATGCATGTTGTTCACTTAAAACAATGCATATGGTTCATTTAAAACAATGTATGTTCATTTTAAAACTACCCATTTTATGCCAAGGATACCTTTAAACCTAGTCGCTCTGATACCATAAGTGTTGGGTACCCCGCCCTCGCGAGACACAAGCCCGATGTCCTAAGTGACATCTAGACACGTGTCCTACAAGGTGGGGGAGCTCACACTAGTCAATCAGCAGAATCACAAATTGACTTCTTCAAAATAATTGTAGCTCCATCTCACTAGTTTATTTTGAACCAAAAACCATCTAATTCAGAGCCCTATAGATCAAGATATGATTAAAAAGCCAAAATATGTACCTAACCAATTCGAACTCTTCCAACCTATCCCTCACTTTCTTTTAATTAATATTTTTTAAATCAATACCAAAGGCTACCAATTTTTATGAGAGATAGAAGAATGTGTTAGAAAACTATTTCTTTAAAAATCAAGTCATTTGGAGGTCGGATGACAAACTTATGGCCAAAAGAGTCGAACATGTTCAGGTTTGGGAAAACCCTGTGGGTCATGATCACGACTTTTGAAAATTTTTACAGAGTCACAAATCGTGACTGGTCACGATCGTGATTCTTAATTTTTCTTCTACCAAACCTATTTTGGAAAAATAGACATAACTTTCACTAAAGATGTCATATTAAGTCATTCTTAAACCTTTTGAAGAAGACTTCGAGAACTACAACTTCCATAAAGAACCTAAAGAAATTTTTTGCTTCTAAAAGGGTCAATTTTTCAATTTAATGTAGTTATCCTATATGTACATCCCATGCAGCATTACTAACTTATAATGATCATATCTCTCAATTCCAATATCCAAAAGTTTCATACTTTATATCATTGGAAAGCTAGAAAGATAAGAAAACTTTGTCTAATTCAGGATAGATCAATATAATTTTTCCTCAGAAGTCAGAACACAAATTCTTACCCCTATAAATCCTTGAAAATGCAAGGTACACACTTTGAGAGTCATGAGCAAAAATGCAATCATATTTCATTATCATCAAAAGATAAGAGTTTTACAAAGCTTTAATGGGCATTTCAAGCCACAATACATCAATGTCTCTAAAAAAAACCCAAAATACAAAAGATACGTGAATAATACTTAAAATGTAGCTAAAGACTTGTATTCTCAAAATCTAACTTAAAATACAAAACTATGCAAATTCGAAGTGATGCTATAACTTTTGAATATTCGATCTCTTGCTCATCACTTGAATATAGGAAGGAGAAAGGGGGTGAACTTAAAAGCTCGTGGGTAACAAGTTTATAATCAGAAATAAGCAAAACTATTGAAAATGCTCAATGTCATAATAATTTTGCATCAAATCCATAAACACATAGTTCCAAAATTCTCATATCATCAAACAATTCATAAGCAACATAAGTCATGCATTCATCAAACTTGTCAACACATTCTAAACACATAATCACAACAAAAATGGTTTTGGTAACACATTCCCACATAATGGTCTTGTGTAGTCGTAAACAGAACATACTATCACAATTCCACATAATGGTTTTGCGTAGTCGTAAACATGAGGGAGTCTATGAAAGAGCTCCGTGCCACTAGCAGGCAGGCGAGAGAAGCCTTTAATAAAGTCAAAGTGCACTTGACATAATAGAATAGGCTACCACAAACCCACATAATCATGCATTTCACATCTTGTAACATCTTGCCTATAGTGGCACATTTATGAAACATGATATCATAAACATAACATCTTTTCAAAAACCATTTTCACATTCTTTCCATAAATTATCAACACAATTCATATACCAGAGATATAGCAAAAGAGTAATGAATTCACATTTATAAAGTAGTTGAAAACATTATTTCCATTTATTTGAAAGAAACAATATTAGCTTATTAACCCAATTATAAAATGAAACTCACCTTGAATTCCTTACTTAGAATTTGCTTAAGAATGCCTCTCCTTTTGCTCCTTTTGCCTTTCTTGATTTCCTTTAACAATGACAAAATTCCCATTCAATAGGAATTCAAATTGAAAACCTAAAGAACACACATTCACTAAAATTGACCCTAGAATACTTAAACTCATGCATTTCCTAAGCTTCATAAATCAAAACCCTTCAAAAAATTCAAAAGATCGAAAGTGCTCTTACCTTTACTCTTCTCCAAATGAAAAGATGTTTGGCTCAAATGAAAGCTCTTATCTTCCTCTTTCTTTTTTTCTTCTTGAACAACCTCAAATTCCCTCTTAAAAGCTAAGAAAAGATGAAACCTAACTCTAACTTCTTCTTTTTTCTCAAATATCGAAACCTCTCTTTCTCTCCTCTCTTATTATTATTTTTTCACTCTTCTCTCCCTTTAATTCACGTTTCCTCTTCTTCTAATAACAAGACTACACTTTTCCTCTTCCCTTTCTACCCTTAATAAGTGTTAAAAGTCTCCTCTACCCTTCCGTTAAGGCTTTATGTCTTTAATGCTTAAGTGTTATGCCAAAATTGCCCTCATGCTTGTTTACCACTTTTAATTTAACAACCCAATGAAATAAATCCTACTAATATAGACATTATAATTAAACTCCAAAAATTAATCTATCAAAACCTCATAATTTATTTTAATCATGCTTAACTGAAGAAAAAAATTTGGGGGCCAACATAAGGGGTCCCCTTGCCTAAGTCCTCTTGCTGCCTTAAAGGGTGTGGTAAGAGTACCATTGATTAGAATAAACAACGAGGAGGTTGAGATACACTCTTTAATCAACTTTATAAAGATCATTAGAAATCTGTGAGCCATTAGTAAATTCCATAGGAAATCCCAACTCACACTATCAAAAGCTTTATGAAAATTAATTTTGATTATGTAGTTTGGAGAGTAATTTGATATAAAGTAGCCTTTTAGGAGCTCTTGTACAATAAGAATGTTTACTCCTATATGTCAGTTTTGCATAAAGGCACCTTGATTGTCACTGATTAGAAGGGTTAAGGTTTTTTCAGTCTTGAAGCAAGTATCTTGGATATGACCTTGTAGAGGAAATTAGTACATACAATAGGTTTGTAATCCCTAAAATGTATAGGATTGGAGTATTTAGGAATCAAACATATAAAGGTTCTGTTGATCTCTTTGTGTAGGATTCCCTTGGAAAAGAATTCTCTGATTGCCTCTATAACAAATGGTCCTATCTCACTCTTAGATTTCTAGAGGAAGTACCCATTTAGGCCATCAGGGCCAAGACCTTTGAAGCCATCTATGAAAAAAACTGCAGTTATTATTTTTATATTTTTAACCAGTTTTATAAGAAGTTCCGAGTTGGCTGATGTGATTTGTTTGAGGGAGAGGGTTCTAAGTTCATCTAATGTAACATTTAAAGTGTTAGGAGTTCCTAGTAAGTCTTTAAAGTACCTTATTGCCTCCTTTTGGATTTCATGTTGTGTCTAAAGATTTGCACCATCTTTGGAAGTTATAGAGTAGATGATAGGTGTGAAATGCATCGTATCTTAAGGTATAGTTTGATATGTGTTATCTGTTTATTTGATTGTTTGGTATGTCTTTTCGATAGAATTGTGTTAGTTTTTGAATTATTTGTCATTAAGTATTTTTATGAGTTAGTACAAGCATTTGAGCTTAATTATTATGTCTTTGAGGTACCTTGATGTGTTTGTTAGTGTTTTACGGTAAACAACAAAGAACAAACAAGTTTTGAAAAGACTTAGACTGAAACAATGACTTGCCATGATTGTGACAGAAGCTAGGTAGATAGCCCACGATCGTGGCCAAATTGCAACAATCGTGATAGAAGCATCAGATTTGGCTTATGGTAGTGACCTTCTTGCCACGATCGTGATAGAGAGCTTCCATTTGGCCCATGATCATGGCTTATTGGGTCACAATCATGGCTTATTGGGTCACGATCGTGGCTTGTGTCAGACGGACATGTAGATATATAAAAATTTTAAAATTTGAGGATTTTTTAGACCTTTTTGACCTCAAAGAAACCCTAGGGCTGCCACAAACACATCAAGTATAAAAAGAACAAGAAAAAAGAAAAAGTGAGCTTCTTGCATCAACCATCATCAAGGAACCCTGGAGAGAGTTCATCGAGAGATTGAGAAAGAGATGAAGGAAGAGAGACGTGGAGAAGAAGAGAGATATGGAGAAGAAGTCGACGGGAAGTATTTCCTAAAATAAGAGGTTTCCCGATGTTACTGCCTCCGTCATTCGCTCAGATCTAGTTTCCGATGTATTTCATTTTTACTTATGTATATAATTAGGATGGCCATTGAGATAGGATTTTATAAATATTAAGGAATGTCTAAACTCACCTTCGGGTTGTTTTTATCTTTGATTTAATAAAAATCTAATTGTTTATGTTATTTGGATTAATTGTCATCGATTTTTGCACTTGCATAATTTGATGATAGATAGAGAGGGAGAATCGAATGAAAAATAATTAAAATGGGCTAACGAGAGTTAGGTGATTTCATAAGAACGAGAAATCAATCAAATTAGTAATTGTGTGAAGAGAGATCTCATATAGGTTTTCGATAGTCTAGTGGAAAACTTCAAATTTAATTAGGGTTTGGATAAATTGTGAATTAAGAAATTGCAATTTTTCATAATCTAATTAGGGTTTATAATTTAGGGCTATTCGTTATAACTTTAGAGAGAGTAATCAACCCTAGGATAATAATCCGACAATTTATAATTAATTAGATTAGTGTTGAAGATAAGTAAAAATACCCCTTCTCTCAATTGGTAGTTCCTTAGGTTGATTATTGATGTGTCTGTTGCAATTTGCTGATTTGTTAATTTTTTTATTAATTCTTGAATTGAGTTGTTTGATTGAATCGATTGATAGAATTGCATCATTGTTTTAGTTTAGTTAAATTTGAATTTTTGGGATTAGGTTTAGCCTTAGATTTTAGGATTCGATTAACCATCCTCGTGGAAACGACACCTTAGGTACTACGTGAACGACCCATACACTTTTGAAATATTGAGGTTAAAATATTAAAACTACACATATAAGAAGACTGTGATCATTAGATTTTATTTCTTTTTTTTTCCTCACAAGAATAGAGTTGAAAAAGAATATAGTGCAATTGTCCCCATCTTTTAACCAATGTACTCTAGCTCTTTCTTGAAGAGAGAGTTATGATTATATGTAGCCTTCAAGGATAACACATTTTTTCTCTTTCAAGTAGAATCGGATCAGTAGGATGAGTAGCAAGGCTAGCTTAGATAGCTTGATGTTCAAGTATGGAGGAATTTATTGAGGAAGTTGTGGGCCTTTGTAGAGAATTTAGGATCTTCAATTCCTACTTAATAGCTTTTAGTTTTTAGACACAACAGAACTGCTTGGGCCAAAAATTTAAAGAAAAAAAGAGGATAGACAGAAGCAGAAGTAGCTTGACTCTGCTCTTCCGGCCTTTGGAAAAGGGTTAAGAGGGCAAGAAAAGGGGAATTAAATTTGGTTGAAGTATGAAAAATGAAGATAGTGGAGAAATTTGATCCATTGTTTTTCCAGATTTTATGTAATTATGTGCGCATATGTGGATAGATAAAATAGCCATAGAGATGGTGTAAGGGCATCAACTAAAAGAAGAACAAGAAGCTTGCTGTCAGAGAAAGCAAGAGACTGACAGAATCTTGGCAGATATAAACAAGTCAAGGATTAAGTTATGGAAAGGATAAGAGGAAAGGGCTTCCGATCCTCTGGTCCACTTTTTGTGGACCAAGCTTGTGTCATTATATCTGGACCGTTTATTTACGTGGGACCCATATAAATAGATGGTTCAGATGTAATGGGACAGGCAAAGGAGTTGTTTTTGTTGTTGGTTACTGTAGAAGCGCAGAGAAAGAAGAGGCAACCAGTTGGTGGGCTTGTGGGGACATCTTCTAGCCTAAGTAGAAAAGCTTCTAATTAGTTTTATCATTTATCAGGCTTTGGACGTTCTTTTTTCCTTTTGTAGGATTGTTTATGGGCCTACATCATCTCTCATTTATTAACTTTTATTTATTATATGGGTCATACTTTAGACCTCTTGGTTTAAGTCGCATTTACAAAGGAGTCCGGGGCTGAGCAATGTTTTGCTTCTTCTGTATGTACCCAAAAACAAAAACAAAAAAAAAGAGTCCTGCGCTGAGCAATTTTTCGCTTCTTCTGTACGTACACAAAAAAAAAAAAAAAGAGGAGTCCTGCGCTTGTCTTATCATCTTCTCGTTTTAATTCTTTTATTTAATGTCCGTTTCTGTAATTGATTAGACAAAACAATTTCATATTTATATTAAGAAAACAGTTCATTTGACCACACGAGCAACAAAAAGGAAATCGGAAAGTTTTTGAAATAATTTAGCAAATTTTTTATTTTGTTGTAATTGAATATGCTCCCATGCAAAAATTCTTGTCAACATCAATATAGCAAATATAATATTTAGGATTATATACATTTATCATTAAAAAGTTATTTTATGTCCTTAGTAGAAATAAAATCATAACATTTGCATTGTAAAAATTTTATGTTAATAGTTTATGATATTTTAAAATGAATTTTTTATTATCTTTATTTTAAATACAAAATTTATTTATGGCTAATTCCATTTATTAGTAAACTTATATTGTTATAATACTAATACTATTACTACCAATAATAATAATAATAATAATAATAAGCAGAAGAAGAAGAATAAGAAAAATACTGCTAATAACAACAACAGCAACAATAACAACATTATTTCTTTTTTTCAATATTTAAATCTTATAGTTATCATTCTACAATTATTTAATTATTACCTAAAAGTCGGCTCAATTTTTAATGTGTTACTTAAAGCATTACAAAGATAGTTCAATCATAATAAGAAATTAATTAAGTTTTGTGATTAGGAGTTAAAATCGAATCTTAGAGTTTGAGATTAAAATGATATACCTACATTTGAGTCTTAAGACTTGAAATTAAAAATAAATTCTCAAAGTTGTGTCTTAGGAATTGAAATAGGTTTTAGGACTTAGAATAAAAATGATAAACCTAAAGTTGTGTCTTAGAATGAAATTAGAGAAAACGCTTAGACTTAAATATTAAGGCTTTAAATAAAATGATTTATCTAGAGTTGGGGTCTTATGTTTTAAAATTTAGAGAATGCTTAAAGTTAACTCTTAGGGCTTGTAATAAAAATAATATGTGTAAAGATGGATCTTAGGGCTTAAAATATAAAAAAGCCTAAGCAATGTCTTAGGCTTAAGCATAAAGTTTATTACTAACTTAGGGCTTGACTTAAGTTTTAAGATGTCATAGCCTTCTAATTTGGATTTAAATTTCCTTTTAATCATATCTAATATGTTAAGTAGTTTGTTTTATGAGATACTATCTCTCACATTAAACAATCACTTAATAATTGAAAAATAACAAGTAAAATAAGAAAATGGTTATTTTTAAGTTCATTTTAGATTTGGGACTTATTCCTTACTCACACACCAAGTTATAACCCAATTATTAAAAATGTCTCATTTAGTTTAGACTTTTACGAATTGATAGTTAAAATGAGGTTATAATTTATTTTGAAAACTTGAACATCATTTAACAAATTCTTAAATAAAATAAAACAAATGACTTACTTGACACCTAAAATCACATTATGAAAAGTTAAGAAAGCTAACATAATGTGTTTAAGACGTAATAACAACTTTATGTTGCTTCTTATTTTATTAATCCTTTTTCACGTATTTCGATGATAGTTAAACCCACTTAAAATTGATTTTATTCATTTCCATTGAGTCTTCAAAATGAGATAAAAATTAAAAAATGAAAGTATACAATTAAAGACAAAAAGTATAAATGAATAATGTATCCTAAAATAATTGATGAAAATGGGAGACTTATTCTTTATTGTTGATCTTAATTAGCTGATTTTTCTTTCATATACTTGGTGATGTTTTAATTCACTTTTTTCCAAATTTTTATATGCTTGTCTTTACTAACATTAGTTTTAGCATCTTTTGATTTTGAAATAGGTTTATACATCTTCTTTACAATAAAGCTTTCTAGTGACAACCTCCTTATTGTGCAACTAAACAATATTATTTGCATGTATGGTTGCCAATCTATCATACACAAACTTCTTCTTCCAAAGAATATATCCTTTTGATCCAGTTCAAATTTGTAGACCAAAAATTCATTTGATTATGCTTACTAGGAATAGGTATTTTTATTGTTAGATTGATAATGCATAAAATAGGTAATGACACCACTTTCTGTATCAATGTTAAGATGTTGATCTTTAGTGCTTGGTTTCAAAGAAATCTTTATTGCTTGCTGACATGCCTTTTACCAAAGGCTTCAATCCTTTTAAGGTCATTTTCTAGGATTAAAAGGTCAACTGTAAATATTATATGAAACTAATCTTCATTCTTATGGCTTCCTATGGAAGAAATATAACTGATTCTTTTGTGGTGAGCTTGAAATAAAAGTCCATACCCTCAATAATTCTTTCTAGTGTTGACAAATTTAGTTTTTAATATGGAAACTTCTTGTTCTTTCCTTTTTTGTTAGGTTATTAATGCATAAGATGCATTAAATTATGTCATAATATATGTTTCTAGCCTCTAAATATGCTCTTAATCTTTTGCAAAGAAGTTTTTCTTAGTATTTTCAAGGATGTAAGGAATTGCACCTTGAATAAAGGCTGTAAGATCAAAGGATATGATGAGATAACTCTTAGTTGACTCTACAATCTATAGATCTCTTAAGATGCCATTGATATCACTTGTCACTAGCTAACCTAGTTGTCATCTAGGAGCAATCAATCTGTAAGATGAAACCTTTGAGACATAAGCTTCAAAGTATGGAAAAACTAATTTTGGAAGTAAAATGTTGGGCACCAAGATGTGTAATGACCTTTATTGCAACTTCAATTGCTTATATGCTTCCTAGTGTAAGATAAACACTATCTAGCAATAACTTGTATAGAATGTCATAATTAAGGTGGTTTATTAAAATCTTTCTCACATGAAGAGTACTGTATCAATATTAATTACTTTGATAAATACAGGAAGTAATATGGAACGAAGACAAAGCACAAGAATTAACATGGTTTAACTAATTTATTTAATCTTCTGCCACAGACAAGTAGACAAAATTCTTTTATTATTGTAAGAAAGATGATATAAGGAGAATAAATTATAGTAACATTATAAAACCTCCTAAAGGTTCTCTGTAGGGATTCCTGTTAAGGTCTTCCTTTACAAAACTCTTTTCAAATTATTTATGGACTAGTTATTTGAAATAAATATAATTATAATGAAATTTATTACCCTATAAACCAAAGGTCACTGATATTAAATTTTTATAAAATTTTAAGGTCACTAAAACTCTATTTCTATAGATACCTAATGACATTGATACTCTATTTCACTAAAATTCTAAGATTATTTAAATTTTATTTTACTAGAATTCAAGGAATATCTCAAAATTCCACACCTTCACTTGAAGTCTCTAATGTCTAACCAAAAAATACCCCTTGCGCCATTCAAGCACCTAAGGGCTTCAAGCTATATAAGCATTTACTAAGTCTAAGTTATGATTGAACTTTTCTATATGTAACAACTTTATCAACATTTCTGCTACATCATCCAGAGTGCGAACCACTTTCTATAAGATTTGATTAGATGCAGTCAATTTTTTGATCTCGTAAACTCTTAAATCATTTACCATAAGCTCCATCTATTTGTTTTTCTCTTGACATTCTCTAATCCCCTAAATGATAGTTCCATCTATATTGCTAATTAGAGCATCCCCAATCATTTCTTTTTGGCTGCCTAATGGTCCTTCTTGCTATATTGATGCTTTCTTCTTATTATTGATCTATCTTTTAAATTAAAAATTTTAGCCTCTTTAACATTTATTCCATATTATTCTAGTTCCACCTTTGAACTACTGCTCACTATTGAATATGACACAAAATTTTCATATGTTTGCCTCAACTTATATTGCACCCTAAACATTATATGTTTGAAGGTCACTTTAGATGTTTTACCAACCATACAAAACTTGTAAAAATAAATCTTTATTGTTTAATATCCTTTTACAGGCTCTCTTTATGAAGTTTTATTGTAACATCCCATTCCTTGTGGAAAGGTTAAAATGGTAAAAGTTAGTGATTAATGAGAGGCTTAGAAATATGTTTTTCATGCTCATGCATAATATACCATACACATACACAGGAATAGTGAATTTTTCTGCATTGTACATGCATTCATGAATAATTCAGAATATAATTGGATCGATTTGTGTATTTTTGAGAATTATGAATATTTTTACTTTGGAAATTTTATGGGTTAGTGAAATGGTAATATTTTTTTTGAATTTTGGTGATTTTAGGATTTATTTTCGAAAATTATAAAGAATTATGGAAATTTATGGAAAAAAAGAATAGGAATTAATGATGATTGGAGATAGTTAGATTGTAAAGATGAGATTAATGGAGTTAGTTTCAAAAGAAACTAAGTTAGAGTTTAGTCATTAAGAAAGTGACAAGTTTCACTAATTTAGTTAAATGGATTTGGTATTTTCGTTTGAGAGTGAGTTTGATATCAGCGAGTGAAAAGGGGATAAGTTATAAGTTTAAGTGTTGTTTTGTAGTCACCTTCTTCGTAGCCACCTCCTTCAAATTTCCTTCCACAACACAAAGTTTTTTATTAAATACCTTTCAAGAGTTAGCTTTTCTCTTCCTTTTCCCACACTAATTCCACTTTGCTGTTTGTTCTTTTTCCCTAAGAAAGAATCGAAGCTGGTCATTTATACAATGGTGTACGTGAATTGTATGGAGTTTAGGGCTTTGGGATAGTTGAAGATCTTGGAGTTTTTAACAAGTAAGTATTGAATAAATCCTTTGGAGTTATAGATTTATGAAATAAATTTGATGAATTACTGTCATCTGCATGAACATGGAATTTTCGTGTATATACATGGCTACTATGAAAATAAGATGAAAAATATGAATATGGTGTTATTTAGTACTTGATGGATTATTAGTGATCAGGTGATATAGAACTGACTTTTGGAGTTTGAAATAGAAATGAAATGGTGTATGGGACCAGTATAGAAAACTGTAGTTTGAAAAAGGTGATATGCTGTCATGCTCTGTTTTTCATTATGCATGTTTATATATATGCATGTGTATATGTGAGTGGATGAGTTCCTTAGAGATGATAAAAAAAGTGTGTTTGAGTTTAAGGGTAGTTGTAAAATGATGGTTTGAGATGATACTTAGAGGAAAAGATTTAAGAAGATGTAGATAATGAAAATATAGGAAAATGTATAGAATGGTGAAATGTAGAGTTGAATATCTGATATCTGACTTTTTGATGATTTTGAATAAAATTGCATATTTAGGTTTAGAGTTAATTTGTGGTGAATGAGTGGAATGAAATAGAGTTGAAATGACTAGAATAAAAAATAGAAGTGTTGGATTTGTAAAATGGAAATCATCTGGAAATTTTCTAGGAATGAATAGTAACAATGTTGAATTTTCGAGCTGAAAATTCCGTGAATTTTCTGTATTGATATATATATATATTTGGACAAAATTGTCTGCTTGAAAGTTTTAGATCTTTCTTTAAGCTTTCCATTGATATAAATTTTGCAGTTATTGTAGTTCTGGATCAAAAGTTATGAAAACTTGAAGTTGGGTATGTGACTCAGATTTAAGAGTTGATGTCGTTATCGTGCAAATGCATGATAGCGACTTTGGGGGTTCAAAGGTGAAGGTTGTTATCGTGAATTTGCACGATAGTGACATTGGGCTTTAAAAAATGAACAGCAACTTTGGGGAGTTTAAGCAAATGTCGCTATTGTGCATTTGACTTTGAAGGTCTTAGGGGTGATGAACATCCGACAGTGTTTTGATAATATCTTCTTCGTTCGACCTCCAAATAACCTGATTCTTGAACCAATAGATTTGTAACACGTTTTTATAACTCTAAATAAAAATTTATAGAATTTATGATTGAATTTAAAAAGACTAATCGAATCAAAGTGTGGAATCTGTTGGAACAGTGAAATCAGATTTTCTTACTAAACACCCTTCAGTATTTTAATTATATCTGAAACTCTAGGATTCCAAATGAGATAATTTTTGATTTGGAGTAAACTAGAGATATAGCCTATAAATTTTCTCAAGAATTAAAATAATGACTCGGTCTTTAATATATTGAATTTCTGGATGGAATTTGTGCATAGTACACTATTTTTGAATGTGAACAACCCGATAATGTTTGAAGTATATCTTCCAAATTACTGAACCAAATTGAGTGATTTTGGTATCAATGGAAAGATAAGACATAGAGGAACACTTTTATAGAATAGAGTATGACCAAATTACTTCAGTTTCACTTTCTTACTGAATGTGAACAGTATACCTGAAAGTGTGACTTGGAAAAATCTGAAGTGAGTCAATGAGAAAGGAATAAAGATTTTAATGGTTTTAGTGAGGCATAAACCTAAGTATAAATTATTCTTAGATGAGTTTTGATATGAGATTGATTTTGTGAGAAAAATTGATGGATAAATACCCAGGATTATCATGAACATGTATTGTACATAATTCATTTCATACATATGCATTATTGAATGCTTATGGTTGTACAAATTGTGATATTGTGTATATTATTTGTTATAGAGGAGCAACTGGAACGTCAACCTTCAGACGTTGCCAGATTTTCCAGGCATTAGCTTCGGGAGTAACTTGTGAGTAACCTAGATGGTCTCATTTAATTACTTGTTTGCTTAATTTATGTTTGGATGATAATTGAATGTGTTTAAATTGTGGTTTTTGGATAGAAGGTTCGATAAATGTGACTGTGGATTGAGATATTGAAGTGCTACTTGAATGTGAATATGAAGACCTAAGTGCTTATAATGTGAGTGATTGTGGCACATGCATTTTATACATGAATGCAAAATCAGATAATGACAGCTATGACCAGAGTAGCCACCAGCAGAGCTTAAAGCTCAACGAATGAAAATTAGTCTCAAGCTCAAAAGTAATTAAGAGCCTAAGACTCACTATGTAAAATGAGCGCTGTATCCCCCAAGCGGATAAGGGACAATTATTAATGAGCTTGGTATCCAAAATAGATACGGAATAGTTCAGGCACTCGATCACAACAATGTAATAATTGGAAAGTGTCTTATGAGCATTTCATATGCATATTGTTAAATATATTTGTTGAAATGAAATGCCTATGCCTAAGTGGATATATGAAATATATGTAAAGTGCAGTATGTTATTATATGTTATGTGAATTGTTGTGATGCATGAATTGAGTGAACCATCGATGATGGTTACCTCATTGAGTTCGCAAAACTCACTAAAATTGCAACATTTTCTTTTCAGGATAGAGAGACGACTCTAGCTACTGAGAGGCTTTACTAACCGTGTAGTTTGTGATTGGAAAGAGAAGTCATGGCTCAAAGGTCGGTCAGCTGGGAATTTTGGACAGATTAGTTATATTGTGTATATTTTCTTCTTTCATGTAGTACTTTTGTATTAGGTTTTAATGATGTATATATAGAAAATGTTGAAAGACACAATGTAGACATTCAGGTTTTAAGAAATAAAACGAGGAAAAAGTTGGTTTTAAAATATTGTGGATTTTTTTATTGATGCTTAGTAAGTGAATTATGATACCATGCCATGTGTAATGAGTGTAGTGATCAAATGTAGAGTGCCCTTATCGTAGGATATGTACCGGAATGACCTCTGGGCATCTCGGGGTGTACCCTTCAATAAGAGGGCGCCACATCTAGGAGGTATTAGAGCATGGTTGGCATTTTTTGGGACATATAGGAATGTTAAGCATAAAATATCGTGGAAAATGCAGATAATGATTGAATTTATTGTTTGTTACAGGTCATCTGCACTAGGTGATCAGATTGATCAACCAATTGATCAAGGATCGGTAGGAGCCAGTAGGGAGTCCTCGGTACCTCAATATGAGGAGATGCCTCCTAGAATTCTCGAAAGAAGGGAGAGAAGGTATGATAGGCTATGGAAGCAGGGAGTTGTGGACTTGTATGGCAGACCGCTGAAGCCGAGGGATGGTTGGAAAGGACTGAGATGGTTTTTGATCAGATGGACTGCGAGCCTGATGAGAGGATTGATTATGCAGTGTCTTTATTGTGGGGCCCGACATACCAGTGGTGGAAGACTGTCCTGGGCAATACCACTAGACCTTGCCAATTTAAGTGGGAAGACTTTTTGAGGGTCTTCAGAGATAATTACATGCCCAAGATTTACTTAGACATGAAGATGTAGGAGTTCTTGGAATTGAACCAGGGTAGGATGTCAGTGGCTGAATATGAGGTCCGGTTTAATGAGTTGATGGGTTATGTTACTGCTCTGATCCCTATAGAAGAAGACAAATGTAGGAGGTTTGAGAATGGACTCAATATGAAGATCAGAACAAGGTTGACACTTTCATACCTGGGCACTTTCACTAAGTTGAGAGCTGCTTCGATTAGAATTGAGCAGCTGCTGAGAGAGAGACAAGCTAAGACTAGGCAAGGGTCCAGAGGGAAGAGGCCTAGTGAGAGTCAGGGTAGTTCAAACAGGGGCTTTATTAAGCACCAGAACAGAGCATTTAGACCACCAGGTGGATCCAGGCAGTCAAGATCTGGGCAGAGGGGCAGATTTTCATAGACTGGTAGTGGAAGAGGTACAATACGGAGTCAGTTTCCAGTATGTGAGCACTGTGAGAGGAGGCATGGTGGTGAGTGTTGGAGACTGACTGGAGCTTACCTCAAATGTGGCTCCATGGACCACCAGATCAGAGATTGACCTGCTACTTTGGGAGCTCAGTCTACTATCAGTGGGTGATCTGGGAGTAATACTACAGTCCAATAGAGTAGAGGTGGTGGATCTTGACAGAGAGGCCGAGGTAGAGGTAGAGGGAGAGCTGAGAGTTCTTTCATGAGGACTGAAGGGTGGGGCAACCGATCGCAGTTCTAGGACAGGGTCTATGCTATGACCAGACAGGAGGCTCAGGACTCACCGGATGTAGTGGTGGGTGCACTTCTCATTTATGATTTTGAGGCATTTGCACTGCTAGATCCAGAATCCACACACTTCTTTATTGCACTGCAATTGGCATGTAGATTGCATTATAATAGGGAGTTGCTACAGTATGGGCTAGAGGTGAATACACCTTTAGGTAGTACTACTTTCATAAGAGAGGTCTTTAAGGGATGCTTGATTAGGATCTATCAGGAAGAGTTAGAGGCAGACCTGATTATACTACAGTTGAGAGAGATAGATGTTATTCTAGGTATGGATTGGCTCACGGCTCATAAAGCTATCATGAACTGCTACACTAAGGAGATAGTGCTAGAATCTCCTGGTCAGCCGAGGGCAGTATTTAGAGGAATTAGTCAAACAGTGCCAGCCAGGATGATATCATTTACGAGTGCACTGAGATTGATATAGGGAGGATGTGAGGCTTATCTAGCCCACGTCATTGATACTAGGCTGAGCAGAGTGTACAGTACATTCCCATGGTAAAGGAATTCCTAGATATGTTTTCCAATGAGTTACCTAGTTTATCGCCAGATCAGAAAACGGAGTTCAAAATTGATCTAGTTCCAGGTGCTGCTCTTATATCTATTCCTCCATATAGGATGACGCCTGTGGAACTGAAGGAGTTGAAGGCTCAGCTGCAGGAGTTGTTGGAAAAGGGTTTTATTAGACTTAGTGTTTCACCTTAGGGAGCTCCAGTATTGTTTGTGAAGAAGAAGGATGGGACTTTGAGATTGTGTATCGATTATAGGCAGCTGAATCAGGTGACAGTGAAGAATAAGTACCTACTACCTAGAATCAAGGATTTACTTGATTAGTTGTAGGGAGCTCAGTTGTTTACTAAGTTGGATCTGAGATCAGGGTATTATCAGTTGAAGATAGCAGAGGCTGATGTACCTAAGAGTGCATTCAGGAGCAGGTATGGGCATTATGATTTCCTAGTGATGCCGTTTGGGCTGACTAATGCCCCAGTAGCTTTTATAGTCTTAATGAATAAGGTTTTTCAACCTTACCTGGATTGATTTGTGATTGTGTTCATTGATGATACCTTAGTGTATTCAAAGAGCAGAAAGGAGTATGCTAAACATCTGAGAGTTATTTTACAGATCATAAGAGAGAAGCAGCTGTATGCCAAATTCAGTAAGTGTGAATTTTGGTTGGATTAGGTTGTATTTCTGGGACATATAGTGACTGGAGATGGCATATAGGTAAATCCAAAGAAGATTGAGGCAGTGATAAATTAGGAAGCTCTGAGAAATGTTTCTAAAATTTGAATTTTCCTAGGATTGGTCAGATATTACCGGAGGTTTGTTGAGGGATTTTCTCTGATCTCGGCCCCTCTGACAAAACTTCTGAGGAAAAATGTAGTGTTTAGATGGGATGAGGAGTGCCAAAAGAGATTTGAGGAGTTAAAACATCGGTTGACTACTACACCGGTGTTGACTATTTCATCAGGGACTGAAGGATATGTGGTGTATAGTGATGCGTGGCATCATAGGTTAGGATGTGTGTTGATGCAGCATGACAAGGTGATCACCCATGCATCGAGACAATTAAGGTCTCACAAGGTCAATTATCCAGTACATGATTTAGAGATAGTTGCAGTTGTCTTTGCTCTAAAGATTTGGAGGCATTATCTATACGGAGATACTTTCTGGATATACATAGATCACAAGAGTTTGAGACATCTGCTAATTCAGAGGGAGTTGAATTTAAGGTAGAGGAGATGGATTGAGCTACTGAAGGATTATGACTGCACTATTGAGTACCACCCGGGAAAAGCTAATAAGGTGGTAGATGCTTTGAGCAGGAAGTCTCACATCAATGCAGCTCATATTCAGTTATCGAGGTTACCTAATTTGATACATTTGAGAGCTTTAAATGTGGAGTTGAATCTGGACCATAATGAGGCATTGATTGTTACACTAAAGCTGAGACCAATGTTGCATGATAGAATCCAAAAAGTTCAGGTGAAAGATCCCAATATGGTGAAGCTTATGGAAAAGGTAAAGATGAATCCAAATTCCAAGTTTGAGTTGAGGGATAAGACATTATGGTTAAGACAGAGGCTGTGGGTGCCTAATGTGGATAATCTAAGGAAGAAGATATTTAAGGAATCTCATATGGCCGCCTATGCTATGCTTCCTGGTACTACCAAGATGTATAACACACTAAAGCAACATTTTTGGCAGCCCGGAATGAAGAGGCAGGTGGGAGAATATGTAGCTAGATGTATGACGTGCTAGCAGGTTAAAGCTGAGCACCAAGCTCCAGTAGGGAAGCTACATTTGTTGCCTATTCCAGAGTGGAAATAAGAATGGATTACTATGGATTTCATCATGGGATTGCCTAAGACTCCGAGGCAGCATGATGCTATATGGGTCATAGTGGACCGATTGACTAAGTTGGTCCTTTTCTTACCAGTGAGAGAGAATAACTCACTTGATCAGTTGGCCTGGAAATATGTGAATGAGGTGGTGAGATTACACGGGGTTCTAGTGTCTATAGTATCGGACAGGATCCTAGATTTACTTCGAGGTTTTGGAGGAGCTTACAGTTTGCTATGGGGAATAAGTTGAACTTCAGTACAACATTTCATCCTTAGACAGATGGATAGAGTGAGAGGACAATCAAGACTGTTGAGGATATGCTCATAGCTTGTGTATTAGAGTTTAGAGGAGCT
The DNA here is from genome assembly GCA_025504915.1 of Erythroxylum reticulatum. NCBI lineage: Eukaryota > Viridiplantae > Streptophyta > Magnoliopsida > Malpighiales > Erythroxylaceae > Erythroxylum > Erythroxylum reticulatum. The sequence continues at coordinate 35,736,140 of JANSVA010000218.1, read as the reverse complement.
TGGGATCAATACATGGCACTAATAGAGTTTACCTATAATAACCATTATCACAGTAGTATCGGAATGGCACCGTATGAGGCACTGTATGGTAGAAAATATCGGTCGCCATTATATTAGGATAAAGAGGGATTAAGAATGGTTGAAGGCCCAAAATTGACACAGGACACAGTGGATAAGGTGAAGTTGATTAGAAGCCGAATTAAAACAACCCAGGAGAAACAGAAGAGTTATAGGGATCAACATTGACGTGATATAGAGTACAGTGGGAGACAGAGTATTCTTAAGAGTATCACCCTAGAGGGGAGTTTTGAGATTAGGTAAAAAGGGCAAGTTGAGTCCTAGGTACATTGATCCTTATGAGATCATTGAGAGGATTGGACCGTTGCCCTACAAACTAGCTTTACCGAATGTGATGTCTCAGTTGCATAATGTGTTTCATGTGAGTATGCTCCAAAGATATCGGTCGGATCCGACATATGTGATACTGGCTCAGGATATTGAGGTTGCTAGTAACTTAAGCTATGTCGAGGAGCCGATTAAGATTGTGGGATCGCAGATCAAGTAGTTGAGGAATAGGGTCATTCCATTGCTAAAAGTCCTTTAGAAAAACCACTCAACTGAAGAAGCAACATGGGAGAGAGAGGAGCATATGAGGAGACAATATCCCCACCTGTTCGAGCAAGCAGGTAAGAATTTCGAAGAAGAAATTTCTTTTAAGGAGGGGAGAGTTGTAACATCCCATTACTTGTGGGAAGTTTAAAATTGTAAAAGTGAGTGATTAATGAAAGGCTTAGAAATGTGTTTTTCATGCTTATGCATAATATGTCATACACATACACAGGAATAGTCAATTTTTCTGCACTTGAAAATAATTGTACATGCATTCATGAATAATTTCAAGTATAATTGGATTGATTTGCTTATTTTTGAGAATTATGAATGTTTTTACATTGGAAATTTTATGGGATAGTGAAATGGTAATATTTTTGAATTTAGGTGATTTTAGGATTTATTTTCGAAAATTATAGAGAATTATGGAAATTTATGGAAAAAAAGAAGAATAGGAATTAATGATGATTGGAGATAGTTAGATTGTAAAGATGAAATTAATGGAGTTAGTTTCAAAAGAAACTAAGTAAGAGTTTAGTCATTAAGAAAGTGACAAGTGTCACTGATTTAGTT
>JANSVA010000218.1:35723113-35734419 GCA_025504915.1 Erythroxylum reticulatum | reverse complement strand
TTATATCGAAAACTTGCCGACTATAATCTTGCCCCCAAGATCGGCACCTTTTGGATACTCATTCATATGGCTATAATAACAGTAGACTATCAAGAATATGACCATTGACAATAGACAACAAACTCAAATTAAAATTTAAGGAAGCAAAAGGTAAAATTGTGCACCTGGATGCTACGCATTGGGAGCTGAGGCAGTTTCATTGTGCTATGAATATAGTACCAAGACATAAAAGAAACTTGTGCCCAAGACACAAAACATCCATTTTGTTATGATGTTTGAATTAAAATCTGTTTCAAAATTAAAAGAGTAAACACGTAGAGAGGAATCTTGTGCCTATGTAAAGATTAAACAACAACTTCAATTAGAAAAGAGGCCTGAATTTTGGTAATGTGAAACCCTCTCATTCCATCCTATTCCATTCCATTCTATTATAAACCCTCCTCTCAAACGATAGAATAATATCTCATTTCATTCTATTTCATTAATAACCACTCAACAAAACATAGCCTTAAAGACACATTCCTTGATCCAATTGGCGAAGATAGCTGGAAAACCAAATACTTGCATCGTCTGCCATAAAAAACTCCAATGCACACTGTCAAACATCTAATGAAAATCAACCTTGATAGTGCAGTTTGGAGGTCAATTGCTCGAGAACATCCTTGAAGTAATTCTTGCACAACTAGAATGTTATCACCAATTTGTCAATTGCAGATGAACGCCCCTTAGTTTTCACTAATGAGTGGGATGAGAGTAGTTTTCAATCTAGTTGCAAGGATCTTTGATATAAGTTTATAAAGGGAATTTGTGCAAGATATTGGTATGAACTCACTAAAGGAAGTGGGTTTAGCTATTTTCCAGATCAAACAAAGGAAAGTTTGATTGACTTCCTTATGAAGCATGCCTTTAGATAAAAACTCTTTCACTGCTTGCTTAATAAAAGAACTTGTAATGTCCCATGTATTTTAATAAAAGAAGCCGTTAAAACCATCTCGAATTGGTGCTTTCGTGCCATTCAACTTTGACAAAGCTAACAAAGCTTCCTCAATCTCCTTATCATCGACAACCTTAGTTAACAGATCAATGGCTTCCTAGATTATTTTCTTGGAACTGAAATCCAAGATCTAAGTGATCAATTAGTCAATCATTCTTTGTAATAGTCATTATAATGACTACTTTATGCATCCAATGACTATTTGAAGTGCTTATGAATAAAAATTAGCCAAAATTAAATTGCCAAAAGAATGTTAAGCACACTAAAGTGTTGTTAAGTATCTTAAAAGAATGGTGAGATTTATTGAGCCTTAATTAACTAATGTGAGTAAGAAAGAGAGACTTTTGAGTTTTATATGATTATATGATTGAAGAAATTATTAGGATATACATTATTTTAACTCTTCCTTATTTTCAATAAGATTTGTGAAAGGTTTTTCTTCACCTGTGTTAAAATAAGACCATTACAAGAGTTCATTTTACTTATAACAAAGAAAATATTGTATAAAAATTTTATATTCTGTCACTAAAAGAAGATAGTAAATTTTTAAGTAGAGTTTATTGTTTTGCTCATATTATAAAGCAATTTTGTATTTCTATCTTTTATTATTATTATTATTATTATTATTATTATTTAAACTATCATAATTATTTATCATGATACTCCATTTATATATTAAAAATTTAAATATATCAGGAAGTGAACATATACAATAAAAGCATAGACAACTTTTAATTGATTAACTTGCATGGTTCCGTTAAATATGTTGGCGCGTAAGGTGTAGACAGAATTTAATGCGTTGTTTTGAATTTGTAAAGTCAGGTTTGACGGTTGGGCCTCGTTCCCTCGTGCTTTCTACCCGTCAACCCTACCTCACGACGTCACGCTCCTTTACTATGTAGCCATTAGGTATGGAGTCTGGTGGTTTTATCCCCGTCACGTGAACATCTGACCATCTGTCTTCTCTCCCAAGCCCATGTAATGTCTATACAGTTTCAAGTTACATATCGTAAATCTTACTCTCTTAGACCAACTTCACCTGTGGTTAAGAACTGTCTATAAGAACCCCCGTGAAACATTTGTTTCGGACACAATTGTAGCAATTTGAATCGTTCGACTAAAAAAGATAAAGTGAGGGGCTGTCATTTTGTACCTGAACTTCTGTGCTACTGTGTGTGTGCATGTGTGTGTGATAGATTATGTTTTTAAGATTCTAAAGAGCGAAATAGACGCTACGTAAACAGCTTTGCGAACATCAATCAAAATGGTGGCTACAGTGGCTTCAAGAGTTGAGATCCTGTCAAGCAGTGGGATTCAATCAATCCCAAATGAGTATGTCCGTCCGCAAGAAGAGCTCACAAGCATTGGAAACATCTTCGAGGAGGAGAAGAAAAATGAAGGGTCCCAGGTTCCAACCATCGACTTAAAGGAAATAGATTGTGAGGACAAAGAGGTTCGTGATAAATGCCGTGAAGAGCTAATAAAAGCAGCAAAAGAATGGGGTGTGATGCACCTTGTGAACCATGGTATTTCCGATGACCTCATCGACTGTGTCAAGAAAGCTGGCGAGGCTTTCTTCAACCTTCCCGTGGAGGAGAAAGAAAAATATGCAAATGATCAGGCCTCCGGCAAGATTCAAGGTTATGGAAGCAAGCTAGCTAATAATGCTAGTGGCCAACTGGAGTGGGAGGACTACTTCTTCCATCTTATTTTTCCTGAGGACAAGCGTGACTTGTCCATTTGGCCTAAGATACCCAGTGACTATATGTAAGTTTAAGCAACTTATTATCAGCATCACCTTTTTAATTTCCCTACTTACTTGGTTATGGTGATCATGAGTCATGGCTCAGTAATTTTATACCAATAGTACACATGTTCCCTCATATTACATTTCTTTATATATACACATAAATATAATTAATACATACTTTTTTTTCTATATGTACATTTTTGTTTGGATAACGTATTTTTTTATCACGAAGTAAATAAACAATAACCGATTTGTTCTAGTTCAAACGTTAGTCATCTTGACTAAATACACATGTTGACGATACAATTGTTCCCTTGGCAGAGAGGTCACAAGCGAATATGCAAAGCTCTTGAGAGGTCTGGCAACTAAAATTCTGTCGATACTATCACTTGGGTTGGGATTAGAAGAAGAGCGACTAGAAAAAGAGGTTGGTGGAATCGAAGAGCTTCTACTTCAGATGAAGATCAACTATTACCCTAAGTGTCCACAACCAGAACTGGCCCTAGGCGTGGAAGCTCACACAGACGTGAGTGCACTCACTTTCATACTCCACAACATGGTCCCTGGACTCCAGCTATTTAAGGAAGGCAAGTGGGTGACAGCCAAATGTGTTCCAAACTCCATTATCATGCACATCGGAGACACAGTTGAGATACTGAGCAATGGTAAGTACAAAAGCATTCTACACAGAGGCCTTGTGAACAAAGAAAAGGTGAGAATATCATGGGCAGTTTTCTGCGAGCCACCTAAGGAAAAGATCATCCTCAAGCCGTTGCCGGAAGTTGTCTCGGAGGCCGAACCAGCGCTGTTCCCTCCTCGTACCTTTGCTCAACACATCCAACACAAGCTGTTCAGGAAAACTCAAGAATCTGCTGGCACTCAGGTCTCCAAATAATGGGGATGTTGCTCTGTACTTCTTGTTTTGATCTTATCGTGCACGCTTAATCCTCCCTATCATGATGTTCTAATAACGTTTATCCAGCGGATATAAACGGGGAAAGCAGGGTAGGGTTGTGCTGCAGCTTTCTAAATTATTCTATGTCAAGTTATTAAATTAAAAAAAAAAGTTCTTGAGGACATGGCTGTGTTTGTCCTCGACTCTTAGAATCTATCTGCCTGCTGTTATCGAAATAAAGATACTATTATCAATTAAGTAGTTGCTTATTAAGCCAATATCTTAATCGAGGAGAAGCTGAAAAGCAAGAAGTTGACAACTTGATTAATACCACAGCATACGTTTGCTTTCACCCAAAAAATAAAAAATTTAAAAAGTTGAGATGCAGTATAATTGTCGTGTAATTTAACTCGGGTGACCTTACCTATGAAATAAATTGACCTTGGTGTATTCTTACTTAACAAAGTACGTGAAAGTAATTAAGAGTGCGCACTATTAGATTAAAATATACACCTTCACTTTCAACCATGTTTGTTCGACCAACAATTAAAGCGTTAACTCCGAACATATCTTCCATTATTTCACTGTCTCCCATGTTGTTGCACTTATTCTGGGATTCAGACAAGTATGTATTTAAATCTAAAGTTTCTACGAAGCTACTATTTTAAGAAGAAGAACAACGATTGGGTGCTTGGCAAAGAGAACAAAACAGATAAACAATCATATAGCTAAACAAAGTATTCCCTTTCTTCTGTTAAGGTGAGTATAAGACAAATAGTTACTCTTATTCAAAACAAAAACAATTACAGACTGTTTAAGAATAGTAATTAAACCCGTAGCTCGACTCGAAATTAACAGGTCAAATTTGTGCTGGCTGACCATCAAGCTACCTAGGCTCCAAGGTAGCTCAGCCCAACTCAAAGCTAGAGAACTAGGTTATTTTCTATTTTTAATTTAAAATAGTAAAAATAATAAGGTTCAAGTTTGATTGCTTAGTGCTTGGCCGGAGTCAGCTAAATGTCATTCTTAAGTGCTTAATTGTCGAAATTTTACATCCGACTGTAAAGACCGCTCTCTCACTGTATGTGTGTATATATATATATATATATAGAATTCGGGTAACTGATATATATGGCATAAGAACACGGGTAAGTGATATCCACGCATTAAATCCAATATTCTCCTTTTAGTAAAATAGTTTTTGGGAAGATATTGTTTTGAAAAGCAGTTGGAAGTGAATGCAATTGCAATCAAATTTCACCGACAAGTCAAGGATAAAAATCAAAAACAAAGAAAGAAGAATTGTTGAAGAAGAGTTTGATCAGGTTGTGTGGGTTAGGTTGTGGTCCAACTTCTTGCTAGTAATAAACCACTATTTTGTCAAATGGAGGGGAGAAATGGCCCCAAGCGAACTTTCTAACGCCGGCAGCGTAGGGATGGCGTCACAATCATTATAATTTCTTTTAAAAAATTTAAAATAATATCAAATTTGAGACTAGAAGTTTCCAATCACACGGATACGACTTGAGATCGGAACATGGGGTGGGCTCAGGAGAGTCGGTGGATCCAAGAGAGTGAACTGGGCTGCAAGCGGCGTCATTTCTGGTTGTTTACTCGGTAAACGCAGGGTAAAAGATAATTGAGTAATCTTGAAACAAAGACAGCGCTTGTCTTGCCCATGTCCAACACTATCCTCAGTTGTTCTACCAACTTCCATATTTATTGACATCTGTAAGTTAAATTGACTCTAAAATGTTTTCAATTAAAGAAAGTTGCAGTCAACTGTGTTTTCTCCTTAAAATTATCTCTTGTAAGATAATAAACCCTACAAGAAAAATGTCGTTAAATGATGAAAATTACCGGTAGAAAATGTTTAAATTCTCTCGGTAATATAAATTAGCGACGGAATCAACCGACGGATAAAGACGTCGTTCAAACGGCCATGGATAAATTTACTGACGGGCATATTATCTAACCGTTTGTAAATATACCGATAGATGGCTGTGACTGTCAATAAATTTACCTACAGACTTTTCCTTTCCATCGGAATATTTTCTGACGGTATGGGTTATTTCGTCAGTAAGATTTTTTATGGTTATGATTGATCGTCGGTGAGTATACTGACGGTTCAAAAATTCCTTACGGTAAAATTAGCGACAACTATCAATATTACCGACGAAACAAAGAGTAATTGTTAGTAAATATTTTACATTTTACCAATAGTGGTCGAACTTCAACTCTAGCTTTGTTTTTTGCATTTTTCTTCAAGTGATGCAAATATCTATATTAGCAAATAGGGTTATTAAAATTTGGTTGTTAAAACTTGTTATTACTTCAATTACAATCATTTTTGTTAATTACCTCTCAAACGGATACATCTATTGATATTGAACTAGACTAGCTAATTTTGCCTCGTGTGCTAAATGCACAGTTAGATGCTACATACAGTCAAAGAAGTTTGGAGGAAAAATCCCTTCTATCTTGCCCAAAATTTCCCTTTTTAGTTTTTCTATTTCAGTCAACTTGATTTCAAATGATATTAAACTTTTGAAAAAACAAACTTGATTCGGTTATTACTTCCCAAACCTTATTCGATAGCAACTCCCAAAATGCAATTAGAATTAGCCTTTACATAAACACATGACAATCATAATTTTTCATGTCAAATAATTTGTACTTCCTCATATCAACATACCTTGCCAAGTTTGAAACATAACTATTAGGAAACTTTGGACTTTTCAACCATTCATACAATATTTCCTTTTGGTTTTTGTCCGAAGTGTAACATGCTTTAGGATATTTACCAGTGCGAACATCTTTATGTAACTTATTTCTTTTACAAATATGTTGCAAATCAGCTCATAATTTTGCATTGTCTTTTGTACTCCCTTCAATGTTCATTATGGTATTGAATAAATTGTCAAAAATATTTTTTTCAATATGCATCATATTTAGATTATGATGTATCAAATTCGATTTTCAATATGACAAATCTCGAAAGATGCTTCGTTGTCTCCAACCAAAGTTTTTACTAACACTTTTATTAACTTAATCAGCATCAAATTATGTAACTTTCAGCAAGCCTAATTCCTCAACTTCCTGTAAAATATCTTCATCAGCTTTGTGAGAGGGAGGAGGTGTTTTTACCATTCTATTCTTAATGAACTTTGGTTTATTGCGTCTAAATGGATGATCAGGGGGAAGATATTTTCTATGATTGTCAAATCAATATGTTTTACCACCGTTTGGAAGATTAAACGCATCAGAATCATTATCACAATAAGGTCAAGCTAATTTTCCTTCTGTGCTCCATCCAAACAACATGGCATATGTCGAAAAATCAATAATGGTTCACATCAAAGTCGCTCTCAACACAAAATTATGTTTCAAAGACATATTATATGTCTAAACACCATGTGCCCAGAGATGCTTCAATTCAGATATCAATGGTTGTAAGAATACATCAATTTTATGCTTCGAATTTGTAGGCCCTGGCACAATCACTATCAAGAACATGTATGCATCTTTCACACACATCGAAAGAGGCAAATTATAAGGAGTAATTATGATTGGCCATGATGAATATTGCTGGACAAATTGAACAAAAGGTTGGAATCTATCTACTGACAATCCCAACCTAACATTTCGACTTTCAGCTACAAACTCAAGATGGGTTTCATTGAAATGTTTCCATGATAGTGCATCTAATGGATGACTCATTATTCCATCTTCTTGTTCGTGTTCATTATGTCATCTCATGTGAGATGCAGTAATATTAGAATCATATAATCTTTGAAGTCTAAAAGTTAGCAGGAAATAATCATCCACTTCTAGGGTACTAATTTCTTTTTCATAGAATGCTTTCTAGGCTTGAACCTAGATTGACCAAAAAATTTGCACTCTTGTAATTCCACATCATCTCCCCAATACAATATACGTCTCAATTTGCAACAATCAATATTTTCAACAGGCAAACCAATACCCCTAAGTTTCTTCTTATTGTAAAAACTATTAACCATTGTATGATTAAGAGGCAATGATTCATTATACCATTCAAGAATTTTCTCAAAACTATGGTCCAAAATATGCCCTTCAGACTTTATGTTCAATATTCAAGCAATTGAAGACAATTGGGTCATTGTCTCACAATTTGGTCATAATTCTTAGTTAGCTAATTATAGTAAGTCAAAAAACTGTTTTGTATGTGAGTTTGGTTCCTTTTCAAGATTTTCCATATATTCCTAAAAGGTATAACGGGTTGCATCATAAACTATTTGCATATAAGGATTTTCATTTCCATCTACATTATTTGTTCCAAATTCAATCCCCTTACAAATTCATTCAAATGATTGTACTTGATTAACCCTTGAGGTGATACAAATCAATTGTTCCCCATGTCGTTTCCACTCAAAATAATTGGGGACAAATCCTTTTCTTAGCAAATGCCGATTAACTTCATCAATAGGAAGGAAACAAATGTGTTTGTACTTTTTACATGGACATCTGATCTTTGGGTCATCCATATATGTAGGTTGAGAATATGAATAATGAATAAAAGCTTCAATTCTCTCAACAAACTCAGGATTAATGAAACCATCAGGTGTTAATCGTCCATACATCCAAGATCTATCAACATTACTCATTTATGCAAAATTGTCAATTTAAAACAGTGATTCCCTAGTTAGTATCATTCATATTTGCCAAATTTTATAAAAAATCTAAACTTTACATAACACCCCTAAGTATTAACCAATTAAATTAATCACCAAAGATTACACTTGTGAATCAAGAAAACAAGTTCTCGTCGTGAGTCATAGGCTCGTGATATTTTTCACCAATAAGCCTCATAGGAGCTACATCATGTGTTATGGTTTAAGGTTTATGGGTTAAAATCAAAATTATTTATTAACTGCAGATCAATTTTTTTTGGTTTCTAATCATACATGTTAGAAGAGAATTAATGTTAGAAGTTTTATATTTATCCTAAATTAAATATGTACTAGTGCCAAATATAATAATTATTCATAAAAATATGAATACTTATTTTAATAAATTATTGTAACATATACAAATTATCTAATATGTTTAGAAGAAAATTAATATTATATTAAAAAAGATGTTGTAAAGATTCACATATGAAAAGTAAAGAGAACCTAATCATTTCAGCGAGCATCAATGAAATAACGAATTGACATAATTAAGATATTTGGAACTATAAGTCAAACCCATAATATATTAATTCATTGATAAATCAAAGTTCATACCAAAAAAAATTTTCAATTGGTGCAGTCCATTGACATTAAAAATGTAGGAAGTTCAAATGGGAAGCTCAAATCGTAAGCAAATACCCAAATTAAACCAAGTACACAAAAACCTAGTAAATAACAAAATCACTTACCTCAATCGACAAGCAAAAGGATCTTCCTGAAGTACGTGAAGGAAGATGATGACGGAGCTAGAATGAGCTAACGACCAAATAAGATAACCAAAATAAAGCCAAGTAGACAATGAATTTCAAAGCAGTACGCAAATTGATATAAATTTAAATAAGATTAACTAATATAACCATAAAGTTTTCTATCTCCATTATATTACTCCCTCGACTTTGATTTTAAGACCTTCCTCCTTGTCTACTTACTCATGCTAAAATTAACAGAAAATGCAGCTTCTTCCTACATTCTTTTATTATTTTTTAATTTTAATGCTCAAATTGTCAATAATTTTTTCTTGAAATATCTCATAATATAATTGGGCATAACCAACCTTAGCTTGTTGATTGATTTCACATATGACCTAACTTCTATGTTTTGAGCTTGAAGCATCTATCTTTTATGCCAAATGAATCATATAGTTCAAATAGACATCCTTTGATGTAAGAGTACTTAATCCTTTTAGGTTCATTACTCTTAAAACTCAAATCAAACCTTATTGCAATTGTATAATCATCAGTTGCCTCTTTAAAGTGTTTTACAATGTTAAAAGACCATCTATAATAACCATTTTATGGAAACAAAATCATGAATATATCTTCTGGTTTGATTACGTCATCACAAAGTTGCATATATTTTGTAAGCATTAGGATATCCATAACTAACCAAGAAACTCTCATGATCTTTTACATCAACGTTTCTGGTCTCATGACCTACATCCTCCAATGTCAAAATCTAAGTTATAATCATTTAAATTCTGTTTCTTTGCATTTCCTTCAACATCTTATTTAGCGTCATTAACATCCATTCCAGTATTTTCATTTAATTCAAGTTCTACATCTACATTTGCATCATTAACATCATTAGCCTCTTTTTCATACTATTTTTCGTGTTATTTTATCATATGTACAAATGATACTAATCCGTCAATAGATCTTAAATATACATCCACTATACCATACAACTTTAATAATTTAATAAAGAATAACGCACTCTAATTGGACTTTATCATCTTCAAACCTTCAACTAACACCATCCTAAGAATCAAATACTATGTACTAATAATATTTTTATAGCCTACTTTAGCACCTATTTCACACACCTTTCTCAAACTACCATAAGCCAATTACACATTGTCAACATTGTCACACAAATAAATTATTCATTCTCTAATTTAGCAAAATAGATAGAACTCAAATAGTCATTTAAATACATTTTTTCAAAGAATAGACATTTCATCAAACACCTTATCTGCATTAGAAATTTATCTCAATATCACAACCAAAATCACGTCTTGTCCCTTCTATCACTAAATTTCTACATAAAAGTTGTTTTCCAATCACAAAATACATAACCAGATTCAAACAAATCAAATACCCAAATATAACTATCATCCACTATACGAAAATACATCCACGAAAATACCACCATGAAATTACAATAATGGCTGGAGAAGAAGAAGACGACCAGAAAATGCAGCAGCTCCACAATGTTGACGACAGGTTGGCCAGAGAGGAGAGGACACCGAAGACGCAACAGATCTGGAGAAAGAAGGAGATGACGCATGTGGGAGAGGTTCGGTTGTAGGTGGAGGGAAGGGGCTTCGGAGGTGAGTTTTAACTTAAACAAAATGATGTTGTTTGTTTTTTTAACTTAAAAATGTTCAAGCCGATGTATACGATGATGTATAGCTTGAAAATTTATCGACGGAATTTACTAACGGAAATTTTCCATCAAGAAACTCAAAAACTTATTATTCTGCTAACAATTTCCACTTTATTTACCGATGGGCATTTGATATTGTCGCCTAATCCATCGTAAGTTGATTTACCTCCATATTTAGTGACAAATATTGTTATTGCTGCTAAACGAAATTTTTCTGACAATTTTCGATGAAAATAGAATTTTCATTGGTAATTTACAACGGTTTCTTTTTCCGTTGCTAATTCCTGCTTTTCTTGTTGTGAAATTAAATATAAGAAAATACTATATAATTCATATAAAAGTTATTATAAAAGTTATAAATATAAAATAACATGTAAATTATAGACACAGTTAACTTGTAACATGTGATGACATTTAACATATGCTACAAGTCCTTAAGCCTTTGTTTGGATCCTTAATTGCACAAGGGAAAGGAAAGGAAATATTGAGGAGAAAAGAGGAGAAAAGAATGGAAGAGAAATGTGATTTCCTTTCTTTTGTTTGTTTTCTTAATTTATCAAAGGAGGGAATTGA
>JANSVA010000218.1:35701654-35717535 GCA_025504915.1 Erythroxylum reticulatum | reverse complement strand
ACTTTAATCTTCAATATCATAATGCTATTGGGGTATTATTAACTCCAACATATATCACTCAAAATTTTCCTTGTGTCTATAATTAATTCTTGCAATTCCTTAAGTGAGTAATTCCTCAATTAAGATAATATTATCTCATGTCATTTTCAGTTTCCTAATTGACTTCTTTCTCAATTAATTTTCTCTATTCATTCAATTTCCTTTTAATTCACATCGACTTATTCAAATGAGTATTCATTCATACTAGTTCCTCCGCACATTTCAATTTATTTGAATACTTTACTTTGTGTGTTGGTATCACATTCCTTAGATTCAATTTGTATCTCCCGAACATATTTATACCGAATATAATAAGGAGCTATATTCTCCTCACATTAGCAATAATTTCACCTTGAATTTAAAATCCACTCACATAGTTGGACACTTTACATCAACCAAAATGCCTACACTATCAGTAGCATATTGTACCCCTTATGCCTGAGTCTCCACTTGGGATATGACTCCAATATTCACTTTTGATTTATTACATATTCATTTTTGATTTATTCCTTCATTGATCATTCTTAATTTGAACCATCAGATCAACTCAACCTAATTTGGGGAGATTTCTTCTTTGAATGAAGACTTCTTGCTACAATGATTGATACTATTCATGAAGTCCTTATCAATCATCTATTTTCCATGATTGCTTATGAGTCATTCTTAGTACTTCAAGAGGATCAATTTCACTATTCATAATATCTCAATAGGATCAATTTATGCCATAGCTTACATGATCAGAACACCCCTTAATATAAGGGTCAGTGAGGCACTAAACAATTTCATTTACTCTAATACCTTGGCATATATCACCAAATCATTATATTTTATCTAGAGATGTATTTATGTCAATTTACCAATTAGTAGCTTATGCTAAGGATACTTTAGTCCCATTCAATTCTAAATAACTCTTCTCCTTTTTTGGTAGTCCTCGATCATGGGGATTATGTCATAATCATGTTCTTCTTTTTCCTCAAATTCATCACATATGGTAACATCATTAACAATCTCAATTCCTTCCCCATTGATCACTACAAGCACTTTCACGTCTTACTCTAACTCATCTCAGACTTTAAACTATAGGAACTATGATTAGCACTTATTCAATAAGTCACCAATTGCTTCCTATATTATCTCCACACATATCATACCCATAGGCTTAATATTTTCACTTGTCATAATGATCCCATTATCAGATGTGCACTCACAATGGCAAATCAACCTAAACTTCAACAACTTTTTCATATACTCTATCATCATCTCACCTTCCAATTACCATATATCGTCATGCATACATATGTTCACAATCAATTTGAAATCATAGATGCATACTCATCCAAAAATTCTGATCTCAATTTCACAAACATATTCTTATACAAAATTATAACTCTTGTCACATTGTTTTTTTGAATTCAAACAATCATTTCAAGTCCAAGTTTAACCTCTTAAGGTAAATTTCAACTTGGCTTGTACTCTTTATTCTCACCATTTCTACTTATATCCTTATGTTTCCTCAAACAATCAATAACATTGTATTCATATTTATATCACCTTCGAGGGCATATCACCATAACGAAATATCGATTTCATATTCAATAATAGATCCACTGATACAAATACATTGAATCTTTATCGGTTATATCTAACCATATACTATTTCTTATTTTTAGATGTCCTTCAACCTTCCTCTTCTCTCATTCTTGCCTAAAATCTCATCTTATAAGCATTTCTAACTTTCCCCTTACTACACATCATTTATCTCTTGTAAAGTTAATTTTGTCTATTTCCTTTCCCATATATATATATATCCTCAACCAATTCAAAATTACTGATGCATAATCATTATGAATTTCTAGTCTCAATTTCCCCCTGATATCTTCTTATACTGAATTACAAACTCTTATCACAATACTCATATAACCCTTTCGGCTCCAAATTCATCCTTTTATGATCATAACAATTTTATGATTTCATTTCATTCTGCCTGTACATTTTAGTCTCCTCATTTCTACTCATATGCCCATTTTCCTCAATCAGTTCACGACAATATACCTATTCATACCTATATCACCTTGAAGGGTACATACCCCATTGTGGTGAACCTCTATCTATCATACAAAACCAAATAATATTTCTCACCTCCAAAATGTCCATAAACCTTAATTTTCTCACATTATACCAGATCATCATTTTTCTCAATGCTTCTAACAGCTCAAACTCTTAAGGAATGCTCATGCATGTGACTTATACTAGGGATCAGTTGTCGCTGTCTGCTATGACATGACAAAAATGCATATGACTTAACACATATTTCAAAAAGCCCATATAAGATAGTACTTATAGGCTCTAATATCATATAATTATAGCACCCCACTCCCGCAAGACCTGAACCTGACATTAATGGGTCATGTCCGAGCCCATGCCCCGTAAAGGTGGCATGCTAGCACATTCAATCATTCAGAAATCAGTATAAAATTTTTTTTGTTTTGAAATCACAAACACGATATGCAAAAGTCCATAACTAAATCGGGCCCCACTTTATTTAATAAACATTTTTCAATCAACAAAATACAGTCAATAATATTTTTAATAGCCATTTAGGCCCTTTCACAAAAACAAAACACTTTAGTCGTTTCGAAATACAAATTTATACAAAATGTTGTGGAATAAACAATTCAATACAAATTAAAGAAATGCAATGCAATCGCGAACTGATCCCGAACTCTATCCTTCACTTATATATTGTAGGTATACTCTTGTTGGCCTAACAGGGTATTCATCTGATCCTGAAAGACAATTGTAAATTTTGGGTGAGTTTTGCGAACTCAATGAGTGACCATCATTGAGGGCTCACCCAGTCACATAACACATAATTCATAGTATTTCACATCTCACATTCAATCTCACATTTCACATCTAATACACTTAATCATTTATATTATGCATATGCAATGCACATGAGACTCACTTTCGATTTGTTACTTTGTTGTGACCGAGTGCTTAAACTATCCCATATAGGGGTCATTGATAACTGTCCCTTATCCGCTTGGGGGTTATAGGGCTCATTAAATGTTGAGCCTGAGGCTCTGAATCACTTTTGAGCTCGAGGCTCATTTTCACTTTCTAAGCTTTAAGCTCTTTTTCATTTTCGGTGGCTACTTTGGTCACAACTTCCATTATAATTTCATGCATTCATGAGATGAAATGCATTACTCAAATTTTCATAATCCCATTCATAACATCATCTAGTAGTCAATTAATACAAAATTCAAACAAAGCAATCAATGAAGTGAGACCATCTCGGTCGCTCCAAATTAGCATTTGCTTCCAAATTCTGGGAACGCCTGAATGCGGACACTTGACCTGCATAACCCATTTATGGAAGACACACATTGTACACTCATTAATAATTACACACGTATAAGCATTTATTTATGCATAAATGTATAAATGGATAATGTACAATGTATACTCAATGACTAACCCGGGTACTGTAACAACTTCACATCTTATGTTCATTCTCATTTCATAACTTAATCACTCATCAATTCTCTAAATCACAACCAATAAAAAATCTATCATTTTTTATGATCATCCAAAAACTAGAACACTCACATATTTCATCACCTTTTCTTCACTTCTTTACCTTCAATTCTTCTGCATTTCTAACTTTTATGTTTTCTTCATTTATTCCTCTAACTATCACTTTAATCGCTCTTTCACATCATTACACATTTTCATTGATCTTTTAACTCCAAAACTGGTTTGACACTATCCTATAACATTTCAGTCATCAATCTAAAGAAAATCACCATGTACGGCACACTAAATCTCCTCACTCATTTTCCAGTAAATTTGAATATCACTGTTCTTAACCATTTAGCAGTGAACTAACGATGCATGCTTCATTTCATGCAAAACTAGATAATCATAACAAGCTTACTTTTTGAAACTCCAAAATCTTCAACCATCATAAAGCCCTAACTTTCATGCAAGTCACGTACCTCATCTTGAAGGTTGACGGGAGGTTCAGTTTTTCTTAGAATAGAAGAAAGAAATGTCAAAGTGGAAGTGGGGACAAACAGAGAAAAGTAAGATTTAACTTTGTTGAATATTTGATGAAAAGCTCTGGGTTGGAGGAGCTCTAAAAAAAGAAATTTCGAAAAAAGATAAAGACAAGGTCAATAGCTTATCTTTTAAGGCAATAAAAATCTTAACTTTAGCTAGGACATCTGTCCATTTCTTATCCACTTGTCCACTTCCCTTTATTAAAACTCACTTAAGTATAATTTGCTCTTAAGTTTGTGACTTAATAAAACCACTATATCATATCATTTCTGATAAACTTTACATGTTTTTTTTTTACCCCAACACTGAAGTCATTTTGCAAGACTTTCATCTCAAAACCATGTTCCCCTATGTCTTATATCTCTATTGACATCAAAATCATGCAATTTGGTTCTGTCGTCAATCATATTGAACCTTTTTCTTTTAGGGAAACTAGCATAACTTTAGCTATAGGTATTGAATCAAGATCCTTGTTAGATGGTTTGAAAGAGGGCCTATAGGTCTATAACTTTCATGAAGACCCTGAAGGCAAGTTCTATCGTCTGGAGAGTCAAATTTTGACCAAACGACTCAAAATGAACAGTACTCAGAAACAATTTTACAATTGGCATAACTCTCTCTAGAGATATTAGATTGAGATCATCTTAGGACGGTTTCAAAGAGGACTTATGAAGACAATGGAGACAAATCTTACCACTTGAAGGGTCAAAGATGGACCAAATGATGACATCAGATGAACAGTGTACAGAAGAAGTTTCGATCACATAAGTAAAAAGAAGACGAAGTAATAAACAAAAGAAGTAGAAAGCAGATGAAGTCAAAAAGTAGACGAAGCGAAAAGCAGACGAAGCAATAAGCAGACGAAGTGAAAAGTAGGCAAAGCAATAAGCATACAAAGTAACCCTTGTCAATAAATCCCAAAGTCATTTATCAAAATTTTCACTGTTATTTGACAGTTAATTCTACTACCATTTATCAATTTTCTTGTCATTTCATATTTTTTTTAGTCCAAAAATACCCAAAACTTTTAGAAATTTCCCAGATTTCACCAAAAATTCTAAATCAATATATATACACTCTAAATCAATTTTAAACACATAAAAACCACAATTTTTAATATAATCACATTTATAAAATCAATTATAATCGAAAAATGTCAGTGAATGCATGTACAATTATTTGAATGTGCAAAAATCAATGTTCACGTATGTGCGTGTGTGTATGCTATATTTTTCATGAGCATGAAATGCACTTTCTAACTTCTCAATAAACTCTCATATAAATTATTATAGGTCCTCGCCCCTAACATAGGATAAGGGATGTTATAATTCTCCCTTCCTTAAGAAATTTCATCCTTAAAATTCTTACCTGATTGTTTGGAAAGGTGGGGATATTGTCTCCTTATGTTCTCCTCCATTTCTCAAGTTGCTTCCTCAGTCGAGTGATTCCTCCAAAGGACTTTCATTAGTGGAATTTCTCGATTTCTCAGCTGTTTTATCTAAAAGCCCACTACCTTGAACGACTCCTCAACATAACTTAAGTTACTAGCAACTTCAATCTCTTAAGCCAGTAACACATGCATTGGACTAGATTGGCATCTTCTGGACATATTCACATGAAATACATTGTATAAATAAAATATTTCATTCGGTAAAGCTAACTTGTACACCAATGGTCCTATCCTTTATATGATCTCATAAGGAATAATGTACTTAGAGCTCAGTTTTCCATTTTCACCAAACCTTAGCACTCCTCGCCAATGTGATACTCTCAGAAACAGTTTATCTTCAACATTGTATTCCATATCCCTTCTATGCTAATCCACATAACTCTTTTCTCTATCTTGAGCCTCTTTAATTCGACTTCGGATCAATTTTCACCTTACCTATAGTATCTTATATCAATTATGGGCCTTTAACCATTCTCAAGCCCTCTTCATCCCAATATAAAGGAGACCAACATTTTTTACCATACAATGCCATTTCGATAATAATGTGATAATTGTTATTATAAGCAAATTCAATCACTGTTATATACTAATCCTAAGCTCCTTGAAACTCCAATTCATTTGCCCTGAGAATATCCTCAACAGTCTTGATTATCTTCTCACTCTATCCATCTGTTTGAGGATATTAAAGTTTAACTTTGTGCCCATAGCTGACTGCAAACTCTTTTAAAATCTCGAAGTAAATGTAGAATCCCTGTTCGATACAATAGACACTAGAACCCCTATGCAGTCTAACTATTTACCTCTAGGCTAGCTGGTCTAGTGAGTTATTCTCTCTCACTGGTAAGAAATAGGCCGACTTAGAAAATTGGTCTACCACAACCCATATAGCACCGTTCTGTCTCAGAGTCTTTGACAATCTCATAATGAAATCCATATTGATTCGTTCCTATTTCAACTCTAGAATAAGCAACGAATGTAGCTTCCCTATCAGAGCCTGATGCTCAGCCTTAACCTGCTGGCATGTTATACACTTAGCAGCATACTATGCTATTTGCTTCTTCATTTCGGGCCACCATAAATGCTGCTTCAGCATATTATACATCTTGGTGGTACTAGGATGTATAGAATAAGTAGCTATATGAGCTTCCCCTAGAATTTGCTTCCTCAGACTATCCACATTAGGCTTACATAGCCTTTGATTCAACCACAGTGTCTCATCTCTCAATTCAAACTTAGAATTTGGTTTGTTTTTTACTCTATTGATAAATGTCACCATATCAGAATCTTTACTTTGTACCTTTCTGATTCTAGGATGCAACATTGGCCTCAGTTTCAATGTAGTAATTAATACCTCATTCTGCTTTAGATTCAATTCCACATTCAGAGCTCTCAACTGAATTAAGCTTGGTAATCTTGATAACTAAATCTGAGATACACTATTATTTGACTTTCTACTTAAAGCATCAGCTACCATATTAGCTTTTTTTAGATGATACTCAATCGTACAGTCATAGTCATTTAATAACTCTAACCATCTCCTCTATCTCATGTTTAACTCCTTCTAACTCAATAGATACCTCAAACTCTTGTGATTGGTATATATCTAGAATGTCTCTCCATACAGATAGTGTCTCCATATATTTAGAGCAAAAACAACTATAGTAAGCTCTAAATCATGTATCGGATAATTTATCTTGTGAGAACTTAATTGCCTCGATGCCTAGGCTATCACCTTGCTACACTGAATCAACACATATCCTAATCCTTAATGTGAAGCATCATTGTATTCTACATATCCTCCAATTCCTAATGGAATAGATAACACCAGTGTCGTAGTCAACTAATGCTTTAACTCCTCAAAACTTTTATGACATTCATCATTCCATCTGAAAACTACATTCTTCCTCAAAATCTTAGTCAAAGGGGCTAAGATCAACGAGAACCCCTCGATAAACTGCCAGTAATATTTGGCAAATCCTAAGAAACTTTGAATTTATAATACATTTTTTGGAGCTTCTCACTTCATTACTACCTCTATCTACTTCGGATCCACTTGTATGCCTTATCTAGTTACTATATGACCCAAA
This sequence comes from Erythroxylum reticulatum, assembly GCA_025504915.1. NCBI lineage: Eukaryota > Viridiplantae > Streptophyta > Magnoliopsida > Malpighiales > Erythroxylaceae > Erythroxylum > Erythroxylum reticulatum. Next base: position 35,709,891 of record JANSVA010000218.1, on the reverse strand, counting down.
AATAGTACTTAATCTAGCCAAAATTCACATTTACTGAATTTGGTATATAACTGTTTCTCCCTTATAATTTGTAAGATCACTCTCAAATGCTCAACATGTTCTTCTCTACTATGTGAGTACACTAGGATATCATCAATAAACACTATTACAAACCAATCTAGGTAGCGTCAAAACATCTTATTCAATAAAGCCATAAATGTAGCTGGGGCATTAGTTGATCTAAACGTCATTACTAAGAACTCAAAATGCCCATATCTTCTCCTAAATGAACTTTTCGGTACATCAGTCTCTGCTATCTTCAACTGATAGTACCTAAACCTCAAATCCAACTTATTGAACACCTGAGCTCCTTGTAACTGATTAAGCAAATCATCAATTCTAGGTAATGGGAACTTATTCTTCACCGTTACTCGATTTAGTTGCCTATAATTGATGCATAGTTTCAAAATTCCATCTTTCTTCTTCACAAATAAGACCGGAGCTCCCTATAGTGACATACTGGGTCTAATAAATCCCTTTTCTAGCAAATCCTATAACTAAGCATTCAACTCCTTTAGTTCCATTGGTGTCATCCTATATAGAGGAACAGATATAGGAGTAGCACCTAGAACCAGATCAATCGTAAACTTTGTTTCTTGATCTAGATGTAAACAACATAACTTAGCGGAAAACACATCTAGGAATTCCTTAACCACAAGAATATCCTACATACTCTACTCAGTTCGAGTATCTATAATGTGGGCCAGATAAGCCTCTCATCTCCCTTTCATCAAGCTCAATGCACTCATAAATAAGATTAGCCTAGCTATCACTACTTGACTAATACCTTAGAAAACTACTCTCAGCTGATTAGGAGATTATAATATCACTTACTTAATATAGCAGTTCATGATAGCCCTATGATGTAGTGCCCCCTTCCCCTAGGATACATACTAGGATGCCCGAAGGACATTCCAGTATATAACCTACGATAATGGTGCACTATGTTTAATCACAACATTCACTTAGCATGGCTTCATATATCTTTATTCTCTTATAAATCATCATAAGGAAAGTCATAATATTTTAAAACCAAATTTCCTCATTTCATTTCATAAAAACCGAATACAATATATCCTTCAACATTTATACTTATACAACATCATAGCCTAATACAAAATTTGCTATATGAAAGAAGAAATACATAAAAATATATCTAGTATGTCCAAACCCAGTTGATCGAGCTTTGAGTCATTTCTTCTCTTTTCTAAAGGTACAAGTCTACACTGCTTGTAGCGTCCTTCAGTAGCTAATATCATCTCTTAGTCTTGAAAAGTCAATATTGCAATTTTAATGAGTTTTGCGAACTCAATGAGGTAACGATCATCGATGGTTCACTTAATTCATGCATCACATCAATACACGTAACAATTTATTCACATCTTTGGATATTCATAAATTATCACATTTCACTTTCAAACAGTCATCATAATCATTTCAATTAGGTAAGGTACACCTATCAAGTATAAACGTAATGTATGTGAGAGTCACTTCATTTATTATTGTCGTTATGACAGAATGCCTATTTTTACTTTCTAGCTCATATCCTTGAGTGGATACCGAGCTATGTCGAATTACCTCCTATATTCTTTAGTGGATACCAGTTACATTCACAACTGAGCATGAGGCTCTGATCACAATCTAAGCTTTAAGCTCTTATATCGGTGACTCCAATCATAACTTCCTTTATCTTATATGCCTTCATGTATTGAAATGCTTCACATATCATTTTCTCAAACAATCAAATGCTTGCATTTCCACATTCAAATCATAACTTTCATCAGACCCAAGGCTTAACATTCAACGTCATTATTAAGTAACATTTATTCCGTCACATTCACATACAACTAGCACTTCAATAACTTATTCATACATCAAAACCATCAGATCTTCATTGTTCATAATCATCACAATCAATTTATATTCATTCAACAAGTCAAACAAAATATAAAATAAATAGTTAATTAAGTGAGACCATCTTGGGTACTCACAGGTCCTAAAGTTAATTCCTTTTGGATCGGAAAAAGAAAACATGCCATATTTAGAGAAATGGTAGATTTCAAAACTCTTTAGAAATCTAAATTGCAGTGGAAGCAATATTTCCAAATCATCATGCCAATATATACATGATATGGTATAAGGATAATAAACATAAGAACAAAATGAAGATTATATTACTGACTCCTTTGCTACAGCTTTGACTCCTTGTTGCATTATCCTATCTTCGACAATATATCCTCTCCTAAATAATGTATCCTCTTCTTCTTGTTATTGTTTTCTCTTCTAGATATTGTATCCCTGACCAATCTGATCTACAACCAATTCTTCTTATACAACTTGGTTATCAAGATCCTTTGGTGGGAAAGGAGAAGAAAATTTTGGAGGAGAATTTTCTTAGAAGAAAGAAGACCAAGAATGAGACACTCTCATGCAATTTTTGATTCTTTCATGCAACATAGGAGAGAGACTGATAAAAATGTAAGAACCCCTTCTTACTCCCTCATACTTTCTGTTAACAACAAAGGAAATAATAGTTTTCTAACCAATGCATCATTTCTTTATTTAACCAATCATAAAGAAGCCATTAAATGAGATTCCTCTCATTTGCTGTAAGATGACTATATGAAAAGTCTATTAACCTAAATGGAACCAATCAATTTCGTTTTTGATGATGAAAGAATAAAAATGATCCATCAAATGTACATCTTTCTTCTTTAATCCAATAAATGCTAATAGGTTATACATTATCATTAAAAGATAACCATTAAACCATTTAATGGTAAGTTCATAACTCCATTTAATGATGATAAACCATGATAAATACGATCTTTATTTAGCAATTCAATGCCAAATGTGCAGCTACACATTCAAACCTAATGAAAAATAAAATTGTACGTTACTTTATAAAAGATTTTGTTTTAATGTAATTAATCCAATTAATCAAATTAAACCAAAGTCTAGCCCATTTTAAATGTACATTTAGGCTTCTAATTAACCATTAATTAGTGCAAGCCCAAAATTCATTTATGGGCTTCTAAAACCTCCATTTATATTTCTTGCTTTGCTTGATAACCTTCCTTGAAGCCAAGTGCGCAATCTTATTGGGCTTTGATAATTTAAGCTCCAACAAGCCCAGAATTAATTTAATCTCATTAGAATAAATTCTAGCTTATTAACTAAAAGTCATTCCACTAAAGTTAATTAGTTGAACTCTTGAATTAATAAATACTATGAGAACATATATTTCAAATAATATGTCCAATTGCAAACCCTATCATGAACCTTATTATAGCCATTCGCACAACAAAAAGTAAAATTACCGTTTTGCCCTTATGTTGATTTGTTCCTTTTAAATCTCCCGTTTTACTTTAAATGGTGACTCACAAACAAGATCTCATCTTGGTGTTAAGACTTGATGGGTAACTAGTGCATCAAACTACTGGCGCTAGTTTAATCACCAAATCTCCTTAAAACATCTAGAAGTGATGATATCACTATAAACTCTTTATTTGAGTGAATGTTCCCTGATACATGTTTCAATTAATGATTCCAACATGTAGACACTGAATTAATACTCTATAAAAATCCATTTTGATCATATCAAGAATTATAATGAAACACATATGAATTCACCACTCATCAAGATTATGGTCCATAATAAGTGAATGCTTAAGTTATATGTTTTAAGATTGAAGCAACGACCCACTTTATTCTTTAAAAATACTTGATTTCAGATTCATTTAACAGTACTAGTATCGATAGTCAAATACTATCATGATATGAAACTCATCATTCCCTTGAAGTAAACTCTTTTAATTACATGTAGATAAGTCACAACAGTACAGTCTAAACCATAATCAAACGACCAACTTGATTATTCAATTGTGAATCAATTAATTTAAATTCTAATAATATACATGTTTCCCATACATCTCTATGTATATGTATATTACTTACAAAATAATCTCGATACCTTTTGACTAGATATATAATGCTCATACATATAAAACCGAACTCTTTTGTTTCATTAATAATAAATATTTTTATTACAAAACTACAACTGGAAGAAAATTAAGTTACAAGTAAATACACTTGCTTTCTAAGGCACTATATTTAAATAACTCCAACAATCTCCCACTTTCCCTAAAGCAAGTATGACATATCCCTCATTCCTATCCCTTATAGATGACCCTCAAAGCTTTCTTAAGATAATGTCTTTATGAACGGATTAGCAAGGTTTTGCTCTGTCGGAATCTTTACCACATTTACCTCTCCACGTTGTGTTATCTCCCTTATGAGACAACACTTTTGCTTAATTTGTTTGGTAGCTTTGTGATTTCGAGGTTTTTTAGAATTAACCACTGCCCCACTATTATCACAATAAAGTGTAATGGGCTTTTCTACCTCAGGAACCACCTCCAAATCATTTAGGAACTTGCGGACCCCATAATACTTCTTTTACTACTTGACAAGTAGCAACATACTTAGCCTCTATAAGCGAATTAGCAATATAAGATTCTTGATACTCCTCCAGGCTATGGCTCCACCTCCTAAAACAAATATAGAACTAGAAGTTGATTTCCTTAAATCAACATCTGATTGGAAATCAAAATCCGTATATCCCCTCAGAATAAGATTACTTTAATAGTAAAGAAGCATTAAGTTCTTCATCCTACGAAGATACTTCAGTATACACTTAACCGCAGTTCAATGTTCCACTCCTAGATTGGACTGAAATCTACTTACCAATCCCACTGCATAACAGATATCGGATCTAGTGCAAATCATTGCATACATTAAACTTCCAACTACCAAAGCACATGGAATGTTACGCATCGTTCAACCTCCTCTTGGGTTTTAGGTGCTTTTTCCTTTGAAAGTTTGATTCCATGTCTAGTAGATGTGAAACCCCTCTTGGAATCTTGCATGGAAAACTTATTAAGCACATTCTCAATGTTGGTTAATTGAGAGAAGGCTTTGTTCTTACAATCCCTTATAATTTTGATCCCTAGAACATAGTTAGCGTCACCCAAATCCTTCATTGAAAAATGTTCATTCAGCCATCCCTTAATTGTAGATAACATTCCCACATCATTCCCAATGAGCAGAATGTCATCAATGTATAGGATTAGAAAAATAACCTTTCCATCTTGTATCCTTGTATAAACACAAGGCTCATCTAGGTTTTGTATGAACCTATAGGTTTTGATATGAACCTATAGGTTTTGATACACTTATCAAACCTAATGTTCCAAGACCTAGATGCTTGCTTAAGTCCATAAATAGACCTTTGCAACTTGCATACAATATGCTTATTACCTGACTCAATGAATCCTTCTAGTTGGGCCATGTAAATGGTTTCCTCAATATCCCCATTAAGAAATGTGTTCTTGACATCCATTTGCCATATTTCATAATCGAAATAGGCTGCTATGGACAAAAGAATCCTGATGGACGTAAGATGGTAATCATGCCTTCTCCTAGACCTAGATACCTATCTGACTATCTCACAACCCTCCCACTACATCTAGGCACTACTTGATGTTCAGGTTGCACTTCTAATTCAACTTTTGATTTCATTTTGACATCTTCTTCTATTATATCCATAACAACTCTTGAATTGGATGAAATAACTAAGTCCTTTAGTACTACGTTTTCTCATAAACTCTTCCTCTAGGAAGGTCACATTTGTCAACACAAATACCTTTCTATCCTAAGGACTATAAAAGTAGTACCCTCAAGTTCCCTTAGGATATCTTACAAATAAACATACTTCTGACCTTGGTTCCATCTTTGTGGATCCAAGCCTTAGAGCATAGGATGGGCAGCCCCAAATTCTTAATTGTCATAATGAAGGCACTTGACTAGTCCACAACTCCCTACGTGTTTTAGGCATCGATTTGGATGAAGAAAAGTTAAGAAAATATGTTGCTGTTTGTACGGCATATCCCCATAATGATTCTGGAAGGCTAGCATAGGACATCAATGATCTTACCATTCCCAATAGAGTCCTATTTTTCCTCTTAGCTACACCATTTTATTGAGGTGTTCTAGGAGCTGACAAATTGGAAACAATTCCATTGTCAATTAAATATTGCTGCAACTCTCCAAATAAGTACTCACCAACTCAATCCATTCGAAGTCGCTTTAATGGCTTGCCTAGCTACTTTTAAACTTCGGCTTTGAATTCTTTGAACTTTTTAAATGATTCACTCTTTTTATGCATCAAATACAAATAGCCATGTGTCGAGTAATCATCTATAAAGGTTATGAAGTATTCATAACATCCTCTAGCTTGTAAGTTCATGGACCTACGCACATCTGTATGTACCAGATCTAACATAGATTCAGATTTGTTTCCTTTAGAAGGAAATGAGGCCTTAGTCATTTTTCCTTCAATACAAGACTCACATGTGGGTAATGGATCATTATCCAAGCCTATAAGGATCCCATTATTTACTAACCTATCAAGTCTTTTCTAATTGATATGACCCATTCTTAAGTGCCATAGATATTTAAAATTAATCCTAAAGTCATTGGAATGTCTTGGTTTTATCAACTCTGTGGTGTTTAGTGAGCCTGTCATAGGTTCTATAAAAAACAATCCTGGGTTAATTATCACATCATAAATAAAATCCTTATTTTGATATAGTGAAACCACATTTTCAAAATATAAGGAATAACAAGATTTTGTTAGACATGAAATAGAAATCATGTTCGTTACAATCATTGGCATGTAATAAACATCATCCAAATATAACCTATGACCACTAGAAAAGTCTCAGATAACTACTGCTAATGATTCTACTAAAACATAAGATCCATCCACTAACTTGACTTAAAACTGGCCTTTAGGTAGTCCTTTCCTTTGCTAGAACCCCTGTAAAGAATTGCAAACATGGTTAGTGGATCTTGAATCTAATATCTAGGAATCATATAAATCTGCCACATTTCTAGTTCCTAACAAACTTAGGAAACCCATACCTTGTTTACTTTTGAAGGACTCAAGGTAGACTGGACAGTTTTTTTTCCAGTGGCCCATCTCATCACAGTGGAAACACTTTCCCTTAGTGTTCTTTTTGGCTTTGTTTTCATGGGTTAGGCCTTGACCCCTATTTGGGCCTTCTTTTTCATTGGACCCTTCTTCTTTTGCTTACAATTACGTATGGACTTAGAAGAAAATGATACATTAGCTTCTAGCCCATGAGCCTTGATATTCAATATCTCCTCCATACTGTGGAGGGTATTCATCAACTCACTCAAGGTGTAATCCTTGTTATTGAGCTTATAATCAAACTTAAACTACTAAAAGGAAGAGTTTAAGTTATTGATGATCATAATCATCTATGCATCAGCATCCATGTCTGCCCTAAGCATCTCAGCCTCAGTGACTGCAGAGATTACCTTCATCATGTAATCCCACACCAGTTCACTAGGGTTTTGTTTAAGATTATGAAAGGTTTGGATAGCTTTCACTCTTACAGACTTAGTCCCAACGCTAAACATCTCATGTAGGTGATAGATTATAGCACTAGTAGTTTTCATACAAGAAGTTTGATTTTGGAACATGTCGCTGACAGAAGTTCGAATATAACACTTAGTAGTGCTGTCAGCATTCTACCAATGCTCATATTGTTGGACTATCTCAAGAGTTAAATCTCCATGCAGAGGTGCAGGCTCATTTTCAGTTAAAACCTATAAAATATGTTTATATCGAATAACAATGTCAAGGTTACGTCTCCATTCATTAAAATTCTCTCCATTTTCCAATTTGTTATTTGTTAAGAGCAAAATGATTGGATTCATTTTGTGGTTAATTATTTCCTAAAATATACATTATTAAAACATTAGCATCCTAGTTAATAAAGTTGGAACTTAGTATAAAATCATGATGCATCTATACATGATGATAGATTTAACAAAACTTAAAAACAATTAAATCTTTATACAATAGTAATTTTTCTTATCTATAACAAACTAAGTGACGATGGGTCATCTTATTCATTAAAAGAAAAATTGAGACCCTCTCACTAAGAAAAGTTACTAAGCATCTTCATGCTTAACTTTTAAAGAAGCGTCTTAATTTTTGTCTATACTTTTACCAACAGAGCTATGGTGGGTAGGTTATTGATAAAATATGTTGAGTGTTTAACCATTTGATTCATTCACTAATGGTACCTGCAAATCTTACCTCAGTA
>JANSVA010000218.1:35689316-35701554 GCA_025504915.1 Erythroxylum reticulatum | reverse complement strand
AATGTAACATAAATCATGGTCATAATATATGTTTGCATTGATTAAATCCACACAATTAAAATAAATAAGGAATAAAAAAATTAAGAACACCTAATGTTAAGTCTTCTCCCTTAGCTCATGCAAAAACTTGTTGTTTTCATGCTCCAGCTATCTTCTTCTCCTCTTGTCACAACTCCCCAGTTGACATCTTGGTTTCTTCCACCTTAACATTGTTGCTTTAACGTGTGTCCCTCCATTAGCTGCCTACTTCTCAAGCCCTTAGCCTTAACGTTGTGAGAGAAGAGTGTTTGAGAGTGGTGAGCGTGAGTCTCCACCAGCTAACAACGTTCTCCAACTGCCAATGATTTCTCTTTTTTTATTCAGCTCACACACTCTCCAATTTCTTTACTGCACCAGCTACTTTTATTGTTTACCACTTTCTTCAACATGCTCATGTCGTCTTGCAACCAGCTGCTTCAATGTGAGTGGAGAGTATATGTTGAGTGGGGGCTGTGACATGTGTGTTGGAGTGGGGTTGTTTTCGTTGCTCTCTTCCTTGCTACCAACTGCTACTCAACACTTACATCCCTCATCTTACTCCCCACCAAAGTTGCTTCGTTGTAAGTGTAGAGTATATGTGTGTGATGGAGTAGCGTGAGTGATGGAGCTAATCCCTATTCCATGTCCACACCACCAACTTTTTCAATCCTCACATGCTGTCTTTTTTTCTCCCTATTCAGTGTTCTTTTTCCAGCTGTTGACGTGTGGACGGTGAATGTATGTTGATTGGTGAGTCCTCTCTTTCGTCCCGATCAACACCTATGTAGCGTTATTCTTCTCTCACCAAAAACATACACCTAGCTGACCCATGCTAAAAACAAACAGCCCCCACAAGCCGCCAGTCAACTGTTTTCAAACCACGCTAAACCCACTTTAGCTTAAATGACCAATTAATGTTGCTTAGTTTCTCCATCATTCACACACCTCACTTCTTCTTCTTTTTTTCTATGCCGCCGCCAATTCCCTTCTCTTTTTGTCTCACCGTATTGAATAAACTCCAGCCCTCATTCACCCCTAACTCTCCTATTTTTCAAATCTCTTGCTGCAGACATCTTTTTTTGTCTCTTATGTATTGAAAGTCCATGATCTCATGCTCTCTTTTATCTGCTGCCACTCTTTTTTAACTTATCATTCATGCAAAAACCTACATTCTTTGTCTTCCAAAACATTAACGTTTTAGGTGGCTAAAAAGTTAACGTTTTCTACCCAAGCTTTTTTGAAAGTTTTTTCTTGATTTATCGTACTAGATGTTCCAAATCAAATGTGCTTAAAATCAAAACAAATAACTCTTAATTAATGCAATTTAAATATTAACTGGACAAGAGTTTAGCAAATTATGTATCAAAAATTAATACAAAATGCTTATTAACAGTTCCTTCGAAGTTTTTCATTTGATTTAATTTGATTAATAGGAAGGGAAAAGTGGAAGCTTTAATGGATGTGCAAGTTATTTGGGATGCAGATTATCAATTGCATTTTGTCAACGTATGATGAGAATGTATTTGTTCAAAAGTTTATTCTTTTGTGAATCATATCAAGGAATGGTTGGCAATCATTGTCGGAGAGTCAGTTTGTTTTTATAGGAACTGTTGATAGGTTACTAACTGATATATATAAATATTTTTGTTCTTTTTGATTGCTAGGCATGACATATTTAAGAATTGCTTCAAGTAAGTCATCACAATTGCCTATAATTTGGTATTATCTCCATATAATAAAAGCAGGCCATTTGTAAGGATAATTAGAAAATCTTAAGTTTCTTACATTTACTGTAGTAAGTGAAGTCTATCTTCTGCTCAATATTCTTAGTTGTTATCTTAGTAAGTGCTTTCACACGTAGTGTAAAGAGATAAAGGAATAAGGAGTACCATATTTTTTTTAGACCTTTAACTCCTTTGAAGACGTGAGTAGGGTCATTATTTACTAGTATTATATATATAGAAGTTATGATACATTGTTTCAACTAAATCCAAGACTTTTTAAAATTCCAAATGCATTTATAATGTTGAAAATTAATAGAATTGAAAGTTAATTGTAAGGGAACAATTTTGATGTTGTTCTTCTAAAGCACTCAACCCAGTAGTATGTTATTCTCTGTATTTCTACCTTCAATAAATGCTTCTTAGTTTGAACAAACTTCGAGGGGTAACACTATTTAAAATCTTAGTGAAAGAATTTTTATAATGATTTTGTACAAGTAATTACAACGAGAAATAAGTATATAATTTTGCATAGAAAGGAGTCAGGAGTTTTAGGTACAAGGAATGCAAAAGTTTTGCTCAAGTCCTTAAGCACCTTACCATCATCAAACAATTCCAAGATAACATTAGAAACTAGATTTTAAACCAGATTCAAAGTTTTTTTTTTAAAAGGGCATTGAGATCATTGGATACAGGTGCTTTACTTGGCTACATATTGAATAGTTCTTGCTTAATTATGTCCTCTTTGATGAAAGGTTTGATGAGTGATTGAGCAGTTTCTTCGTTGATTTAATATGAGATGAATTCTTTAATGTCCTACTTAGAAAAGGAACAATTAGCATTAATACTTAAGAGACTCCTTGAAATAGTTGAATGTGATTGGCTTCATCTCAAATTTGCCTGAGTTTAGTATTCCTCCTGACCTTATAATATTTGCCATTTTGTTTATGCTTCTTTTGTTGAACAGTGAGTTAAATTAAATAGTTAGTGCACCTGTCTCCTTCCTTGTACGAAATTATCTTGGATTTTCTATTAAGTAAAGTGTTATAGAGCTTTTTATATTCATTTTCATAATGCAATGTTTTATATTATCTTTAATTCTTATTTGTTTTTGTTTCTCAGTTAAAAAATGAATAAAAATTCTAAATATGAAAGATGATATGAAAAAATGACAAGCAACTTTAAACTTATATTGGGTTTTAAGTCAAACACATTATCTTTCTTATTCCTTTCATGATATATTTTTTTTGTTTCATGTAAATGATATATTTTTATTTTTTTAGTGAGGATTAATATTTTAAAATTAGTGAAATTCTTATTTTTACCTTCAATTCTTGAGAGCCTAGACTAGTGATATATTTTAATATAATTGGGTCTTACGCTTAATACCCAAATATTCAATACGTGACCAGGTTTAAAAGTAATCTTTTGTTTCTTTTCAGGTTGTAAATCATTAAATGATCGCATGATGCGAGAGAAGCGAACGCACTCAATAAAACCAATATTAGAAAACAAGGTAACATTAAAGAAGTTCTAAAGGAAACTCAACCGAAGATAGATTTCAAAATCACTAAAACATACAAGCTCAAGTCCAAACTACAAGCCTCTAAAATCTAAAAGCTTAAGCCGGAACCTAGGCACCAATCACTAATTTTTATACTTTTCACACTTCTAAATTAAATATAAAATAAATTTGAATTCCTGGTTCTTAGTCTTAGCTCACAAACTTTAGGCACTTTTTTAAGCCCCTTATTCCATCTTATTTCCTAAGCCGTATAACCTAACTTTCGGCATATCAATTTCAATTTAAGCCCTAAGATATATCTCTCGACATTTTTTCACTTAAAAAATCTTAAGATCCACCATAGGCATTTATATAAGAATTTTGTTTTAATTTTAAGACCAAAGACTCAGTTATAGGCATCTTGTTTTAATTTCAAGACTTGTGATGTATTCTAGGCAATCCTATAAATATTTTCTAAAATTTTAAGATCTAAGACTCTACTTTGAGCATTTAATTTTATTTTCTAATTCCTAAGTTTCATTCTATGCTTTATATTTGATCCCATTTTATTTTAAGCTTTTTTTAAACTTATCATCCATTCTATATCTTGTTTTTAATTTCAAAACTAAATATCCATTTTAGATATTTTTTAATTTTCAATTCCTAAGTAGGACTACAAACTCCTAGGTATTTCTTTAGCATTCTTTTAAATTCACATCTAAGTTTTAGGATTCCACGAATTTTATAAATAAAAAAAACTTTTCAGATCTAAGTAATTGTTTAAAGTAGTAAAATAGGATGTCTACACCTTCTATATCTTATAAATCAACATCTAAATATGTTTTCTAGTTAGGACTCATAGTTAACTTCCTTAGATTGTTCTCTATATTTCCTTAGTGAAGTAGGTGATGAATTCATTTTTCTTTCGTTCTTTAGTAATTTTTTTTAAAGGTGTGCATGAAACGTCAGTGCCAATATTAAATCCTCGTCATTTGCTCATTACATGGTATTACACATGTGTCATTTTCATATGTAAGCAAATTTCAATTGTTAATTCCCATTTAAGTACTTTCATTTTTCACTTGATGACATTTATATGTCACCTGAATAAATTTGAGAAATTTTCATTAATAAAATCATCGAACTATGTATTAAGTAGAAGTTAAATGTTATGTTGCTTTAACATATGAGGAATTGATCATTTTATTCATTTTTCCTCAATGTCACACTATATGTTATCGCTATTGTTAGGATATATTTTATATATCTAAATAATTATTTTTTGCATTATTTATTAGTTGAACATATAAGATATTAATTGGATAATGACTTGGATTCAAAAGTTATTGAGGATAATCTTCTAGTTGAAAAAGAATCCTATCTTGGTTTGCAGTATATCTTGAGTGGAGGTTTGATATATCATGTTGGTAAAGGAAGAATTTTCAACAACTAATGTCATATTTTTTGGATTGGTATTTGGAGAATTTTTCGGTGGACTTTGTAGGACCGAAAAGATTGGAGCTTCAGCTTATCAATGTCTTGGGCGGGCCCAGAAGACATCTACCTCTCTACATCCCTTGCTAGTTATCTTGATATGGGCGTTAATTGAGCATCTCTCACATATATAGCTAAAGGTGCACTTATTCTTTTTTGATTGACATATATGGTGGTAGTTTAATTGTTTGTTGAATCAAGACTTGTCCTTCTTGATTATGTGTAAAAGACATATGGGGTTCTCTTGATTCTTATGTGGATAACACAACCTATGATGTGTGGTTCTCTATTGGGTGTTTACACAATCCAAGATGAGTATGTGTGTTGCACTTTTCATGATTGTGCGTGGTTAACTTGTGAGTGCAGCTGCAATTTTCTTTTGAAAATTGCGAGACTCAGCTGGTTATCTTTGCGTTGAAATTTTTTTGGATCACGTAACTTGAGTTGAATAGTTTTGTTTTGCATTTTTCTTTGATGTGTTGTCATTGATGGGGCATTTTTGCAACTGTGGTTTCTGCAGAAGTTTTTGTGACTTGATTATGAGTTCTGCGTGAATCAGCCCATTATTATTGCGACAACTTTCAAATTTATTTCAGTGCAGCTAAATTTTACAGGAAGTTGTTCTTTTCTTTTATTTCAAGCATATTGTCGTTCAGTTCTTACTTGATTAAGTACTTAAATTATTTTTATTCTCTTTTAATTAAAAAAGAGTATTGAGAAAATATTCTATCGAGGTTAGTACGAGGTGATCGTACTATTGGGTATGAAATTCTTACACAGGAAGTGAGATTTAGAGATAGTGTCAAGGGTTGAGTGGGTCGACCCAGTAAAGCCTTGGGTAAATCTATTGTACTTTAGTGAAAGTTATTAAGCTGGATGAGGGCCTCGTAGATGTAGACAAGGTGTGTCAAACTGCGTTAACAAATTCCAATGTTGATTTATTTTTGGTTCTCTTAATTTTTCTGCTTTTTTTGTTTGTTAGAAATGAATCAGAAAGTTTGCAAAACAACTGCCTCTTCGAGTTTTTCAATTGGCATCAAAGCAAGGTCACCGATTCAGAATTTGGTAGCAAGTTGGTGCAGATCCTACTTTCGCGAACATAGCCATAAAAGAAAAAGCACCAATTATCAAGTCACCGTTGTTAGACAAATCTAAGTATCCTGCATAGAAATCACGGATGAAAGACTTCATCCAAGCTCAAGGCACGAAAGCTTGGCATTCAGTAGTACACGGTTGGATGCATCCAATGATCACTGACGATACAGGAGAGGTAGTTTAGAAAGATCCATCTGAATGGATAAGAGTCGAAGAAGAAAGTGCATTCGGAAATTCACAAGCAATACATACGATATTCAGTGCTGTTGATGAGGGACGCTTCTCAATGATTTTAGCCTATGAATAGGCAAAAGAAGCATGGGTCGATTTGCAAACTATTCATAAAGGGTCAAAATCTGTGATAGCATCAAAACTATAGATGTTAACTGTGCAGTTTGAAGAGCTGAAGATGGATGAGAATGAGACTATTGGAGACTTTCATGAAAATTTTTGAGATATAGCAAATCAGGCTCATCAACTAGGGAAGAAATACTCCAACGTGAAATTAGTTAAGAAAACACTAATATCGCTACCTCCAAGATTTATTCAAAAAATTATAGCAATAGAGGAGGCCCACGATATTAATAATATGTCAATGGAAAAAGTTATTGGAATCCTTACAAACTTTGAGATGAATCTTTTAAGAGGTAAGCGAGAGAAGTAGAAAGGATTAGCATTGCAAGCCAAGATTTGTAAAGTCATGAAAGACTTAGAAGATGAATCCGATAAGAACGAGGAAATAGAGCTATTAACACAAGAATTTAGTAAGTGACTGAAAGAGTAAAAAAGGACAGACCCGAGTTTAGGCAAAAAGGTGGGAACTCATTAAACAACAACTTCAAATAACAAGCCAATATTCAATGCCATGAGTGTTAAGGCTTTGGACATGTTCAAGCGGAGTGTGTTAATACCATGAAGAAGAGAAGAAGAAAATCTTATACGAGTACTTAGAGTGATAACAAATCCGGAAGTGAAGAAGAAGTTGTGAATAATGATGTGTTAGTTACTTTGTACAGCAAAAGTTCAATTACTTGTTTAACAGTAACCGAAAAGGAAGTAACTGAAGACGAAAAAGTTAGTAAATCTGAAAACTTCAAAAAAAAATGCAAATGATTCAGCTCAAAGCTCGATCTCATATTATGACAGTGATGGAAGTGGGTCAAGTGATAAAATGGAGAACATTTACGAGGCTTACGAATTAATGTACAAAAAATGGGTTAAAATATGTAGAAACAATGAAAGATTGAAGGAAGAGAAACTCTCTATGAAGAACACCATTGAAGGTTAGAAAAGAAATTAATGTTGACATCAAATGAGCTTGGTGAAGTTAGAATGAAATTAGTAAGTACCGAAAAGGGATTGAGAATGTTGAATGGAGGCACAGGAAAACTAGAAAAGTTAATGGAAATTGGTAAGGTTAAAGGGGATCTTTAAGGCATTAACTATAAGGATGAGTACTCTAAATTGAATGAGAAGAAAGATGACATATCCAAATCTGGACGAGAAGAAGAAATATCGAGAAAGAATCAAAGATTTATACCCACATATCATTTTTGGGGATTCATTGGACATATAAGGCCAAGATGTTATCAGTTACTACAGATGTTCTTTCAAAGAAGACAAAGACGAAAAAGCATACATCCTTCACAAAAATTTCAACATCAACTTGCAATGTCGAAATCCATTTAGATAAAAAGTAGTTAATTGCAAGCTCTGGTAGTTCGTACATCAATGAAGGCAACTTTACAACATGGTTGGTACTTTGATAGTGGATGCTCACGCCACTTGATAGGAGAAAGACTTACTTAACTGATTATCAGAATTGTATGGATGGTTATGTGAGCTTTGGAGATGGAAAGAAAGCATCGGTGATCAGTAGAGGAACATTATGCATGAATGGCTTGCCTACTCTCAAGAATGTACTCCATGTCGATGGATTAAAAGCAAATTTGGTAAGAATAAGCCAACTTTGTAATGATGGTTTGTTAGTTAAATTTACAAGTGATGAATACAGGGTACTAACCGAATAAGGAGAATGTATTGTGAGCAGTAAGCGATCAGCCGACAATTGCTACATGCTACAGGTCATGACTACTTATAAGTTAGCCACTCATGATAATGATATTGATTTAGGGCACCAAAGGCCTGGGCACATAAATCTTGATCTCATTAGTAAATTGACAAAATTGGAGGCTTTAAAGGGTCGAGCCAAAATGAACAAAGAAGAAAATCAACATAACTGACCATCCAAATTAGCCTAAACAAGCAACGAGATGAGATTGAATAATTGCCTAGATCTGCAGTTAGTTACTGCTGGGGAAGTAACTGCAGATATCTTTACAAAAACTCTTGATGCAGTAAGGTTTGAATTTCTTCGAGAGGCACAAGGACTGTGTACTTTATAGTTTTGATTTTTTTATTGTTTAAAAAAAGGAAACAAAAAAAGAAGAAAAGATTTAGTTTTTTTAGTTCTTTAGTTTTATATTGCTATTATCGTCTCATCTTTTTAGTAGTTTGCATTATGAATTCTATTTGGCTCCACCTAAGACTCCTCAGCTCTCTCATCAAATGAATCTCTCTTGGGTTTCTCTCTCTCTTTCGAGCATATCTCTCAGTGTTTTGAATGGTGGTAATTTGTCTTCTTAGCATGCTTATAATTCATCTGCTGTTATGATTATGCGTTTTGATACTGTTTTGTCCCAAGGGGGAGACATCAAATTGTTTACGGTGAATGTTCCATTTAGAGGGAGATTTCAAGGTATATATGTGACTATTCGTCTTGCTTTTTGGCATCTTTTTGTCCCAAGGGGGCGAAATTTGGATGATTAGATAAATTATGATGTTCTTTAGAACTTGATGTTTGATTAAGGGAGAGTATTTGTCATATGGATTGTGTATTTAATTTATATGTCCAATTATGTTATTTAGGGAGAATTTCATAGTTGTGACAAACAATGCCAAAAGGAGGGAGTTTGTTAGGATATATGTTATATATCTAAATAATTAGTTTTGGCATTATTTATTAATTAGACATATAAGATATTAATTGGATAATGACTTGGATTTAAAAGTTATTGAGGATAATCTTCTAGTTGAAAAAGAATCCTATCTTGCTTTGAAGTCTATCTTGAGTGGAGGTGTGATATATCATATTGGTAAAGGAAGAATTTTCAGCAGCTAATGTCATATTTTTTGGATTGGTATTTGGAGAATTTTTTGATGGACTTTGCAGGACCGAAAAGATTGGAGCTTCAGCTTATCAATGTCTTGGGCGTGCCTAGAAGACATCTACCTCTCTACGTCCCTTGCTAGTTATCTTGATATGGGCATTAATTGATCTTCTCTCGTATATATAGTTGAAGGTGCACTTATTCTTTTTGGTTGGAAATATTCGGTGGTGGTTTAATTATTTTTTGAATCAAGACTTGTCCTTCTTGATTGTGTATAAAAGACATATGGGGTTCTCTTGATTCTTATGTGAATAACGTAACCTATGGTGTGTGGTTCTCTATTGGGGTTTTATTTGTTTACGCAATCCAAGTTGAGTATGTTTGCTACACTTTTCATGATTGTTCGTGTTTAACGGGTTTGTGAGTATAGCTGTAATTTTCTTTTGGTAATTGCGAGTTAATTGGGTATTTTTGTAGCTGTGATTTCTGCAGAAATTTTTGTAACTTGATTATAAGTTCTACGTGAATTAGTCCATTGTTGTTGTTACGACTTCCAGATTTATTTCAATGCAGCTGAACTTTGCAAGAAGTTGTTCTTTTCTTTTATCTTAAATATATTATCGTTCAGTTCTTAGTTGATTAAGTACTTGAATTATTTATATTGTCTTTTAATTAAAAAAAGATTTGAGAAAATCCTCTGTCGAGGTTAGTATGAGACGATTGTACTATTGGGTGTGAAATTCTTTCATGAAAAATGAGGTTAAGAGATAGTGTCAATGGTTAAGTGGGTCGGCTCAATAAAATCTTAGGTAAATCTATTGTACTTTAGTGAAAGTTATTAATGTAGGTGAGGGCTCCACAGACGTAGACAAGGTAAGCCAAACTGTGTTAACAAATTTCGATGTTGATTTATTTTTGGTTCTCTTAATTTTTCTGTTTTTTTTGTTTGCTAAAAATAAATCAGAAAATTTGCGAAACGACCACCCCTTCGGATTTTTCAGCTATCAAAAGGGGAAGATTGTTGAATCAAGGAAGGTTTCAATCTATATTTTGATGATAAATAAAACATATTCGATACTAATTTTTTATTTTTAATAATCAAAAGAAAGCAAAATCAAATTATTCAAGATTATGAATCAATTAATTTAAAAGATATTGTATGGAGGAAAGTCAAGCATTGAGTGACATAAAAAGCTAATTACACTAAGACGAAGGAAGATTTAATATCTCTAAATTTGTAAAAGTCAAGGTCATCGTTCATGCCTTTAACTTAATCATTTTAATGCTTTAAACGATCTACATCTATAAATGTATGATTATTCTAAACGCATCCTTTTTTTCATATTTTAAAGAGGAATTTAGAATTTGATTTTTAAAGATAAATTTTATGACAAGCAAAATTTTAGGAACTTTGATAGTGAGTAAAGTCAAATTTTAATTAAAAATAGAGCATTTTTTGTACTTCTAAAAATTTAAAGTGTTGAAATTTGATAAATCAAAGTTTTTAAAAGTTAAATTTTTTTTATGATTTTAGTAGTATAAGTGTTTAGATAGGCTAGTGAAACATATGAAAAAAAGTTACATAATGGATTGTTTGGAACTAAACAGACCATTGGCTAACTTAATGGCCAATTATTTAAATTAAAAAACATATTAAATTAGCAATAACATTAGAATAAAAAATGAATTTAAAATATGGGTAATATTTTTTATCTTACCATCTCCTCTAAAATTGATACAAACTTCTTTATTGTTAAAGAAGTTTATTAAAATTAATTTAATAACATGAACAAGAAAAATCATGTCTTAAATCTTTTGTTATATTAATTTATAATGAATTTATGTATATTTTAAGTATTTATGTGTAACATGAAAATGGTAATTAGTATTCATGTGTATTGGTCCTCTTATAACAAATTCCCAAAGAGCATTATTAAGAGTATTAAGCAGCTTTTGAGGAGATTTATTTTGTCTAGTAATGCTAGTAATAACTGTTTAGCTAAAGTTAAGTGACATCACTTATGCTTGCCCACTGACGAAGGAAGACTTGGGATTTTCTCCATAGAGACGACTAACCAATTGCATTTTATCAAGAGGATATGGAGAATTTTTTATGAAAATTTATTATGGGATCGCAAGTAGGGCGAGGAGGCTTCAATATCCTTTTGGCACGATAATTAGTTAAGTACAAGCCCTTTAAATGAATTCCAGATATTTTCATCTTTTCGATTTATGATTGCTAATAATGCTTCAGTTAAAGAGGCTTTAACCTCAAATATCTCAAACTTCTTGCATTCTCTAAACTTAAAAGTAACAGCTTATTCTAGTTTGGGAAGATTACATCAAATGGAACCTCATTCACTTTCACCAATGATTCTTGCAGAAACATGTTCAGCTTTCATGCTCCTAAAGTCCCTTAGCATAGATTGATATGGTTCTCTGAGGCGTAACTTAAAGCTTCTCTATCAAGGGAAGAATAATCATTCTAGATATGATTAAAAGACTTATGAACATATCAAAAACTGTGTATTTTGTAACTATGAAGTATAAGCGATTGAGCATCCCTTCTTTGGTTGTAATTTCTCCTTTAATATTTGACATGTAATTATGCATATGTGTAACTTGACAAGATCTCATTGAATGGTGTTGTTTAAACTAAAAGGGGAAAGATGGAGATCGGATAGCTTTTAAATTAGCACCAAGTAGCATAATTTATGACCTCTAGATGAAGAGGAATAAAGGGCTTTTTTGACAGACTTTTGTATAGAAACAAAGCCTTATTCAATCCATCAGAGAGAATAGCCCATGGCCCAACTTAAATGGACTTGCAGCATAACTATGGTGACAAACTGAAGATTACTCCACGTGAGCTAGTATGAGAGATGCTTCAATGCATGAACGACACATGGTAACTTAAAACAATTTCGCCAGATAGTATAGTTGTCACAAACGTCAAACATGAAGTCCAATTTTTAACTCGTCACCGCGTGAAAAAGTTCGTAGAATACACTAAAAAAAATGTTTTGGTAATTAGCAAATGTACGACGTCTTGTTTAATTCAATCGTCTTGCTTTTATACCAATATTATGAATATCGTACCGGACTTGGTACCGGATTGAGTTTTGGAACGGAACTGTATATTAAAATAGTCCATAAAATTTTATAAAATAGTCCCTAAAATTTTTAAAAATTGCAAAATAGTCCATATTGGTATATTATACAGTTATACTGTACAC
>JANSVA010000218.1:35665362-35689216 GCA_025504915.1 Erythroxylum reticulatum | reverse complement strand
TAAAATATTTAAAAATTATTATTATTTCATATTAATTATCATTATTATTTATTATTAAAATTTTTGAAAGCATGGTTGATGTAAACAGTAAACTAGTAAAGCTTACAGTATTACTGTATAATATATCAATATGGACTATTTTGTAATTTTAAAAAATTTTAGGGACTATTTCATAAATTTAAAAAATTTCCCAAAACGGTACCGGTACAGTTTCGATCCAAAACTCAATCTGATACCGAGCTCAGTACGGTATTCATAACATTGGTTTTGCAATAGAATGGAATAAAATGGGATGAAAATAAAAGATTTCATGTTATGTTTTATTTAAATATAAATAGTGAAAATAAAAAATTTTCGATTCAGAGTGTTTAAAATGAAACGTAAACTAATAAATATACACTACCTAATATATCATTAATAATTTTTCTTAATACAAATTATTTCTTCTAACTATAACCCTTTTTTCCCTAGACTTATTTATTACGATCAACAAAATTTGTATATAATTAATAATATTTTATATTATTTCTCCTTACCCTAATAATAATATTTTTATATTATTAATAATAAATTGTATATAATTAATAATAAAATAAAAATGTAATAAAATTTTTATTAATGAAAAATATATAAAATTATTCTTTAATTATTTGTATATAATTAATAATAAAATAATAAACTTTTGTTAAAAATTTTATTATTTCAAAATAGAAAATATATAAAAATTATTTGTTATGGTTGTGACTTGAACCGTGACTTTTTAATTAGACATGATTTCTCTTTTAAAATTATTGCGTTAAACCTCCTATAACAAAATAGAAAATATAAAAGAAATTATTTGTCATGATTGTGACTTGAAACTTTTTAATTGAATATAATTTCTATTTTAAATTCATAGTGTTAAATCTCTTGTAAATACATTTTAATATCAGAGATATAATAGTTATTTCTTATACATTACATTCTATTACATATATCTTCCAAATAACATTTCATTTCATTACATTACGAATCTCTCCATATCTCTTAAACAACTTTCCACTATATTACATTACCTTTTATTATAAACTATTACTTTTCGTTCCATTTTATTCAATCTATTACGTTTTATTAATTAAGATTCAACTAAGCAAACCTTTACCTTTCCTATCCTATCCCTTTTTTTAGGGTCAAAGGATGAAACTGTTATCATCAACCCACGCCCCGAATCATTACCCCCACCTCATCTCGATCCTGTCTATCACTCATCAAAAGTTTACCTTCGAAGGAAGACAAGCTTGAGCTTTTCTCCTGTTGCTCTGTAGTGCCATTCCTCAATTTCTTGGTATGCAAATAATTGTGAACAACAACGACAACAACCCGGTCTTCCTAATTCTTATATCAACAACAAAAGACATGCTTGTAATTATTTAATTTGCTAAGATATTATGCCATTTCCTGTTGCTATCAGAATATTCAACCAATAATTGTGGTACTGTTCAATCCTGAATCGACACGACTGATCTGTTCTTCCCATTATCTAGTGAGATATAATCATGCATCGTCTTTGAATCTAGAGAATCAATTTGTCTTCAATTCAGAATTGTTGATATGACCATAAGCGTGACCATTATGCATGCTGCCACTTCTAGCTTACGATGAAGTGATGAGAGAGACTTGCTCCTCCTAGAAAGTTTTTTACTATCAAATGCCAACTAACTTGTATCCTCTGAGGCCTGCATTATAAAGAAAGAAAAACAAAGTCTTCTCTTTTCCCTTTTCAGTGCTTCTTTGTCTTTAATCCTCCAAAGTTTCCTCCTCACCGTAAATTTCCCCACCCACAACCCAAAGCTTTCCTTCTTGGCATCTCCATCCCTAAGCCATCCCGAAGCAGCTGATCACTCTAGAGCCTTCTTCCGCAGAAAACTACTCTTTCTTTTCTAATGAAACAGCCCCACGAAATTGTGAAGAACTATTCTACATCACTGATTAACTCCTTTTGAATCAATCTTCACATGGGCTCTATCTTCCGTCCTGCTTTAGTACTAATTCTTCTTTTGATGGTATCGGTGGGAATTGAACCTCAAGGGATCAAATCAGCTCGTCTTCTTGATCTTCTCATCAGAGACTACACCTTTAAGTCGTATGACATACATATCAAGACAGGAAGGATACATGCTGTACAATTGCCGGCAAACTTCTCAGGGATCGTTGTAGATACAGCGAGGTTTCGATGCGGAAGTTTAAGAAGGTATGGAGCTCAGGTTAGGGAATTCCATCTCCGTATCGGAGTAACAGTACAGCCATGTGTAGAGAGACTGATGGTAATCAGACAAAACTTGGGATACAACTGGTCTTCTATATACTATGCTAACTACGATTTATCAGGATACCAACTTGTGTCACCTATTTTAGGCCTATTAGCTTACAATGTTGGTAGTGGTGTGAATTTTAGCAACTCTTTTGAGCTTGGGATTCATGCTGCAGAAAAACCAATAACCATAGACTTCAGAAATACTCGTATTTCCGACATATCATCAGGAAACAAAACGCCACTCTGTGCCAGTTTTGAAAATGACGGTAAGGTGACATTAAAAGGCCTGGAATCGCCAAATATTTGTGTAACCACAAGGCATGGTCATTATGGCTTGGTGATTAAAATACCTCCTCCAATGGAGGTAGGAAAGAAAATCAGCTTGTGGAAAATAGTGGTCGGGACCTCGGTGGGGACCGTGTTAGGTGCATCTCTATTGGGGTTGCTGCTGGTGGCCATGTTTGTCAAGGTTAAGAAGAAGGCTAAAATAGAGGAAATGGAGAGAAGGGCTTATGAAGAGGAAGCTCTGCAAGTGTCAATGGTTGGTCACATCAGGGCTCCTACAGCTTCTGTAACCCGGACAATGCCTACGATTGAGCACGAGTACATACCTTACCCTTCCTGATCATCAGATGTTCACTTCTGTCACAAACATTATTCTTTCTGTATTAGTAGTTGAAAGTAACAAGAATTTGTTTTGAGCTGAAGCATAAATTCAACCGAATTCTTCTGAGTTTTTGTATTGGAACTGGGAGAGAACTATATTTCACTGGCACTATATCTTATTCTTTTCTTTTTCTCTTTAAAGTCCATTATTTGTTCTAGCTTCTTATCATCTTTTCGTGGATTAATTTGAACAAAAATTAAATATGGTATTCAGTTGGGAGAAAATGACCATTTTCATGTCCCCTATACATGCTTCAAATCAGATGCTCATGCTTTGGATGGCTAAGTTTTCAATTAAGGGCTGAGAGAGAATTTGCGCCGTGAGGGGTGGATAACATGGTTGAGAAACTGGAAACGAAATTGAAGAAGTAAGAAATGCCATGTTGAGTATTTAAGATTTATTCATTTCTGCAAGTCTTCCGTCCATAACACAGCTTAAAGTTGTGGAAAATAAGAAACAAGGGGATGACACTACCACAAGCTATCCCTTCACAACATGGGAGCCAAATGTCGGATCGACTATGATTCTGTTCTCCTAACATAGAAATGAAAGAGGTTTGAAGATGCTTCTTAATGGAGACCAAGTCAATGTTTATGATTCTCGGCGACAAAGACCCTAAAGCCACTTTCCTAGTTTCCTTTTAAGAAAAAGTGACACAGAAGCAGCAAGCAATTAGTTTCTTATCTGTTCGGCTATGATATCGATGAAACATAAAGGCTGTTCATGGAGAGTCTAACTAATCAATTTTATTTTTCCGTGTAGAATGTAATGTGGTTCTTTAGAATATTGTCAAAGGACTGTCGGTTGTCGAATTGATTTCAAGGGTAAGGCATGGTTGGCTTAGGACATAGCTTCCATGATTGTTGCTTGGCATATTTATCATTTAAAATAGCCTCAGGCTTATGATAGAATCAATTAAACTTGGTAGGACAGGAGCTTCACGTCTAAAGATGCCATGAAGCTTGGCTTAGAAGCAGGTTTATTAGTTAGATTTGTCTTGTGAGTGAAGCTCAAGGCCTTACCAGGTATTTCTGGGCCCTACAAGGACCAAATAATAATGAAATCGGACCTTGAAACTATGAGTACACTTAAGTCTTTTATCCTAACAAAAGGATAGGTGGGATTCTGAATAGAAGAAACTTACCATCAATTTTGTTTTAAGTGAGAAACGAATCAAATTTAGAAGAAGTGGGGGAGTTTCTTAGTTTTTTCAACTTATCAAGAATAATAACCTAAATTTTAATATTCAATCCTCAAAATAGCGGTTGAGGGAGAAGGCTGCCAACAAAATTTCCCTATATAAAGATTAGTTTACCACTCATATAACATTCAGGGTAAATTAAATTAAATCTCAATAATATTACTATCGTTGAACTGTCAAAACTTTTTCTAAAACACCTCTTGTTCTGTACTTTAGAAAGTCAGAAATTCTATTGAAATTTGTAGAATGTAATAGAAAATTAGAATATTTAAAAATTGAGAGAAATGTTCACGATGTTTGTATTTTTGTTTTAATAACTTGCAACTTCAATAGTACGTTAAAGCTATTATTAAAGAAATGTACATTTGAATACTGGGCATTGAAGATATCAAAAGATTTTTTAGAAAATACAAAATAATTTCTTAAAAGAAAACATAAAAAACTACTTCTTAAAAATTACAAATTAATTTAACCTTCCAATAACTCTCTTTAATTTGTAATTTTGAGATAGTCTTTGATACAATAGAGCTTTTCTTTTTTCTTTTGACTTTTGCAAGAACATTGGCTTGCTAGTTTAAAGAATTAACATATTTATATGAACTTTATTTTTATTTATCAAGTCACGAATAAAATGATGTTGCAATTCGATGTATTTAGTCTTACCATAAAAAAAAACATAATTTTTATTTATTAAAATTGAATATACATTATCACAGTAAATTATTATAGGTACTTTCCTGCTTTTGCTTTAAATCTGAAAGAATTCTTCTAGACTACACAGTCTTGTCGCTATTCTATACTCAATCTCTATTGATAAAGGGATTACCTTTGAATTGTTTTTTCAATCTTCTACTGATCTAGCCCAATCACAATCAATATAACTTATCATCTCGTTATCTTCTTCTTTTCCATATTTGATCCCAAGCTTTTTTGTTATTTGCAAGTAGTGTAATATTCTTTTTGTAGGTTTGAAATAAAATTTTCTTACGTTATTCATGAATCTAGTGACAACTCACAATTTCCTTAAATGCTTTCTACGAAGACATGCTTCGCGTTGTTGTTCAGGATGATCTATACTTGCATTGCCTCTCATTACATTCTTCTCTCCTAAAACTTTAAATCGTTTAAATTTCCAATGTTCATTTCTTATATGCTATATCCATGAATGATTACTGACAATAGTCTTCAAAAATATGGCTTTCTTAGTGTGCAAGTTTAATAAAATTATCATATTGCTAGTTATAACGACATTGGTTATAAGATTTGCATCATGATCTCAAATCTAAAGAGTATGGCTCTCTATATGAATTTGAAGTCATTCTCCAAAAGTTGACCTATACATAAAATGTTATTCTTTAGTTTTAGAATAAAGTAAATACTTAAGAGAAGCTTATGACCACTTTTTTAAATCTTAAACAGAATTTTACCTTTGATCTCTACTACTGTATTATCACCTTGTTAGTATGATGTCTAATTCCACAAATTTGCTTTTATCACTTGTCATGCGATTATTATTGCAACGTTAAGGTACCATTTGCTCTTTTTGGCTTCATTAGCTTCTACAATTTTTACATCATCTTTATTATTGGAAAAATGTTTCTAAGAACAATGAAAATGCTTACAAATGAACGGCATTTAACTTGGGCCTTGTCATTTCTCCTAGTAATATGTATGTCAAAATTTCCTCATCCTCTTCCTCTTCTTTGACCATGATGATGATTATAAGGTTAATTATTACTCAAAGAGTCTTGTTCAACTCTTCCTCTCCTTTGCTCTGTATTTTTATGACTATGTCCATTTTTGTATATGAATTTTTTTTCTTCCTGTTTGCTTCATATAATTGTATTTAGACTTTAAGGATGACCTTGCACATAAGAATTGTTCTACTACATGCTTTTTATAACTATTCATCTTTTCTTTATGACCTAGTAAAGGTCCATTTAACTTATCAACAGTAATATCACTCACATCTTTTAATTATTTAATAGCCACTATCATATAATTGAACTTCAAGTTAAGAGAACGTAGGACATTTTTATTAACTTAAATATCTTGAATGAATTCACCAAGCCTTTGTATTTGATTCACCAAGCCTTTTTATTTGATTCACCACTCACCACGCTAGAACTCTAAAAGTACTTTGAAATGGAACTATGCTTCATTAAGATTGTCTTAAAGTCTTCCTTCAAAATTAGAAGTCATATCTTCTTCACTTTGTCAACTCCCATCATTAAATTACAGAGAATTTCCCAAATTTTTTTGATGTGATTTCATTTATTATTTTCTCGAACAATTTTATATCCAGATCTTGATGGATGATAGTAAGTGAAATTTGATCTTTCTTCTTTTTTTGTTAGGCCCCATTGACATCCAAAAAGGGGTAAATTTATAGTAGAAATTTATTGCTAAAATTTACTAACACAATATGTTAATAATCAAATTAAAAAATACAAAAATTATGAAATAAAATAATAAATTTTAACAACACACTTAATTAATAAAGTAAAAGAGTAAGAGAAGGAGAGATGCAAACTAATTTATAGTAGTTTGGTGAACAACTCTTGCTTACATCTATTCTTAAGACTCTTCTTGGATTTTCACTATAATTCTTCTTTTTATGGGAAGAATAACCTTTTAATAATCTTTACTTGACAAAGAGAAACTCCTTTACAATCTTCCTTTGAGGTGAAAAGAAAACTCAATGCAAATTAGAAAGACCTCCAAATATAATAAAAAATTCTAACGGAATCCTATAACTCAAAATAACTCACTTTATCATTTTAATAATATAAAAAAGCTTACTCAGTTAAAATGAGAATGAATACTCAAATGATTGGAAACACACAAAAATGTGTGTAAAAGACACTCAAATGTTTCATGATGAAAGAACTAATGAGAAAACATGTATTTATAGAGTGCTGCAACCGCTAGCAATACTAATATAATACACTGGTCTACTAGTGCTCTATAACTATTTGTTAATAGCTAGTTATAGAGCACTAGTAGACCAATGTAGCATATTAGTCAACTAGTGTGTATTGAATGAGTAGATTCATTAAATTCTAAGACATTGGTTGACCACTCTATTATATTGGTCGATCAATATGTCCCTTAGATGGGAATTTGTCAACCAAACCATTATATTAGTCGACCAATGTTTTAATAGACTTGCCTGATACATTTTAGGCTTACATTAATCGTCCAATAGCCTATATTAGCCAACGAATCTACTCAAAAATATAATTTTAATAACTTTAAATGCTTAAACTTAATTTTTGATGTAAATATAATTAAAAATATTTAAAATTTCCCCAAAAGAGTATTTGAAATATCAAGAGATTTTTTTTTAAAGTAAGGACTTTAATACCTCTTGATGAATGAAAAGGCTCATGTAATAAATTGATTTTAAATGTTTTCCATAGAGAGTCTTTAAGATTACCAAACTAATAAAGTAAGATTGCACTTAGTATTACAAAAATATAAAATGTCCTTTATGTGCCTTAATCTTCATTTTTCTTGACTTGATCTTTACCTTATTATCAAGTTTATGAATTATTTTCTTGAGTTATTCCTAATTTCATCTTGTTCTTATAAAGCCTCTCATCAAGATAACAAACTTATTAGTAGGATTTGCTTTTAGTTGTCCATAAAACATTTATTAGAACCTCCCTTGATTTATCCATCTTATTATTTTTGATGATGATAAAACATTTGTGATGTTAAAGAGCAACAATAAGATTAAACCAATAAGTAACTATCCATATAACGATAAGCTCCCTCTTAATTTATGCATAATACATAATTCAAGATTAAGGAAAAAAAAGAGATCTTTAATATCATATAAGTGATATTCAATAACAAGTAAAAGAAATATCCACACATAAAAGAGATTTCAAAAGGTCATCATATTTACAATAATCACCCTTTGAATCTAATAACATAGAATTACTCTTCCGTTTTTTTAAAAACATCAAACATGAATTAGTTCGAGGAGGAAAGCAAGACTTAATCAAACTATATATGTCATTAAGTTGATACATCGTGATGTCTCAAAAGGAGTCAAGATCATCTTGTAATATAGTGAGCTAATGCTTAATGATTTGCAAACTAGCATAAGGTAGAATCCTATAACATGGTTCTTGATGCATATCGAATGCACACAAAAAAAAAACATAACTCTACACATTAAGGTTTATATTAGCAGTGAGTAAGGATGGTATCCACATGGAGTGTTCGTGTAGCTTTTTTAATGAAAGAAATTAGTGTTTAGGTTATGTGAGGGTTTGGTTTGGTTTCAACTAAGAAAATAAAGTGAAATTAAACTAGTGATAGAAAATTAAAGCAAACAATCAAAAAGTGATAAAAGTGATGAATGGATTTGAAATCTAGTTTTCGGTTCAATCTCGGCCTACACACGAATAAGCATACTTCATTGTCTTATTATTCTCATACCTCTCCTAGAAACTATTAATCATAGATTAATAATAAGCTCTGATAACCCCATTTTTTTGTTAGATCGTGTTTAGTTAAAATAAGCTCTTTAACTAACTTAGCTATCTAATAAACTAGAACAAGCTCTCTAGATTTAATAGGACAACAACATTAAGGTTTAGTAAAACAGATTAATCAAGGCAACAACCACATAAGCTTGCGTTATTTAACTAAGGTTATGTTATCCTTAATAATTCAACACTATTAGTTGCTACAAATGAATCCAAAACACAAATACTATGTATCGTATTCACGATTCAAGCAATGGGTTCACATATATAAACAATCCAATGAGAACGATAATAATGATCTTTCATACATAATACCCAAATCAATAAGCATAAGATAACATAAACAATCCGTAGAGAGAAAGAATAACTATATATAATGAAGATATGCCCAAAAGTATTCTTTAGCTTCAATTTCAACTTGAAACTGGACGCAGAAAGCTTGGCACTTCATGGGTCTCTAAAGAGTGCATTCTTTGCCCCTAATCTTCATCTAAAATTTATTCATACATGTTTGGCTGCTCAAATGTTGAGTTATAGTAAAAATTAAGGATTTAGGTGCAAGTTAATACACAGTCTTGCATATTGCAGATCATGTGAATTCTTCATTTTTCTTGCATTTTCTCATCTCATCTTCACTCTAATTCATCTTCTTCTTGGTCCATAAAGATAAATGAATTTGAAAATCAAGAGGATGACTTAAGGAATGTGCTTTTAAAGTCATTTTAGCTCTCAAACTTCCAAATTGTACCTAAAACTAAATATGACCCAAAAATGAGTTTCTTAAGTATTTTATATAATTAATCACTAAGTGTTGTAGAGTAAATGTATAAACAATTAAGCACATATGAAGTTTCCCCACACATAGCTTTTGAACTTCCTTAGGCAAAACAACAAATTCAAAGTCACACAATAAACACTTCCATATTTTTCATATTTCCTAAGAATAGATAGTTATGAGAAAAGAGAAATAACTTTCAAAACCATAGTAAAAGCATAATATTCAATGCCTCTACTCATGATCAATTAATAATCATACTCTTTTAGAAATCGAACAATCTAGGGGTAGACTTTGACAAAATGTGTTTAACACTCAAACATCATTCATGATCAAGACATTTCATAACTTTGCATATCATTTCATTTCTCTACCATTAAGATTCACATTCGTAATCATGAATCAAAGGAATTTTTAATGTCGTAATGTATGCAAAGGCTAAGTTGAGATGTATTAGGGTAATGTAGCACAAAATCCATCAAAGCTAGTTAAGCAAGTAAAACACTCAATTTATCATCAAGTACAAAAACTAACATCACTCAAAACTGAGTACCATCAGCTATGATGAATACAAAAACTATGTTTCACAACTTAAATTCATGCTCTCACACCACAAACCATATGAAATATAAATCATTCACAAAAGTTGATCATAAACAATATTTTTTAATCATAAGGATCCTTAAAAACTGCATCTTCCTTATTCAAATCATAATCAAATAACCCTTTCCATACAACTTTACAAGTAAAAATTGATCATGAATAACTTTGCAGAACACAAGCATTTCCTCATTGATAGTTTTATTTAAACATTTTTCTTTTTCTTTTCTTACTTTTCTTTTTTTAAAATAAAAAATGAATGAAGCTACATTAACATTATAATTCATTGATAAGACATAAAATAGAATTCCATAAATTATAACTAACCTACATATATGCACACCCCCACACTTATACTTTTGTGCATCCACAATTAACAACAATCAAAAAATGCTTCACTATCTTTAAGGCTTAGGTAGGACATTTAGTTAGGTTAAAAACATGTAATGTGTTTAGCGCAAAGAAAAGGCTAATAAAGCTCAAGGGGGCTTATCAGAAGGAAAAATCATATCAATAGGTAGGTTATGTGGCTAATGTAGCTCATAAAACAAAGAGTGCTCATATCATTTTCATATTAATGCAAGTGATAAAAAAAGGTCTCAAATAGAAAATCAAATCAACGTCATGATGTACATATCATGAAGTTCACATATAAACAGAAGATAATGAGACTAATATGGATGTGTCAGTTTATAAAGGTTTAAAATCTCACTGGCTTATGTCTACCTACTAGTCAGTACTCTTCTAAAGATAATGTATGCTAACTTATCATAGGAGTAAAAGTAAATGATCAAGTTTCCATCTATTTTTCTATTCAATTCACTTTCTAATTATGACTATATAGTCGGAGAAGCAATAGAAAAGGAGAAATTATTTATTTGTTTGTTTGATTTTTAACATAAGAAAACACATGAGCAATATACAAACAAAAACAAAAACATACATGAAAACTAAAGTCCTCACCCCCACACTTAAAAATTACATTGTCCCCAATATAACATCAAGTGTAAGAAATGGAGCATTTAACATAAACAACAAATGTGAGAATGTAAAGGAAAAGAAACAAACTTCCTTTGGATTGCCTCCCAAGTAGTGCCTTTGTTTATTGTCACCGGATAGACTCCTTATTTTCCTCATCACCTGATAAAATTATGATCTTCAGGTGTCATAAATTCTTCTTTTTGCACGTGAGGTTCTTCAGGATAGGGCCTAAGTCGATAACCCCTCATATTTAATGTCTTTTATATCCTTAAACTCTTAATCTCTATTGAGTCCTTGAACTTTTGAAAATTCTCCAATATCTCTTCACCCTTTTTCTCCTTATTTAATTTCTCCAATTTGCTAGGTAAAGATGAAGGGTTAGTCTTAACAACAATTAGGGAATCAATACTTACCTTCAAACTAAATGATATATCCCTTTCTCCTTCAAGCTCCTTCTTAACTTCTTTTTCATAAGCAATCCTTTGAGTAGTCCTCTCAAGATTCTCAAACGTCTTTCCACTCCATAAGGTTTCCGCACTAACTTCCTTTAGATTCACCTCAAGTTGAGATGGTTATGTCTCTCTGCTTTGTGATTCTGGGCAATTGATAGTTTCCATCATCTAACCCAATTAGCTTACCAAGTTCACGATTCTGGACCTTATATCTTACTGGAATTGTATCATTTCCTACTGAAATTACAAAGTATTAAGAGCAACAATCTTAACTAGGCCTTCCAGAGATGCACCTAAGTTGGAATAAGAGGCTTCTGGTCTATGTGAGAATTGCTATGCATCATGCAACCCATCTAGGAAATAGTTTTGCTGGCTATCCCCTCCATAATTAAAGTTAGTATGATCACTCCAAACTTGGTTATAAGACTAGGAACATGAGTTATAGGAAAATTTTCCACCAATAACATTGAAAATATCCAGTAGTGATATACTCCCTTCACTGTGTCCTTTTTATCACAGACGTGAAAAGATCTAGAAATAAATGTAAAAACTAACTATGAACAAATATATGCAAAACACCAATTAAAATCAAAAACAAAAAATAAAGCACCACATTTCCTAACAACGGTACTAAAATTCTTGATGCGTGTCGAATGCACCTGAAAATAAACCTAACTCTACACACTAATATTTATAGCAACAGCGAGTAAGGATCATATCCATAGGGAGTGCTCGTGTAGATTTTATAATGAAAGAAATTAGTTCTTAAGTTATAGGGGGTTTGGTTTGATTTTGAATAAGAAAATAAAGTGAAATTAAACTAACAAGATCAAATTAAAGCAAACAATCAGAAAGTGATTAGTGGATTTGGAATCTAGTTCTTGGTTCAATCTCGGCCTACACATGAATAAGCATACTTCATTGTCTTGTTATTCTCATACCTCTCCCAAAAACTATTAATCGTAGATTAATAATAAGCTCTATTAACCTTTTTTTCTTGTTTAGTTAAAAAAACTCTTTAACTAATCCTACCTATCGAACAACCTAGAATAAGCTATCTAGATTTAATAGGATAGCTGTATTACGAGTTAGGAAAATAAATTAATCAAGGAAACAACCACACAAGCTTGGGTTATCTAACCAAGAATACAGTATCCATAATGATTCAACACCATTAGTTGTCCATAAATGAATCCAAAACACAACTATTAGATATTGTATTCGAGATTCTAGCAATGGATTCACATATATAAACAACTAATGAGAATGATAATAATGATCATTCATACATGAATACCCAATTAATAAACTTAGGATAACATAAACAATCCCTAAAGAGAGAAAGAACAACTATACATAATAAAGATATGCCCAAAAGTGTTCCTCGGCTTTGATTTCACCTCAAAACTAGAAGAAGGAAGCCTAGCCCTCAATGGGTCTCCAAAGAGTGTGTTCTCTGCCTCTTCTCTTCATCCAAAATTGATTCATACATCTTTGACCCCTCAAATGTTGACTTATAACAAAAATTAGGGATCTAGTTGTAAGTTAATGCATGGTCGTACATCTTATAGATTATTTGAATTCTTTTTTTCTTGCATTTTCTCATCCTATCTTCAATCTAGTCCATCTTCTTCTTATTCCATACAGAAAAATGAGTTTTGACATTAAGAGGATGGCTTAAGGAATGTGCTTTTAACTCATTTTAGCTCTCGAACTTTCAAATTGAACCTAAAACCAAATATGAACTAAAATGAGTTTATTAAGCATTTCATATCATTAATCACTAAGTTTTATAGGGTAAATGTATAAACAATTAAGCACATGTCAATGGTAGTGATGTATTTAGCTCATCAACTGTAGGGAGCTCAATAGTATGACTTAGAAGAGGCTCATTGGGACCAATGCCATATAGGGGAGCCTCATAAACTAGTGAAGGCTCCTAAGGTTGGAGTTATTGCCACTAGTGTGGCTAAGTTATTTAACTATCAATTAACCAAGATCCTATATAATTAAAGGTAACATAATAAAAAAGAAATTAAAATCAATCTCATTACTAATGAGAGGAATGTGAAAATCATGGAAGGTGAGGAAAAGTATAGAGTATACATAATTTTTTGCTTTTTTTGTACAATATAAATGCCCTATATTGAGCAAAATGAATACGCTCTCCTAACAAAAAGGTAAAGAGGAATCAAAGGTAATTATAGATTACAAAAGCAAAATGACCACTAATAGAAACAAAAGTATACTTAATAAAGAGATGATGAAATTAAGGAATAACATTGAGGCCATGAATATATTTGAATTTTATAGTAACACCTATACTAGTTTCTAACTCAAAGATAATTTTCAATTTATTAGTCACAAAGTAAGTTCAGATATTGTATTAGGTATGCCAACTATAACAGATAAACAATTTAGAAATAGGAGTGCCTAAGTTTTATTTATAATATTATAAATGAAATGAATTTCAACATCATGAAAAATGTGATTGTCACCTCGAATCACTTTAGGTTAAAGATTATAATAAAGTAACCTAATTATTATTCGTGTTATATAATAGTTTTTTACGTTAAAGACTATAATAAACTAACCTAATTATTATTAGTGTCATATGATATGTTTTTGTAAGAACGACCTCTCACCCTTGAACAATGGAAAATTAGATAGGACCGTATGCCTTTAAATGTTCAAGAAAAGTAGGTCAGATAACACAATTTTCATGTAACTCTTAAGAAATACAATTATTAAACTAAAGAGAGTTAGTATAAAAAAACTCATCCTTATTAGTAGAAGGGGCCATAGAAGGTGGACGAGTTTGGGGTCTCTCTTAAGTCCTCTTAATCTTATAAGGAGTGCAATTAGCTCTAACTTGAGTGGGTGTATGAGATACAGGATTATGCTTCCCTCTAGTCGTAGCATGGGTGAGGATAAGGGACACATGATAATGGGAAAAGGAGGCTACTAAGAAAGGTTTTAAAAGAATATGGGTACTACTGGTATACAGTCACTTATAGGAAAAACACTTCCATAAATTTAATCATGTCAACAACAATTCTCCAATTATCACAACAAGAAGTTTGTAGTTTTAAAGTATAACATAAGAGAAATCATAAAGTATGCATATTTGATAAAAAAATCAAAATCAAGGTATGCTTGAAAACGATAAAAAATTTAAAAATAGTTTGAAAATTTTATAATAATTTCATGAAACTAAAATTAAAGAAAGTAATAGTCTCAATTTTATGAGAGCGGCCCAGAGTTGTGCCTAATAAAAAAAGGCCAATTTTTTAAAAAATGTTTAAGTTAAAATTGTTCAATAAAAATATAATTTGATAGGATTTAATGAAATTAATTGTATGAATTGCTTAGAAATGTTCCTAATTGAATTATTAAATCATTAATTTCACAACAAATGGCACATACTTGAGTAATTTTAAAAAAGTTCCAAACCTTCATTAGGAAAAATATGCTAAAAACTCAAATTTAATTAAAATTAAGCACATACCAATGTGATTGAAAGTTGAAAATCCATAATTAAATTTCACTAACCGAAGATATGCAAACATTGAAAAATTTCCAATTAGGGATGTAGGGGAGCTTACTAGAGGATAAGAAATTTCCTAAAGCTTACCAGAGAAAGATAAGAGATATCAAAGGGTAATGGAGGCTCACATATCTCCCCTCTCCTATTTCCCGAAACCTCCAGACGATTCCTCAAACCTTTCATCATGTTTTTGTCGTCAAAACGATGTATTTATACTCAAAACTAGGTTATAAGGTGAGCTGGCTTGATTTCACAGGCATGCATATGTTATTCATAGCCATAAGTATGAGTCACGGGGCTCACGATCATGAGCCACCTTACGCCCATGCAACATGTCTCATGGACAAATTGATGCATGATTGTAGGCCATGTTTCTTCAACATGCACTCTTCAATTTTTTGCTTTTTCTTGTCTCATTTTCTTTTAATCCTTCTTCTTCTTGCTCCATAAAGATAAGTGAGTGTGAATCTCAAGAAGACAACTTAAATATAGTAATTTTGACTAACATTGGCTCTTTTGATTCTGAATTGTATTTAAAACCAACTATGAACTAAAATGAATGTCTTAAGCATTTCATATTATTAAACACTAAGTGTTATGGAATAAATGCATAATCAATTAAGCACATATTAATTTCCTCTACACTTAGCTTTTGATCATCCTTAAGTAAAACATCTATTAAATTTATAGACCCAAAACACTTACTCATTTTCCATATTTCATAAAAATATATAGTCATAAGCAAAGATGAATGACTTTCAAAAACCCTAGCAAGAATTCAACAGTCAACACTTCTACTCATGATCAATCACCATTCATCACCTTTAGAAACTGAGCAATCTAAATGTAGACATGGAAAATGTGTTTAAATAAGATCAGTTCATCGGTTCACTCAAATGCCATTCATGATTATGACCTTCTATAACTTTGCAAATCATTTCATTTCTCCACCACTAAGGTTCACATGCATAATCATGAATCAAAGGAATTTTATGGTTGTAATATGGGTAAGGAGAAGGTGAGAATTATTTAGATAGTGTAGCATAAAAGCCATCAAATCTAATGAAACAAGAAAATCACTCAATATAACATCAAGTGCCAAAACTAACATTTCTTCAACAGTGGGTACCCTCAGCTATGATGAATGCGAAAACTATATTTCACAGCTCAAATTCAAGCTCCCCCAACATAAACCATATGAAGCATAACTAATTAGAAGGGATCACTCATAAAAATTGATGATATCAATACATTGAAACTATAAGGAGTGGTCTTTTAAAGCCACATCTTCCTTATATACATTATAAGCAAACCATCCATTCAATATAACTTTAGGAGGAGAAATAATCATGAATAACT
This sequence comes from Erythroxylum reticulatum, assembly GCA_025504915.1. Classification (NCBI taxonomy): domain Eukaryota; kingdom Viridiplantae; phylum Streptophyta; class Magnoliopsida; order Malpighiales; family Erythroxylaceae; genus Erythroxylum; species Erythroxylum reticulatum. Next base: position 35,672,839 of record JANSVA010000218.1, on the reverse strand, counting down.
ATAGCAACCCACTCTCGCAAGACATGCACCCGACATCCTCAGTGATGTCTTGCCCCGCGAGGGTGGCAAGTTAGCAAAGTCAATCAGTCAGTAAAATCTTGTTACAATATTTTCCAAAACACTGCATGTATACGTCAGAAAATCAATAAGCAAATCGAGCCCATTTTTATTCACAAACACTTTCAATTGCAGTGTTACAATCATCAGAATTACAATAACCATTTGGGCCCATTACAAGTGCAAAAATACTTATAGGCATAATGTTATTACATTTCAAAATCATTTACAAACACATTGCATAGCATTTGTGAATACACATTTTGATGTAAAACAATGAAATACATATGCAGGCGCGAACCGATCCCGACCTCTATCTTTTACTTGAATGTAGTAGGTATACTCCCGTTTGCCTAGTGGGTACTCTTCAGAGCCTGGAAAATATTTGTAGATTTTGGTTGAGTTTTGTGAACTTAGTGAGTGACCATCCTCGATGGCTCACTCAATCATATATTACACATAATTCATATAATCACATAATTCACATCAGAGCAATCATACAGTGCATTTTAGCATCCAAATATACATATCAATCTTATGTGCAATGCTTATAAGACTCACTTTCAATTTGTTACTTTGTTGTGACCGAGTGCCTAATTGTCCTGTATCCATTATGGATACCAGGCTCATTGATAATTGTCTAGTATTTGTTAGGGATACCAGGCTCATTGATAACTTTCTTGTATCTGTTGGAGATATCAGGTTCATTAATAACTATCCCGTATCCATTGGAGATATTGAGCTCATTTTATATAGTGAGCCTTTAGCTCTTAATCACTTTATGGGCTCTAGGCTCTTTTTCACAATCTGAGGATGAAGCTCTTTTTCGTTGGCTACTCCAGTCATAGCTACCTTTATCTCTCGTGCATTCATGTAATGAAATGCTTCAATCACATATGATCAATTTTTCACTTTCACTTATCATTATACGTTAGTCTAGCATTCAATATTAAAGTTGAGAATCACTTTTCTTTTATACGTGGATGTTTGACAATCAAATCATGTATCACTTATTTCATAAAATTCACATACCATGAATAATTCAATATCTCATTCATACATCAAAATCATAAGACCTTCATTGTTCGAAATCAGCATAATCAAATCACACTCATATGATCATTCAGTAGTCAATCAATACAAAATTCAAAATAGAACAAACAATAAAATGAGACCATTTAGGTCTACTCACAGTATGCTCTTGATTAGAAATTACTTCCATGATCTGGAAATGTTTGAATGCGGACATTTATCCTTCACATCCAAATTATTCAATATACACATTGCACACACATTAACAATTTTGCACAATCATAAGTATTCAATAATGCACAATGCACAATGCATATTCATGGCAATCCTGGGTATCAAGGATTCATGGCAATCTTGGGTATCGCTCTCTCATCCTCGTCATGTAGATATTCATTTATCCAACTCACATAAGTGTCATTTATACTTAATGTTTATGTCTCAATAAAGCCATTAAAATCACAATTCATTTCTCATTGTATCACTTTTAGGTTTTTCCCAAATATTTTTTAGTATACTTTTCTTAATCATTTAAACAATGAGAATGAAGTAATTTGGCAATACTCTCTTCTAGAGGAGTGTTATCCTATTTCTTAAGTTTCTAATGACGTAAAGATCATTCAATTTTGTTCAGTGTTGTGGAAGTTATACTCCAAATATTTTCAGACTACTTTTATTATGAGACAGTGCCCTATACTTAACGTCCTTGAATTATAACTACAATCATATGAACATCTTCATTCTCATTATGCTTATGCATTGGGTCCTTTGATATTATCCCTTCACTCACTAAGTTATAAGCTTCATTTTCACTTTCATTTCACTTCTAACTGTCACCTTGATCCTTTACATTTCAAAACACCATATTAATCCATCAAGAAAATAGAACAAGAACCTATTATGTATCCATTTTTTTCTGCACTTCTCTCATGTAATTTATAGTCCTATTTTTGTAGTTTACTCCAAATCTAAAATTATCTCATTTGGATGATTACAAAATAAGATATAATCGAAATACCCAAACATGTTCAGTGAAATCACACCTATTCATATTATATTCACGGTGAACATAAAAAATGTCCATTTTCAAATGATCATTTAATGACAATTAAATCACCCAATTTATCTCATATATCTACAAACCATAAGGATTAACAAGATACTTACTTGATAAAACTCCAAAATATTTAAAAAATCCAAGAAACCCTAACTCTCATGCACACACATACATCATCTTGAAGGTGGTTTAGATTAGGTTTTTCTTAAGGAAGAAGAATTAGATAACAAAGTTGGAGTAGCAAAAGGTAGATGAAAGCAAGATATATCTCTAGTGAAGGTTTCAGTGAATCAAAAGTCCATAAAAGAAAAAGGCTTGCAGAAGATATTTTGAAGAAAAAACTAAGTCAAAAAGTAACTTAGTCTCCTTCGTAGCAGAAGTATCTAGAAGAAGCTGACTATTCAAAGGTATTCATACTTAATTATCCTTTGATTAGACAGCATACGTGAAATCAGTTTATTAAGTCAAAAAGACTTCACCAGTCTTTGATGTAAAGCATCGCTATACACCACATATCCTCTGGTCCCCGATGGATAGTTAACACCGGTGTCGTAGTCAATCGATGCTTCGTCTCCTCAAAGCTCTTCTGACACTCCTCATTCCATCTAAACGCTACATTCTTCCTTAAAAGTTTTGTCAAAGGGGATGAGATCAGAGAAAACCCCTCGACAAACTTCCAGTAATATCCGACTAATCCTAGGAAGCTTCAGATTTCGGACATATTTCTCGGAGCTTCCTAATTCATCACTACCTCTATCTTCTTTGGATCTACTTGTATGCCATGTCCAGTCACTGTATGTCCCAAAAACACTACTTGGTCCAACAAAAATTTGCACTTATTGAATTTGGCATACAACTGCTTTTCCCTCATAATCTGTAAAATGACTCTCAGATGCTCAACATGTTCTTCTCTACTTTTTGAATACACCAAAATATCATCAATGAATATAATTATGAATCAGTCCAAGTAGGGCTGAAACACCTTATTCATCAAGGCTATAAATGTTGTCGGGTCATTAGTTAACCCAAACAGCATAACTAAGAACTTGAAGTGCCCATACCTACTACTGAATGCACTCTTAGGTACATCAGCCTCTGCTATCTTCAACTAATAGTACCCTGATCTCAAATCCAGTTTAGTGAATACCTGAGCTCCCTGTAGCTGATCAAGCAAATCATCAATTCTAGGCAGTGGGTACTTGTTATTCACTGTCACCTAATTCAGCTGCCTATAGTTAATGCATAACCTCAAATTTCCATTTTTATTCTTCACAAACAATACTGGAGCTCCCCAAGGTGATACACTGGGTCTAATAAAACTCTTTTCCAGCATTTCCTGTAGCTGAGCCTTCCACTCCTTCAATTCTATAGGTGCCATTCTTTATGGAGGAATAGATATAGGAGAAGCACCCGGAACTAGAATGATTGTGAACTCTATTTCCCGATCTGGTAGTAAATCAGGTAGCTCATTGGGAAACACATTTAGGAACTCCTTAACTATGGGAATGTCCTGTACACAAAGGGTCAGACGAATTGGGAAAATTATCATAACTTTCCCTATAGAGATCTGATTGAGGTGTTATTTAGATGGTTTGAAAGATAATTTCAAGATATACAACTTTTATGAATACTAAAAGACAAATTCGATCCTATACAGGGTCTAAAAGGGTACCAGATGATAGGATCAGATGAACCCAGACGAAGGGTCAGATGAATTGGGAAAATTGTCATAAATTTACCTAGAGAAATCAGATTGAGGTGTTATTTAGATGGTTCAAAAGATAATTTCAAGATATACAACTTTTATGAATACCTTTAAGACATATTAGGTTATCTAAGGTGTCAAAAATGAGATTGAACAATAAGGTTAGATGAAACCAGACAAAGGGGTCAGATGAATTGGAACAATTGTCATAACTTTCTCTAAAGATATTGGATTAAGGTTTTCTTTATATGGTTCAAAATAATATTTCAATATATACAACTTTTATGAAGACCTAGAAGACAAATTCAATCATCTATACGGTCAAAAATGGGACCAAACCAAAGGATCAGATGAACTTAGACAAAGGGACAGATGAATTCGAAAAATGATCATAACTTTCTCTAGAGAACTAGGATTGAGTTGTTCTTTAGATGATTCGAAAGAGAACTTCAAGATATATAACTTTTATGAAGACTTTGAAGATAGATTCTATCGTATAAGTGGTCAAATTTGGACCAGAAGATATTCTAGTCATCCTAAGAAGAAGCGGAAGATCAACCTAAGAAAAAGCAGATGGTCAACTTAAGAAGAAGTAGAAGGTCAACCTAAGACGAAGCAGAGTCAACTTAAGAAGAAGCAGAAGGTCAACCTAAGACAAAGCAAAAGGTAAACCTAAGATGAAGCAAAGTCAACTTAATACGAAGCAGAAGGTCAATTTAAGACAAAGCAGAAGGTCAACCTAAAACGAAGCAGAAGGTCAACCTAAGACGAACCATAGTACACTCCTAAGTATTTCCACTCATAAAGATCATAACTTGTGACTCTAATGTCCAAAAATTTCATACTATATACCATTGGAAATCTAAAAAGATAAAATATAACTTTCTAAAAGACAACTTTGTCTAATTCAACCTAGATTAATCCATATTTTGCCCTGAAGTCAGAACACGAATTTTCCCCTATGGAAGACTTGAAATTTTTACACTATGCAGACTTGGAATGTCCTGAGCATAATCCTTCAGCTACCAAAATGACTTCATTTAACTCTCAAAACTCAACTATTTGCCTCATCAGCTTCAACTATATTTGATCAATCATAATTCCTATCTTCCTATCTTTAACATCTCACTTATGTATATATATATATATATATATATATCAACAATTCATATTCCAAAATCATCGACTCAAGTTGATAACTTCTTCGCGTATATCAAATTTCAACTCACATCATCGATACGTCATTCATATTTCATTAACATCAAAAGAATAAAGTTTTACAAATCCTTAATAGCATTCTAAGCCACATTACATCATCATCTCAAAATCTCAAATTATAAAAGGTTCTTGAAAAACCAAACTTGTTGCTTTCCCGAAACCAACTTAAAATACAAAATAAGAAAATTTGGAGAAATTCCCTTAGGCTTTTGATCACTTAATCTCTTAGCTATCACCTGAAGATGAGATAATAAGGGGGTGAGCTTGAAAGCTCATGGGTAACAAGTTTATAACGGAGAATAAGTAAAATTGTTGAAAATTTTCTTGTCTTGTAAAAGTCATAATGAATTCATAAAACGCTTTGTTCTTAAATTCTCAGTCAAAATTTACAATTTTAGCTGCAAAACTTATAGTTAAAATATCATCACATCAACATAGCATAGACATTTACCCCTCACTGTAGAACACTCAAAGTATGCAACAAACTTGATAATTCAAATATGCAATGCACAAACAAATGGCTCGAGGATTCTATGAAAATAGAATGGAGAAACCGAAGTTTACCCTATGAACAGAATGAGTCCAATTTTGGAGCTCATATACCATAAGTGGGCAGCCGGGAGAAGGCTCTTATTAACGCGCACATGACGAACAGAATGGTTCCACTCTTGCCCAAACAAAAGCACATAATCATTTTCTCATATTGCTCATACTTTTATGTTCTTTTCGTTTATACAAAATTCCATGATATATTTCAAGGCATAACATGAATATTTTAAAAATATTTTTCATTTCATCATCAAAATTCATATACCAACATGTAGCAATTTCTCAAATCACTCAAAAATGTTAAAAGAAACATTTATGAAGTAACTGAAATCATTTTTTATTTTCTTGATTTGGAAAGCACTAGTGGCTCATAACTCTATTATAAACATGTAAGCCACCTTGATTTCCTTGCTTCAAGACTTGCTTAAAATGTCTCTACTCTTGCTTCTCTTTCCTTTCTTGATTTCCTTCTATAATAACAAAAATCCCACTCAATAGGGTTTTCAATTGAAAATCCTACAAAGCATAATCACTGAATACTTAAACCCATAAATTTTCTAAACTCCATGAATTAAAATCCTTCCAAAAATCCAAAAGATTTAAAATGATCCTACCTTGATTCTTCACCAAATGAAGAGATCTTTGGCTCCAATGGAAGCTCATTTATTCCTCTACCTTTCTCTCTTCTTGAACCATTGTAAAATCTCTCTCAAAAGCTACGAAATGAAGGAACCCTAGCTCAACTCTCTTCTTTTCTCTCAACCACCTAAATCTCTCTTCTTTCTCTCTTTGATTTGTTATTTCTATTATTTCTCTCCTATTTTCGTTTTTTCCCTCCTTAAAATAGAAAGCCAACATTTCTTCTTCCATTTCTACCCTTAATGAGTCCAAAAAGTCCATTTTACCCTTTCTTATAAGTTTAGGTCCGTTTAACCTTACGTGTCTTGCCAAAAACACCCTTGAACACTCTTATAACTTTAATACTTTAATTCAATCAACCTATATCATATAATCTTTCTAACATCAACATAATAATTAAATCCACAAACTTTCATAAAGACCTCATAATTAATGTAAATCATACTTATTCATCAAGAAAAAATTTTGGGGGCCAACACTATGACTCTAATTATAAGGTTGTTGAGAATTATAGACTAGAATGGGAAGCCATCTTTTATATATATGTCTATGTATATGATAGAATGTAGGAAGTTCATAAAACAATTATGAATCCTTTTTAAGGAAGCAGAAATTGTACAGGTCTTGCTTACTAATGATGGGATAAGCATCATACTTAAAAGGTCCACTTAATAACTTACTTCCTCAATTCTTATTGCTTATATGGCGGAGAAATATGTATAGATGTTGATATTATGGGTGGTCTCTTTAATGTGATTGTATATTAAAGTTTTTTTTCCAATGAAAAGCAATCAAAGGAAATAAATTAAATTAAATTATATCATGAAGGCTTAAGGAATTTTGCTAGATTATTTATAAAGAGAGAATTTACAATAAAAAATACAACCAAGTAAGTGTTCATACTTTTAGTTTATCTTTTGCTATGAATAATATTTTTTTTACATTTATAACTATTAATTTAAAATATAGATAAGTGGTGCAATTATTTGATGAAAGTGCTCTAATATTGAGAAAAATTGCTATTAAATTACTTATTCAAATAGCTTCTACATTAGATTATGAATGTAATTAGAGCATTTTGAATGTATTTCTCCTGTAATATCAAAGGCTCATCAATGACCTTATTAACATTACTTAAAATCTAAAGATGAAAATTAGGTATTTTATTTTTTAAAGGAATTATAGTTTTTATTATTGATTTTATAATTTTTCTATTAGATATT
>JANSVA010000218.1:35653443-35665262 GCA_025504915.1 Erythroxylum reticulatum | reverse complement strand
TCCCCCCCTCCCCAACTAATGTTCTTGAAATGTATGTGAGGCTAAGCAAGCTTGACATTTGAGGTGGCATTCAAACTAATTAAGTAAGTGAAACATTAACCTATTGTAGCATATGTTAACAGAATTTTATTAGGGCTAATTAAGGATGGATTGAATGGATTGTTGGTGTTAACGATGTGCTGGAAAAAAAATGAATGAAGAATGAATTCATTACTTTTTTGTCCTATTTTTGGATGCACGAAAATAGTAGCTTATGGGTTGTTGCTTAGATGATTTAAGTTAGCATTTGAAGTATAGTTGATAAGGAATACATGCTAAAGATAGGTCATATAAAGGTGTTTTCAAATTTGGAAAATTTAGGGTTGTACATGTGATTGTAAAAGGTGAATGGTAAAGAAAAAGTTAGCAGAATTTTGTGAGCCTAAGTGTCACCAATATGGAAGTTAAATTAACTTGAAATGAAGTAACTTTAAAGGACATGAAATCTGGAAAAGTTAAGGTATAAGTGATGTCTCTAAGCTTGTAAAATTTATGAAGTATTAAAGGAAGTAAAGTTACACACATTAGTGATGTTCATAACAAATTATGGAACTTTAGTTTTAGCATTATGTACATATCGAACCAGCTGAGAAAATTTAATCTATACTGGTGTATTTGGATTTAATTAAGGATAGGAATGAGCCTAGACTATTTTTTGATTAATTGGTTAAGAGCATGATAAGGATATGTAGTTAACTGACGACATAAACTAAAGAATGGATTGTTTTGATGTAGTTGTATTCAAAGCTGGAAATTATGATGTATTAGAGGAATAAATGTGTTCTTTTAATGCAAATATGATCTTAAGGACATGTAGAATGTGTATAAAGGATGGATGAATGAGCATTGAAGAACATGGGATAGTTATGAATGATAATTGTGTAATTGTATAAAACATATTGCTGGAAAAAGTTTGGTGGATTAAGATATCTTGTTTGCTGAAATTTTCATATTTAAAGTAACAATTGTGTTTGATATAAAAGGCTATTTGATCATGAAAATGTACAAGGAGAAGTGTATTGTATAGTTGATGAATTTGGAGTAAATCAAGCTTACTTAAAAGTATAAACTTGATTGCAAAATGATAGTATACAAGTTGTAATGTCTGAATGGTCTTAGGGTATATAAGCACATATTATTTTGTATAATGGAGAGATTGATTTACATTGGCTATGGTAACATGTATTAGTGATTTGTAAAGGTTTATGATACCAATTTGGTGCTAATTTGATAAGTCAATTTATAATCGATAAAATGTGAAATTGAATAGTCCAGACCTATACACAATAATACATACTCGGAAAGCCAATTAAGCATGCATTGAAACATGATATATATACATACATATAATTACATGAATAAACAACTTAGTGATTTGTGATCTATGTGTGTATGCATTGCATGATGATACATGCATAAAGTGATCTTCAACATCCAGACGTTGCCAGAACACCGAGGCAATAGCATTTCTGAAGTATACTATGAGTCAACTTAGATGCAAACTTACATATATATGCTTCTGTATGAATTGTATGTCTAATATGAAATGCGTGTACAATTGATTGATAAATGCCAGACTTAGGTCCAAGAAGTCAGTTATATGGCATGAGCATATATAAATGAAAAGTAATGACAGCATAGTATATGAAATGATGCATCTCATCATATTGAAATGTACAATCAGATAAAGGAGTTATGATTAGAGTGACCGATGTGTAAGAAAGAGCCTTGAGCTCAAATTATCAAAAAGAGCCTTAGGCTCCAATAGCATGTACTCGGTATCCACAAGGGGTACGAGCCAGCCATGGACTCGGTACCCACAAGGGGTATGGGACACAGATTGCATTGGTAGGTACTTGATCGTAACAAAACAAAATGAGAACGAAAACACATGTGCATTTACATTTGCATCCCTACATACATAATAAGATTGAATTGAAATGATTAATTGAAGTTATTTTAAATAGTGAAATATATCTGAAGTCAATGGAGAATGTGATGTGACATGCAACACTGACTTATATAATATATTTGTTGAAATGTAATAAATTGTGATATAAATTATCTTTATGATATGACTTGTGTGACTGCATCAATGATGTTTCACTCACAGAGTTTGCAAACTCATTAAAATTGCAACATTATTTTTCAGTTTTAGGAGAATTCTAGCTACCAAAACGATATAATAGAAGTTTAGTACTTACATTTTAGGGACGAAAATGGCTTAAAGGTTGGATCAGCTGAATTTTCGGAGTCTAGTTAGAGTCTTTTGCATTAACATCCCACATTATGATACAAATTTTTGTACTAAGATTAAACTCTAAATTAATGTGTAATACGGATGAAATAAATAAGAAGAATGTTGTATGGACCATTAATCGGTTTCAGTATATGTCTTTGTTAAAATATTTGAACAAGGAAAACTGAGCTTTTCCTTAACTATATTTTTCACCGGTGAAATGTCAACATAGATGGAAATTTTAGAATAAACTCTGCTAAATGAATGTTTTGAATGCTTATGATTTGTTCGATGTCTAAGCTGAAATTGAAAATGAATTTTATAATGAATGCATAATTCTCACAATTGAATTTAGTAAATTATAGATAATAAAAAGATGTTAATGCATCTTTTAATATCATATTTAACTACGATCATAGGCTCACAAGTGCTTAAAAAAATAATCTTAATTTTTGTGGCCTCCCTAACAAAAATTGAAATTTTTTATGGTTATTTATAAACTGACAAAAATCCTAAACTCAGAAACCTAAATCCGTTTAAATCCACTTATCTTTTTGCCTCTTTCACATAAAATGGAATTTTCTATAATTATTTATAAAATCAATGAAAAATTCACAAATTTAAATTCACTTAATAATAAAATATAAAATATTTTCATTAGCATAATTAAATTTACATAACAAACCTAACTTTATTCTATTGTAACCCTTTCCAATAACTTCAAATGCCTCAAAACTAAATTCATTTAAATCTAAATATATGCAGCTTTAAAAGTTCTTTAATTTATTAAAATTTGGTCATTAATTTGCTCTCTCAAAGTTGCTTGCTAAAAATTCTAAAAGCAAATTAGAAGCTCAACGGCAAACAGTGACAATTTTACATGACATTTCATCGCACGAAGATTTGAAACTCATGATGTGAACTAGAAACTCCACAGCAAACAGTGACAATTTTACATAACATTTCAACGCATGAAAATTTGAAACTCGTGATGTGAAACAAGTCCCTGAGACGTTGATTTACTAATTAAACCACTACGTTGGAGGTTTCAGAATTTGTTGGTCGTCATCTACAAGGTATCCTTCACATACGGGAGGCCTGATACCGAGTTATAAGCGACAAAAATTGTGTAACCAAATATAATTTCTCTTAATGAACAAATTAGAATTTTTACGAAGTAAAGCCCAATTCTAAATATCGGAAGAGACATTCCACAAGTGATCGAACCCCATCATTTCGGGGCATGATGGTATCTGCAAAATAAGTCACGTATTTACAAGGAAAGAATCTAATCTAAATTACAGAAATGACTGCCGTTGTTATTGTTGGTGTTTAGTTTTTGGTGGGGTCCCTTGGCTCTTTTCACAAGGTCTCGACCAATTAATCAAGCTGATGGGAGGAAAACAACAGCTACAGTCCACGTGGCATGGATCTGGCACCGAAGTCTCCTTCTGCTCTTCGTTGGGCGCCGCTGCATCCTTGAGTGGACCCCAGCACTCCACTTTGTTGAATTCTGCAACGCTTGAATGAAAATAAACCCAAATCAATGCCTCCTGTAATTCAGGGTAGTTGTTCAACAAATTTCCATCCCCATGAACAAAGGCTTTCATCACCTAGACATGGAGTTTTACTTATTTCACCAAAATTTGCACAGGTGAAAACGACACTATAGACAAAGTGTGCAATTCTTACCACAGGGAGTTCTTTGCAGAAAATGTAGTATCTCAGTCTAGAACAAATTTCTAAGAGGAAATGGCCTCCACTTACGTGGCAGTGCACATGGAGTGACATCTTTCCCTTCACCTTCTTCCACTCTGCCACCACCTCATCTCTGTACAATTTATTGGACCATCCCTGCAACTGCCGACAACTCTAAATTTTAAATCACCATAAGATCATTGAAAACAAGCAACTTTGTCCCATTAATCAGAATGGTCATGATCTTTGATCTCTGCATTGGATATCAGCTTGTTCTTAGGTTTTAACTTACAAAGGTTACACCACTAGCTCATTACTTACGTATTATAACTTCCGAGAATGTTTCATCCAAGTCCGTCTCGAACTTGGTGAATAACTCCAAAGAAAGAATATTGTGAAAGAAAACAATTTACAAGCTTCAAACAAGTGACTGTTAAATTTATATGCTTCTCAATGCATTTATATATATATACACACACACAAAAAGTAAAATAGCTAATGCATTCAATTCCCAGAAGATAATTCTGAGAACAAACCTGTTAACCTACATTCAATATAATTCCCAAACATCCCATGTTCTCTGTTTCACTATTCTTAACTTCTACTTCGAACTGACAAGAGACTCATACATGATAACAATGTTTAACATGCAAAGAATTTCGTATATAGAAAAATAAAAAGGGCCTCTCAAAGGGATTACCTGAGAATTATTTATTGTCTGAGATATGGCCAACGTAAGCTTAGAAGTAATATCACTGTGAGTTAGAGTATAAGTCCTTGGCAGCTTCCCTGGATGCTTCTTCTCATCAACCCCTAAAATCAGCACCTTTAGTTTTGAAGCCTCAAAAATCGATGGCCCAAATAACCTTGCCTCCTAGATGAGCGCAAACCCGCATCAGACCAGATGAAACAACTTGCTGCAGAGAAAAAAAAAAAAAAGAAATAGAAGAAAGTAGGAAACATACAAGAAAAAACACTTACAGGACTAAAAGTTAGGATCTTATTTCTGGGTTTTCTTCCAAAAGGAAGGAGAGAAGTGCTCTGTTCAAAAACAGAGGGTCTTGGCTTCGAAGGAATCAAAGGAGTTATCGTCGAAATACCCATCTGACTTCTCAGTTGTTCTCCTCTGAGTAGCAGACCCTTCCAAAGCTGCAACTGTTTTGGGAAAGCTCAATTTATTTCAATAGTCACAAAAGAGGAGAACTTATAATAAAAGCCTTCCTGGACGGAAACTTGATGCATTTACTGCTTTCTCTTTGTTTGCTTTAACACTCTGCCTTGTTTTGCTTTGCTTGTATGCTTAAATTTGTAGAGCAGCCAAAGTTTGAACAAAGCAACAATAAGATTGGAGCCTTCTTGTTTTTTCCACTTGAAGTGTGCCAAGTTAGCAGCGTGTTGTACCAACTTTTTGATTCTTCCGATTGCGGCTTCGTAAAAGTCCTAAAGTGATGTATTTTCTAAGGGTTGAATTTCAAGGGGTGATATTTTCTATGGGTTACGAGTTACGACCTCCAAAGGAGTGCATGTTAAGTTATTATTTTAACTAAATTACTCACATATACATCAGTATCTCATATGCATATATGATTAGACTCTAAACTCTAAAATGAAACGAAACGTGTAAGCTTGCTTGTAGAAGACGATGCTCTGATGTGATGTGATGCAGCACCCAGTCGACAACCTTTTCTCTATTTCTTCTATTCTGTCCATTATTTCATTTTTGTACTTTCATTTTCATAAATAAAAATACAATCTCTTCCATGCGTGCTGTTTCACCAGGTTAATGTTAAGTTCTTAATCTCTGTTAAACCTTACGAATCTTGTACGATATTTAAAATTAAAAGTTGACATTTTTATAATAATGAACTAGAAAAAGATTGGTAATTATTTTGTCCAGTGAAAGATTATCAAATTAAAATTTAAACTCAAAGCCAAAAAATAATTCTAGCTCAATTAAATTGAATAATACGTTTAACAGTTAAACTTTGATTGCCTTTTCACTCCATAACAATATCTCAATTTAGTTTTAAATATTACAAGATATCTAGATTGTTAATTTTTGTCTCATATGCTCAACACTTTTCGATTGAAACTATTACAAATCTTATAAACAAATCAGTTAGAACATATAGGTGAAGCATACAACATTGGTAGTAGCATAAAAAGGTATCCTAGGATCAGTACACTCGGTCTTCTCAAGTTATACATCACTTCATGTTTAGCATTTCACGCATGCATGTGGATGTTGAATAGATATATCACTTGCGGGTCTTGCTGCATTTAGACCTGTTGTCTGGTCGTTATTAGGTTATAAAACAATGTCCGAGGTGGTCCTGGCATTAACACTCCAAAGATTAAATTAGTTTGCTAGTTGAGAAGTCGAAAGAATTATTTTAATTAATTTCATTTAGATGTGGTTCAACAAGTTCTTTACTTATTTCTCTGTCATTTGTTTTATTTCTCGTTATTAGGAAAGATGTGAATTAAAGTTGGTAAGGCATGCTTCTGCGTCTGCCTACTACAGACCTTCAGTGTAAGGAATCTTATGACGATGAGATATGACACATTATTAAAATCGTAAGTGATGTTGGGAGATAATTAAATGCTCAGGGCTGATTAGTAAAAAGGATCGGACTCGTAAAATCAAATTAAGTGAACTTCTAGATTTCAATTTGTATCAATAACCTCCAAATTTCGATTACAGATATGTAGATGACATTTGTTCAGATCTCAAATGTTACAGCATGCCTTAAGGAAGTATTTCACAGCTATTGAGAAAGGATGAAAGAACAAGCCTCATAAAAGGGTTGTCGGTAAGTACCGTAGAAACTGAGAGGTTGATGATAAGCACGCAAAATATCATGCTTCCTCACTTAATATTGTCGTTTACACATATTTTATATTTAATGTACCAATTATTGTTCTTTACTTTAAGATGTGAATGGAGGCACTAAAGCGAATTAATAGTGCCCAAATTGTGCACAATTTTGATTTCAGTTCCTTTAATTTTTTGTGGAGTTGGGCTCTACCTTATGAGGATTGTGTATCCTATCTATTTGTGAAGGTTTGAAATTTGATTAATCATTAATTAGAAAAAAAAGTTAATGGAGTAAAAAAGAGAGATTGATCAAGAAGTAAGAATAGAAATACTACTGGTAGAATAAATCCTATAAATTTTTCGAAGATTATTTATTAGTAAAAGAAATAACCATTAATCATGTCTTAGTTATCAAAAAGGTTAGGAGACATTGAATGATAGGTTGTACCAACAACTATAACCAATTTATTTAAGGATAAAATAATTTATTTTTACATCAACGATCAATTGTATGGATGAACCAAAATTACTGCTTTGGTTAAAGGTATATTGACTTTTATCCATTTATTATATTGCCTATCTTTATTTGGTATTATTTTCCTACTACAAAACCCCTTTGATTTTATTTTTATTCTATAAAAACAATAAAATATCCACAATTTATTTTATCTTTAGAGTGAGTCTTTTATCATTTGTTAGATTTGACACCCACCAAATTTTTTGCACCACTGGCAGGGTTTGGTGTTAAGTATTGATATTATTTTTATGCCTCGTTCTTCTCATACAAGTGAACTACAATTTGATTATGATATAGAGAAGACTGCAAAACACATAAGGAAGGAAGCCCAACTTCGTTATAAATAAGAACAAGCATCCTCCTCCGCTGAATTTTTTTAATTGTTCAATAAGTCTAAACCAAAAGAAGAAGGCATAGTAGACAACATTGCAAACAACAATCATTATAAGAGAAATAGCTTTTAGCGATGGAAAAATACCAACAGACACAAATCCATTGGTAATTACCTACGGAAAACCATGTTTCGTAGGTAAATTTGGCTATGTAGATTTCAACTTGTGATGGAAACAAATTCGTTGGTATTTTTGGAGGGAATTCACCCAGGCATATTTTTTGAGGGAATAACCTTTACCGACGGAAGTACCATCGGTAAATTCCTTGGTAAGTTTTAATCCTAAACATCGTCACTTGCCTCCGTTTCAATGTTTTAAAATAACAAAAATGATCATCTAAGGTTAAACCCTCGCAGCGCCCCCTTAGTCTCTTCCATTTCCTCTCTACCGACCCCCTTTCTTGAAGTTTCACCTTACGTCGTCATCATCCACTATCCATCATCCTCTGCATCCTTGTCATGCATCCATTGCGTCCTCGTCGTGCATCCACCGTGCGTCATCCTCTGCATCCACCTCACGTCATCCTCTTCGCCCATCGCATGTCATCCTCTGCTTCGTCGTCGGAAATGTTGCAGCCTGAGACATTCGACATCAACTACCAAAGCTGTAAGGTACATTCGACATTGTATAGTGAAGATGCACCAGTTTTTTATTCACAAGTTATTTTTCTTGACTGCATATGTCCATGCCATTATGAATTGTTTCCCTTTGTTGTCTTATTTTCTGTATGGTTGGTTTCAGGGTCCAACGGGAAAGGAGCATATTGATGTTCAAGGAGACATAGCTTATGATATTATGGACTTCATCATAGAGACCTAGCCTAATGTAACACACTGCTCCATTCTTTTCTATTTAGCATATTATCTTTTGTGTTTTGAGAATCTTTACGGATTCCCTTATTTTCTAGTAAGAAATTATGTTTCTAGTGTTGTCAACTCACATGTGAATTAGATATATGCTATTTTCACGTAAAGGTGCCTTAACTTTTCAAGTTTGCAGCTGAGAAACATAACCTCATTATAGTGGCTAGCATTAAGCATTTAGGAAAGATGATTTCTAATTTTTGATTCTCAAAGATTAGTTGTTCTATTTTTTGATGCATATTTATCTGTATTAGCTTTATCGATTATCATCTTGTTGTTTACTTTTCTCTTTATTCTATTTCATGCTACGTTTCTTGAGAAGAGATGTATCACTGGGGTATACTTATTTAGTGAGCTGAAAAAGAAGAGGAGATAGGAACATTTTTCTGAAGAGGATGGGGGCATATATATGGGGACTGTTTTCATCATGACTTTAAAATGGTTAAAAGTTTATTTGATTTGATAGAGGATGACTAACGAGCTTCTCGATGGTTTATTAATATGGATGTATGACAAGCCTAAGAATCTTGTATTGGTAATGGCTATTACGCATTAGTGAGGATAATAGACTTAGAATTTTGGAATTTGTGTTAACATTGGTATTGTGGGTTTTGTGAATGTAATTAGATCTTATGGAAGTTATGGATTGGTGAACTTTGATATGGATATTGTGAATTATAGTGAATATGTTTATGAATTCTTCTATGATGAAGGATCCACGGTTAAAAATGGTGGCTAAGAGAAAATTGAGTCATGTTGCTTCTTCTATAACACCACCTCCTCTAAAGTAATTACAAGAATTATAAACTAGGAAGTTGAATAATGATATCGTAAGAGATCTAATAACAAAATGTTAAATTGAAAAACCATAAGCATTAATATAGAGAGATCCTTCAAGGTTCAAAACAAAGTATTTATTCAGTTATGACTATTTTTTGTGTGTTTTTGTTTTCTTTTTTAGCTTTTTGTTTAAGAACTGTTTAGTTTAATATCATCATTTTTTTAGTATAATTCTTAGTTAAAATTGGTTGCTAAAAGTTAAGTTTATAATATGATGAACTGCTTTTAATGTGAACCGTTCATTGTGAATGATAGGAAGATAATAATGTTTACTGAGAATATTTTGATTTGACCTAAATGATCCTACAAGAACTAGGCCTTTATATATAATTCTTTGTTTCAAATATGGATATTTTCTTTCAATTTTGAATTCAATTTACTTACATATCATCTTTTGAAGATTATATGTACTCTATGTAGAAGTTGGTTTCACAATGGCACTTTCCTCACCCTGTTGGTACTGTAAAAAAGATTGGAAGGTTCTCTATAAACCATGATGCTGAAGTAGTAATGACACATTTATTGATCGAATTACTATAGTTGTTTAGTAATCCAAAAGTTGTCATAACTTAAATTTGAAAGGTACAGCTTATAGTGTCAAATATGTTATGAAATTCAAATTGAAATTGTTGAATATTGATTGGATGCATTATGTTTTGGAGAATGAAATAATTATATTAACTAAGCTTTAAGCTAATATCATAATAAGGAATAGTGTATAATGGTCAAGCCCCTTAAAGTGAGCATAGTTTTTTTTTAGGATTTTCTAATCCAAAAGGTAGTATTGATTACCACTATATAGATACAGTATAGGAAAATATTTCTACTTTAGGTAAAACCTAAATTACCCATAATTAATGTTAATGGTAGATAGTAAATGTGAATGACATGCAATATTATGTGGTATGTTTTATGTGGCTTCACTCATACATCTTAAGTCAATCATGGAAGTAATTTAACTATAAATCATCCAATTACTTAAGGTTCCTAGCTAAGATCTTATTTATGGTCTTTTTTGCTTTGTTTTGTTTATCTTCTTTGGTTGTCAACTCATTGTAGCTCCATCATCTTCTTGCTTCACGTGCTTCAGTGACTTCTTTTACATTTCGGTTAAGGTAAGTGAGTTTTGTTATTTAGTAACTTTTTTTGTACTTGTTTGTGTTATGAACTTCGATTTATCATTGAATAAGATATAGGATGACTTTGACTTATAGCTCTAAATATCTGAATTATGTCAATGTGTCATTTCATTGATGTTCTTTGAAACGATTAGGTTCTCTTTACTTTTCATGTGCAAATCATTACACACATCTTTTTTAATATAATAATAATTTACTTCTAAACATATTACATAATTTGTAAATGTTACAATAATGTATGGAGTGAAGTATTCATATTTTTATGATTACTTATTATATTTGTTACTAGTACATAATTAGTTTAGGATAAATATCAAATTTCTAACATGAATTTTAAATTTCAATAACAATATCTATACCATTCAATTAAATATTCCAACTTTATTTAATTAAGTTATTCGTTTTATGTTACTATACTAGATCAAGCTGACCAAGAATTTTTCCTCTAATGTCTTTAAGTGCGTGTTTGAATTCTCTTCTTATTACCTTAAATATGTCAATTCGTTATTTTATTGATATTCTCTTAAATGATTATATTCTATTTACTTTTCATGTGCAAATTTTTAAATGGCTGTTTTTTTAATTAAATTGTATATGTTAAACTATTTTATTAAAATAAATATTCATATTTTTACGAATACTTATTATATTTGCCACTAGTACATATTTATTATCCATTAAATATCAATCTTTTAACACTAATTAGCTTCTGACATATATGATTTCAAACATATCTGTTAGATCTTCAGTTTAAAAATATTTTAGATCTTAACCCGTAAACCTTAACCCATAACCAGTGATGGAGCTCTCATGAGGCTTATTGGTGAAAAATACTAGAGGCATAAGAGTCAGAATGAGAACTTGTTTTGTTGATTCGCAGGTCTTATCTTAGATGTTTTGTAATCTTTGGCTAACATTAATGATACTAACTATGGATTCACTGTTTTAAATTAAAAGTTTTCTAGAAATGAGTTTCTAAGATAGATCTTGGATGTATAGACGATTAACACCTGATGGTTTCATTAATCCTAAATTTATTGAGGGAGTTTAATCTTTTATTCATTATGTATATTCTCAACCTGTATATATGGATGGGCCAAAGATTAGATGTCCATGTAAAAGTGCAAACACAAATGTTTCCTTCTCATTAATTAAGTTAATGGGCATTTGCTGAGAAAAGGGTGTGTCCCCAATTATTTGTTGGAGTTATGTAAATATAGTGCCTTAGAAAGCAAGTGTATTTACATGTAACTTTATCTTCTTCAGTTACAGTT
>JANSVA010000218.1:35637702-35653343 GCA_025504915.1 Erythroxylum reticulatum | reverse complement strand
ATCATGTTTAACCAACTTGGAAATATGTTTAAAACTAACATGACCTAGCTTTTTATGCCAAATCAGTTTTTCCTCATTTGATGATATAAAACATGAGATATTTTGACTTTTCAAGTCATCTAAATTAATCTTATAGAGATTGTTTCATCTCCTGGTAGAAAAGAATACAAAACTATCCTTATTTTTTTACTACATAAGAGTTTTGATTAAAGGATACTTCAAAGCCAGAATCACATAATTGACTTACACTAATTAGATTCTTCTTTAATCCTTCAACTAGCAGAACATTATCAATAGATGTAAATGAATCTTTACCAATTTTACCGATTCCAACTATTTTGACCTACTGGTTATCTCCAAAAGTTAATGATCCTCCTTGCTTATTTTGGAGGTCTAGAAACATAGACCTTCTTCTCGTCATGTGTCACGAGCATCCAATATCTAAGTACCATTAGTGCTAGTTGCTTTTTTCAAGAAAGGAGATCTGCAGTATATATTATATCTTTCTTAGGTACCCATATTTTCTTAGGTCCTTTGGGGTTAGTCTTACAATTATTCTTCGAATAATAAGAATATTGTTTCTTTTTCTTTCTGCTAGGAACAAAACTCTTATTATAAAGAAAATTACTATTAGTAAACCCTAAACCACTCTTATCCTTTGGATGTCTATATTTTCCAATCATATCATTCATCCTTTTTGTACTTTCAGTAAATGTTGATAAATCTGCTAAAATACTATTAATCATTTGTTTCAGTTGATTAATTTCCTTAGATCTATCTACAGTTACTTTCTTTTTCATATCGTCTACTTGTTTCTTAAGGTAGACGTTTTCTTTTTCTAACACTTTCGTGTTCTTCAATCTTTCAACAAATTTCTTTCTCAAAATCTTATATTGTTTGAATATAGCATGTGAATCTTCTAGTAATTCTAAATACGCATCTTGAAGATCATTAAAGTTAGAAGTTACCTCATCGTCGCATTCCCTTTCAGTTACTAAGCATATATTTGTTTGTTCTGGTGCTTCTGAATCGGAGTCAAATTCAGACGAATCCAAATCTTCCCATATTGTCATCATGCTCTGTTTGTTTTCTTTACTTTTCTTCTGTTTTCTTTTGAGCAACAGAAATTTAGACTTGTAATGTCCTGGTTTGTTACACTCATAATAGACGATAAAAGTTTTCTCATTCTTAGCTTCATCTTTGATATTCTTCTTAAAAGAAAAGTCTTTATTTTCCTTAGCTTTCTTTTTCCACATCCTTCTAATCTTTCTGGAAATGAAGGATAGTTCATCATCATCTTCACTTGAATCTTGATCAGATTCAGTGGCATCATCATTCTTAATTTCTTCAATCTTTAATGTTTTTTAAGATGTACTTTGATTTTTCTGGTTCTTTTGATTCTTCTGACCAGCCTTTAATGCAATAGACTTATCTCTTCTAAGTTTATCTTCTGCATCAAGCTTTACTTCAGGTATCTTTAGTGAGCCGAGCAATTCATCTAGCTTCAGCTTACTTAAGTCTTTGGCCTCTTGTATTGCTGTAACCTTGGGTCTCCATCTTTTAGGAAGACTTTTGAGAATCTTTCCGACATAATCGTGATTATCGTAGATTCTCCTAAGAGATAATTCCATTAACAATCATTTGAAATCGTCCAAACATTTGATCAATAGTCTCTCCATCTTTCATCTTGAATAGCTCATACTGATGAACAAGAATACTGATCTTGGACTCTTTCATTTGATTTGTGCCTTCGTGTGCAATGGATAATGTATCCCATATCTCCTTTGCAGATACACATCCATGAACCTTATCATATTCACTTCTGCTTAGGGCACAACTTAGAAAGAACTTAGCCTTTGAGTTTAACTAAAATCGAGCTTTCTGATCGGCTGACCATTTATCATGAGAGATGATATTGCCTTCATCGTCTGTTGGTGTACATGGACCGTTCTCAATGATATCCCAAAGATCAATATGTGTGGATTCTATGAAGAGCCGCATCCTATCCTTCCAATAATGATAATTCTCACCATTGAATGCAGGAGATCTTGTGACCGAGGCACCTTCAGCTATAAAAACATGTGATTTAGCCATGGATCTTTCTCTTCACTTTGTGATAGTGTTTCTTGGAAACCTCGCTCTGATACCAACTAAAGTAAATCACTTGTTAATATAGAAATCAGATATAATATGTAAAATACACAAGAAGGGGGGTTGAATTGTGTATTCTTTTCAAAAATATTAATCTTTTGAGACTTCTTGAATTTCTTTACTAAATTCAAATGATCACAAAAACTTTGCTAAAGTTGATAATCAATGCAATCACAAGTAATATTACCTACTCGTCTAACAACAAGAAAATTAAAAGATAAGCATTAGAGAATAGAAGCTACGATTTTATATTGGTTCACCCCAAACCTTGGGCTACGTCCAGTCCTCAGAGTTTGTCTAAGATTTCACTACACTCTTCAACTTTACAAGTATTTTTTCTACACTTGCAAAGCCTCTTCAGGTCTCTCTCACAAAGTATTCTTTATCTGCTATATTAGCCTCTCCAAGCTCTAGCCTTTCTTTCTTTCTCTAGGAAAGATATTTTTAAGCTTCTCGTTATAGATATATTCGCTCACTTCTTTCACACTTTGAATACAGAATTTTGCTAAGTATTGTACAATCAAAATTTTCTCTTTTCTTAAAAACTTTATCTTAGTCTTCGACTCGAACTAGTATTTATAGCCTAAGTCTCTAACTGTCTTTTTAAGAAACTGGTTCTTGAATCTTCTAGAAACGGTTACTAGTTGAGTCCCGTAACTAACTCTAACTAACTAACTTTTTGATGTTTTAGAATATCTTTATTTTGTATCGTTTGGAATAATACTTCTTTTATTACTACGTTTTGTCTGTTATTCCGCTTCGTCTGTTGTTTTGCTTCGTCTGTTATTTCGTTTCGTCTGTTCTTTCACTTTGTTTGTTGTTTCGCTTCGTTTGGTATTGCGCTTCGTCTATTGTTGCGCTTCGTCTGGTGTTGCACTTCGACTGTTGTTGATATATCATTTATCACTGACCGTGCATCTTCTGAGTTGACTAAGTGTTACTTACATTTTTCTGCACACTTAACAAACTCATCAAAACAGTCCATACATTTCTAAGATTATTATTATTTGATTGTCATCAAAATTAATAGAAATGAAGTCCTCTTAACTTAACATAGGCATGAGGCCTACACCTACTAAGGTGTTTTTGCACATTGACACCAAGAAGCATGATGGTATGACATTCGTCAATAGTCGACGTAAAGAACTGAATGTGTATGAAATTAATACTTTATTATTATTTCTTAATAATTATCACTTATATAAACATTGCTTCTTAATAGGACCAAATACAAGAAACCATTCAGTGACAGTCTCAGTGGGAATAACCTGTTGATGAGAGTCAGGCGTATCTTGACGATGTGGGTGGTAGGGACCATTGTGGAAGGATCTTCGGGCTAGGTTCATTTGCAAACACATGTTATTTGCAATCCTCCACGTCCAATACAGCAGCATCTAGTAAACTGTCACAAACTGATCAAGCCAATCAGCTTCAGACAATAATGGACACATTAATAGACACTATAACTCAGCTAAGACAAGAGATGGATGAGTTAAAGGCAAGGGGTAGCACCTTAGAGCATCGATGGTTACCCGAACATTAGGATTGTTGTACTCATTTCCTTTTAATTACAAATACTTATTATGTACACTTTAATCTTTTCATTATCAATCAAGATAATTTTAACTTTATATCATCAATCAACTTTCTGTTTAAACAAATTAAATATATAAACAAAAAAATTTATTATGCACAGATAATTCATAACTGTTGAAATTATACATTTATCATAAGATCACGAAATAAAATTTAATCTCAATTTTTAAAAAAAAATTCTTAACTTTATTTACCGACAGAATATAAAAAATTTTCGCAAAATTTTTTAAATATTACCGACGGAACACATTCAACCGTTGGTAAATTGTATGATATTTACCAACTGTTCTTTTTCTTCTATCGATAATATTGAAACCTTTTGAGATTATCTGAACTACGGTTTACATACCGTTCTTCTTTTTCCATCAGCAAATTTATCGACGGAAATAATCTTCTGTCAAAAAAATTACTGATGGTTATGTCGATCCGTCGATATATTTTACCGATGGACAGACACATGAAAAGTTCGTCGTTAAGTTTAGCTACATCCATATTAATGATGCCTTTGTCCGTCATTAAATTTTGTCAGTAATTTGTTTTACCAATGGAATATAAGCATTTTTTGTCAATATTTTTTGTCAGTAAGCTATAGATTTCTTATTGTGAATAAGAAGATTTTAAGGAAATTGGCTGCACTAGATTTTAACTAATAATCATTATGCATCCAAGTTCTGAACATAGAGGTAATATTTAAACTGAAACATGGTTTGATACATCTGTTACCTAAGTTTTATGGCCTTGAAAGTGAAGGTCCCAACAAACATTTCAAGGAGTTCTATGTATTCTGTTCGAGTATGAAACTGCAAAAGATAACTGAAGAACATATTAAGCTATGGGCTTTTCCATTCTCCTTAGATGTGAAAGCTAAAGATTGGTTATTTTATTTGTCTCCTGGTTCTTTCCAGGTTAGCAGGTAACAAAAATACAGTGGAGAAGAAGGAGATCCTTGAGACATTTTGCATAGTTGAGATAATTATTTCTTTACTAGATGATATCAAAAAAATACCTCAATATGCAAAATTTTTGGAGGAATTATGCACCAACAAAATGAAGTTGAAAGGTAATGAAAAGATAATTATTAGTGAGGACATTTAGCTGCACTCTAAAAGAAATTACCACATAATTATAAGGATCCAAATATGTTTATTGTTCCTTGTACAAATAGTAATTTGGGTATTGAGAAAGCCATGTGTGATCTTGATGCGTCGATAAATTTTGTGACATTTTGAAGCATTGATAAATGTCATACCATTATCCATTTATTCATTTTGAATATTGGTCTAATAAAAGAAACTGATATGGACATTTAATTAGTTGACAGGTATAATGTGTATCTTGAAGGAGTCTTAGAGGATGTGCTAGTACAAGTGAATGGCTTTTATTTTCCTATAGAGTTTTATATCCTTGATATGGAAGATGATGGTACTCCTACTTCTAAAGTTATTTTACCAGGTAGGTCATTTTTTAAAACACTTAGGAAAAAAAATTGATGAGCATGATGGTACGCTCACTATAGAATTTGATAGAGAAATTATTAAGTTCAACATTTATGATGCCATGAAACATTCTAGTGATTCATCTTCTGTTTTTGTCATACATGTTAATCCACTAGTAAAAGAGATTTTTGAATTCAATGAAAATGATTTGTTAAAAGTTCTACTTGATAAAAATCTAACTATTATGGAATTATAGTAATTTGATGAGAGATTGATAATTGGTCCAAAATTGTAGGAAGTTATTTTTAGCTGTAACCATTAAGGCATAAAAGTTATGATGTGTCTTATATTGAATTGCCTCTTTCTAATACAAAACTTCCTCCTTCTATTTTGCATACACCAACCTTGGAGTTGAAACCTCTATTAGGAGCAACATCATTAAGATTCATCAATGCATAAACATGTTAACATGCTTCAATATCCCCTTTGAATTGGAAGGAAGAATGTTAGTTGCTCATAGCTCTTCAAAGCTCACATCCTAAATATGGAATCTACATCCCTTGATGTTTGAATTCTCTATATTTTTAATTGTATTATTAATTTCCCTTTTATACTTTAAAATTATGGTTGTGGGATTATACGCAGTCAGCTACATAGACGTGTAAGTGACCGTTTATATTAATTTTCTAGAAACTACGATAGTTAGATACACAACCTTGTAACCCACTTACATAGGTGTGTAGGTTTTCACACAGGGGTATAGGTCACGTACACTGTTGAAAAAACATATTCAAGTTTGTACATATTTTAAGTGACTTACTTGATCTTATACACGTTCATATAAGTCACATACACAGCTATATACATTTCTACATGGGCATGTAAGTTATAATAAATCCAACTATTTCATTCTTTGTCTTGTTTTCACCATACCCCATCTCCTTTCGCTCCACAAAGGCAAATAAGACCGAACATCAATAGAACTACACCAAAGATGTGAATTTAACTCATTTTGATTATTTTATCCTCCAACTTATACCTAAATCAAAATATGTACCAAAATAAGTATCTTAGATGCAATATAAACATTGATCACCAAGCATTAGGGAATAAATAGATAATCAATCAAGCACTTATCACTAGTAAAACAAAATTTTCAGATGATGGGAAATATCAAAGTACAAACTTGTTTTTGTGACATTTATTAAATCCTTAGCCCTAAGATGGTAGGCATAAATTCACCTCACGAGCTTATTTGCATAAAGGGATAGGGTAACAAAATCTAAGTGAATGGCCTCTTATTATATATCACAATCTTCCACCAACCCTCTATTTTACCATATTTAACTCACTTTTTATAGTGATATTTATAATCAAGCATAGGAATATATTTAGATTTATGATTAAATCTCTTCATTATTTTTAGTGATTGATTATTGCAATAATTTCAAGTTACAATTTTTTAATGGTTATTACTCAAAATCGTCTCTTGGCATTTTAATTTTTTTCTTTGACAACTTAACTCTTGCTAAATTGTATATAACAATTAAGGGGGCACTTGGTTCACAGAGGGTAACGAGAATAGGAATAAGAATGAATATAGTGAAGAATAAGAATGGAGTATTGCCAACAATGAATCTCATTCCTTTGGTAATCCAAAGGAATGGAGTATTGCTAAAAATGGGGAATGAAAATGTTACCTCTTCAAAGATAGGTTGATACCAAACATGAGTTTTTATTCTATACCAATACATTTTTCGCATTACTCCCAAACACGCATACCCTAAATAATTCATTGATTACTTAATTTTTCTATATGATTGTAAATTTTTTAATTTTTAAATATGACTGTAAACTTATATACTTACATATAAGAATCACATTTGCTATCACAAGTATTTGAATTATTTTGCTCACATTCATGATAAGTTTGTACCATTTTGGCTATAATCACACATCACACATCACACAAAAGAATTGTTTCCAATCAAATAGGGAAAAAAAATTAACCTTTCATTATCAACTTTTAAAAAATATAATATTAGAAAATTTAACTCAACTTTATCAAAATCTCTTCATAAACTTTTTATTGAGATTCCTTTCTGAACTTTTAGTTATTAAATATAAGCACTAACATATGGTCTTAAAAACACTCTATTTTCTTTTTAAAAAAATCACGTCATTGTCTAACTTTCATGTGTTTTGATTAGCACGTCACTTCTTTAAGTCAATTTTTATCGTATCACCATTCTTGGACTTATGAATGATGTTGGTAAACCATTTTAAGTCATTTTACCACTCTAATTTATTTTGATATTGGAAATTTTTAAATCAGTCCCAAGTGCCTGCCATCACACTCTTATTTATTCAATGTGATACACGATGTACCTGTAGACTTGTGATGTTTCTCAAGCAGAACTTTCACATATAACTTGGCAATTAATTTTCAGTATCTCTGTGACAGTGGCTCAAATGTTCATGTAAAATAGTGTCAGAAGTTTTTCTGGCGTTGATATTCTGATCTGGAAATTAGACTCTAAGTTTTAAAGAAAGAAACGGATTATAATTGTGTTATTTACTTGTTTGCTTAAAGATATTCTTTTAAACAAAGGACGAGTGTTGGCCAGGAGTCTGGAACAGCTTCCACACACATTTAGGTATTAGAGGCTTGTCTACATGTATAAGACACATTCTATGATAAGGATGTGGCAAGGGAGGAAATGTTTACCAGGAGATGACCTAAGAAAATGGGCGGCTTGTCTACATGTATAAGACATTCTATGATAAGGATGTCGTAAGGGAGGAAGTGTCTACCAGGAGACGACCTAAGAAAATGGCCTAACAAGAAAGACTCTAGATGTGGGATTTCGACTGCAAAAGACTAGTTGTCAGAAGAAACTTGGTACATGGACCTTAGGGGATGGGCTAGGTAATTAGTGGATATCAATAGACACGAAGGATTTCACGAGTACTATGATTCTCATAATCAAATTGACTACTTAGTTGAAGATGTTGTGGGCTAATTAACAGATGCGAGTCCATACGGAGAGTCATATCCGTATAAGAAAAAGTAGCGGAGCCACGATATAGTCCCAATAGGCCCATACATTTTAGAGATACCTTTAGATGCCCACAATATATCCTAGAGGCATGTAAGCAAAGTTAATATTCTGAAGCGTAAGTTAATACATCAGCATGCAAAGTTTTTAAGTCCGAACTTTTATCGTCTCTCAAACTATTTCCTAACTTAAGATTTAAAGCCCAAAAGTCTAGTTATAACAAAGATTTGCAACGTTCAATTCAACATCATATGTGGCTCCAAACAATATAATTTGAGGGAGGAAATATGACTGCCAGTAGTCACAATCTAATATGAGAGACCTGGTCTCTAATACTAACAATCCTCAACCCGGTTATGGATTATCTTAGAAGTGGACTCATTAATAGGTACAAACATTTTGTCTTCTTCATATATGCATTTAATGTCCCTCGATCTCCTGTTCTTCAGCATTAACAAATTCTTCATCAAATATTAGATCGTTCGATTATGCCACTCGATCTTCTGTTCTTCAGCATTAACAAATTCTTCATCAAACATTGGGTCGTTCGATTATGCCACATTTATAGAAAAGACACCTGATGTATAAACTGGTTGCCAATTTTACAGCTCAACTTGGGCTTAGGAGTATTTCTCTAAAATATAAACCCATAAGGTGCATATCAGTCCTCTTAGAGGATATGCCTGGAATCTATTTCCTACTACTTGTTTTGTAATCTTTCAATTTTTCTTCCCTTATATGTAAAAGAAAACAATCCTCAAGCTCATTATTAATATAAATAGATCTACCTCGGCGAAGACATAGGTAGGAATAATATGTAGATCTAGACAGTCCGTTCAAGTAGAGCGAGACAAATGTTACTTCATTAGCTGGAGTGTACCTTCTCATACAGGGCAATAAGCGATTTGTAGCTGATAATTATTGGGCTTGATGTATTTATCTGATATCGAGATAAACATGCCATTATTTTCTGGATGGATATTTCAAATCGGTGGTAATGCCGAATAGGTATGGTTGTGGGATTAGTAGCTTATAGATTAGTGCAGTAGTTTTTCTTTTCCGTTTTATTTATAGTTTTTTCCTAATTGGTAAGGACTAATTAACTTATTTTAGTTTTCAGATAAGGACCAGAGAAGGCGAATAAGGATATACAAAAGAGTGTGAATCGTAAGCCACTTTTAGGCGGATCATGTAGCTGGATAATTAGAAAACTATTTTTTCTTATTTAGCTAGAATTTGAAGATTAAGATACAAGTTTTAGTTTGAAACTGAAGATAAAGATAATTAAATTTATGATTTATGAGAGTTATCTTTTGGAAGACTATCTTAGCTTATGATTTTTTGGATTAATTTTTGACAGATATATTATTATTTGGCTTCATTATTGGATAAAAGTTTCTCAAGTATTCAATAGGTATAATTAGACTTCAGACGTAACATTACTTATTCAAATCATTAAATTTTTTGACTTTAATTTATCGGATTAAATAAGTTGGTTAATATATATATATTTAGTTGGTATATTTTTAAAAGTAAAGAAAAAGAAAAGAACTTACTTGAACTTATTGTATACAACTTTATTAATTTAATTGACTAATATCATCAATCATACTTGGTCGCTTTATGTTGACTTGTTGTATGATAATTCTTTACTTTTGGGTTAAAACAAGCTTGACATTTACCATTACCTAAAATAATATTGAACATGGCTAATAATAGTGGTTAAAACAAGCTTGATTGCTTTATGTTGACCTGTTGTATGATAATTCTTTACTTTTGGGTTAAAACAAGTTTGACATTTAGTATTACCTAAAATAATTTTGAACATGGCTAATCATAGGTATTCTATATTTAGTACAATATTTAAACTAGTGATAAATAATATTGGATTAACTCAATATATATTATTGGGTAAATTATAATTTAAATTGAGAACTTTACCTAATTTTATAATTCTAAATAAAATTATAAACTACATCAATCAAATATCTAAAGTTCCAATTTATTACAAATATATTTATTCTTTTGTTATTATTACTGGTATGAATGACCATATTTTATGTAGATTATAAAAATTAATTATTAAATAAATAAAATTTTCATTTAAGAAAGACTTTTTTGTGCGTTCACCATGTTCTTTCTCCATATCAACTTCATACAACTGAATCCTTTTCACTCATCACCATCATCACATGCGTCAATTATTCTCGATCATGAAATCATGCATTATATATGACAACCCAAAACTAGAAAAAAAAAGTCGTTATTTTGGTTTAGAAACAAAACGATGTCGTATTAAGTAGTAAATAATTAAACAGATGAAGCAAAATGATGTCGTTTTGCATTACCCTTTCTCACTAAGCAAAATGACGTTGTTGTGCTTCGTTTAGCTTTATTTTTATTTCTTCCTTCACCTGTCTGGCTCTCCCTCATCCCTTCATCTCTCATGCACGTCTCACTCTTAGTGACTCAGTCTCACTATCCCTCTCACAGTCTCACTTATCGCACCACCAGGAGCCAATCGTAGTAACCACCGCGCCACTAATCGTCAACTGCAGTTTTCACCTCTGGCCCGTTTGTAGCACATCAACCAATAACTAGCCACACACCTGCCCCTTAAAGGTACTCTCTCTTTGCTCAAATTATTCATATTCATAAGCATGTTTGATTGTTTATAGAGGACTGAGAAGTTGTGGTTATAGATGTGACTTAGACAGGATTTAGGGGTTAATACATTTTACCATATTTATTAATCATTAACATGTCTTTAATATTCATTTAATTTTAATATAACTAAATATAATTTTTGTACATACAGATGAAGTAATGCAAACAATTGATGATCCTAGCTATAACAATTAGCTGCTCTCTCAGTCTACCTTGTATAGCCTCCAATATTCAGTCTCTAGTCTCCATTATGATTTTATCTTGATTTTTTGTAAATTGTACCATTTTTGGTAAAATGATTTGGATAATCATTTGTATACAACTAAGATTACTATAATTAATGATTTTTGGAACAAAGTGAAATAAAATCTATTGCATTAAAAAGCATTGCAGAACAATTACACCCAGACATACCCAGGAAAATCAACGAGTAATTATTCTAGGAGAAATATTTAAGCAGTTACACTAACTCTTAATTTTCCTATTACATGGAAAAATCAACACACTAAATATAAGCTTTAGCTGGTTAATAATAACCTCAACACAGCTATCAACTGAAGCCTCTTTCTGGTGAAAAACATTTTGATTTGTAAACCACAAAATATGAGAAATAATAGCAGAAAAACTAGCTGCTCTCATCATACAATTGTAGGATTTCTTTTTAATTCTTGTGTTAAGCCATTTCAACAAAGACATTAGGTTATCATCAATGTGAGAAAATCTAAGCCAATTCATTACTGTTTGTAAAGTAGACTGGGAGAAAACACACTTGAGGAATAAGTGATCCACATTTTCAATGTGTTTTCCACAAAATCTGCAATCCAAAGGAAAACCATAAGCCACACCTAACCTTTACATTTTAGCACATGTATACAACATGTCTATTTCAGCAAGCCATAAAAGAAAAGAGCATCTTGGGATGTGAAAACCATGCCATGTGCTCTGAGTGATTAGGGAAATTAGACCCTTCTTTCGAAACATATCATAAGCGGCAACAACACTTAATCTACCTTTTTTCCCTCTCATATTATTAAACAAATTTA
Source organism: Erythroxylum reticulatum (assembly GCA_025504915.1). Taxonomy (NCBI): domain Eukaryota; kingdom Viridiplantae; phylum Streptophyta; class Magnoliopsida; order Malpighiales; family Erythroxylaceae; genus Erythroxylum; species Erythroxylum reticulatum. The sequence continues at coordinate 35,641,391 of JANSVA010000218.1, read as the reverse complement.
CATATCAGGATATAACTGCAACAATTCATCTTTTACTTACAGCAAGCTTTTCCAGTGCCACAAATTACCAATTCTATTATTAATAGACCAAATGGAGTGATGTTTAAAAATATTTGTATAAGCCCATTTCTACCAAATTAAAGTAGGATCTGAATAAAGCGCAGCTAAATCTTGACTCATTTCACCTTTATTCTAAGCAAGTAACTTTTTAAAACCAAGACCACATTCCTATTTAGGAAGAGTAATAGTTTGCCAACTCATAAGACTTTTGGTACTAACATTAAGATCGCTCCACAAGTAAGATTGACAAATAGATTGAATCTTGGTAATCACAAACTTAGGATTGGGAAAGGTAGAACACCAAAAGTTTTGAATACCATAAAGCATAGATCTAGTCAATTCCATTATGCCAGCATAAGATAACGAATAAGCAACCAACCCCTGACTCTAGCTGTCATTTTATCAATCAGTACAGCATAATCAGAAGTTCTAATTCCATTGGAATATAGAGGAATATCTCAAGTACTGGATAAGAAGTCTTCCCTCCTCAAAGCCAAGCAGATTAAGAATCTAATCTTTCAAATCATTAGTGTCATCCCCAAAAAAAGTTTGGCTTTTTATTATATTAGCATGAAGTTCAGATTAGGTAGCAAACTGATCAAACAAAGTCTTCAGTCTAGCAACATAATAAATATCAGTCTTACAAAAGTCTAAAAAATCATCTGCAAAGCTCAAATGAGTTTGATCGAGCCTTCTACACTTAGGATGATAATGAAATTCCCTATCGCTCTTAACCACCTTAAAAGTTCTGGTCAAATACTCCATAGCTAGCATAAAGAGATAAGGGGACATTGGGTCCTATTTTGATGAAATGGGTGGAATGGTTACCCTAATGCCAAAAATATTAATGATTTTGTCTCAAACCTCTAGCCCTAAGAAAATAGACTTTGAGACTATCATTCACCAAGATAGAAAATTTATCAGTTCTAATATAGCTCATAATCCACTGTATAAATCTCTAGGGAAATCCAAAACCAATAAGCAAATCTTCAAGAAAGTCCCAACAAATAGAATCATAAGCTTCATAAATGTCAATTTTGAAAGCACACCGAGGAGAAATATTACCCTAACCATAATGTTTCAAAATATCTTGACTAACCAAAATATTATGTGGCATAGATCTACTTGAAACAAAAGTCCCTTAATCTAGATCAATTAAATCATGAATCACCTTTTTGAATTTTTCAATCAAAATTTTAGTGATTCCCTTATACAGGACATTACAATAAGAGATAGCGCAAAAATCCTTCATGTAAGTCAGATTTTTAACCTTAGGAATCGAAGAAACAACAATAGCAATTACCTGACTAAGAAGTTTTCCTGAATGGAAGAAATCTTTAACAGCCAAGCAAATATCTGTCCTAATAACATCCAAGCTCCTCTTATAAAAATAAGCATTATAGCCATCATGAATAGGCGCTTTATCATTATTAATTCTGAAAAATGCTCTCTTGATATCTTCATCAGAAGGCAGAGCAAGCAATGCAACAGCTTGAGACTAAAAAAGAACATAACCCTTTGCAAAGACATCCTATTGGAAAGAAGCAGAACCTTTAACAAAGCCAAATAATTTTTAATAAAAATCAACAACATGTGCTGCAATATCATTTGAACTAGTAATAAGGGCACCATTATCATCAAAAGCTAAGTTAATTTTATTCTGACTTCTCTACTGCTTAATAGAAGCATGGAACAAAGCTGAATAATCATAACCATTTTTCATCCATTTGAGCTTTGCTTATTGAGAGACCTAAGAAGATAAAGGTTTTATAGCAGTTGCAAAATCTTTCTTAGACATCTTTCTTTAGCATCCAACTTAATATTTAAAGGGTCATCTCTAATCTGATGCTAGACTTGAGCCAAATGCATCTTAATATTTGAAATATGGTGCTCTAAAGTACCAAATTTCTTGACATTTAAATCTTTAAGTATAACTTTCAAAAGCTTAAATTTAGACACCACCCTGTACATCTCAAAATCATTAGCCCTAGAATCCCAATCCTCTTTAGCCAAGGGAAGAAAACCATCATTAGCCCAATCATTCTTAACCTGAAAAGGAATTATTTTCAGTCTTTTAGAGACAAATAAATAGACCAACATAGGACAATAATCAAAAACTCTAAAATTGTCAAAATGAGGTTGCACATCAAGATAGTAAAATAACTAACTCTGATTAACTAAAGCTCTGTTAGGCTTCCTAAAAATTCTTGTATTATCTTCATGTTTATTACACTAAGTAAAAAAGTGACTAGGAAAGTTCGTATCATGTAAATCCAGACCATCCAATAAGTCTAAAAGTTTTAAGGTGATGCTGATTTCATACAACCTTTTATTTTCATTCAAAACATAATTAAAATCATTAACTAACAGCTAAGGATCATAAATTGAATTAACAAGAAGTTTTAGGTTAGCCTATGGTTGTGTTCTCTTACTAGCAGAATTATGAGCATAGATGAAGGTGACAAAAATTCTATATTGAAGATTAAGAGAAGATACCTCATAATGAAAAAATTGATCAGAAAAGCTCAAGCTCCTGGTATCTACAACATTAGGATCCCATAGAATCAAAATTCTTCCTTTTTTTCCTTATCAATGTCAGTCCATCCTCTAATCAAGGTTTTAAGAATCTTACTAGTATTCTGCCTCCTGACTCTTGTCTCAAAAATTGCAAGAACCACAAGTCCCTAATAGCATTTTGTTTAAAAAGGTCAATGAGGCCCATAATATTCCATGTAGTAATAATGAACCTGTCCATTAGGTCATGTGGAAGCTTGCCCAAATCAAATGTCACCCTCTTAACTAATTCCTCCTGGGTAAATCCCAAGACCCTCAAAACCATTCTCAACCATCAAAGAAATGTTACCACATGCAAGTTGGGTTTTGTTTTCAAATGGAGTAAGAATTTGCCTTTTATGCACCTCCCGTCACTCCAATTGAACATCCATCATCCTTGTAATAGTAGCTTGTGTATCGCCAAGAATAGCTGTAGCATCACATTGAGGATCTATTGAAGGGTTCTTCTTAATAACCCATTTTTGAAATTTTTTTGCACATTTTGAACATTTTTTAGACAAGCAACATCTTCATGCCCAAAAATTTTGCACTAAGAATACCTTTTAGGCATCTTTTCATAAATCACTAACTGGTTAAATTGTTAAGCATTAGGACCCTCTAGGATAATCTTATGCTTTAGATCAGTCGTCGTGTCAACTTTAATAGGAATTCTAGCATAAGATAATAACTCTTTATTGGTAGTGAGCTTATTTGGAAAATAAGGCTTTCCAAGCATACTACCAATACTACTTAGCATTCAAGCTAACCAAAATTGAAATTCCAACCCAAGAAGTTAAACCTACACAGGCACAAAATTTGGTTTTATCCTTTTTCTCTTTTTTTTAATAAGTTAATGATTTAAGCAAAATTTCTTATAAGCTTCCCTATAACTTTTTTTTGTATAAATAAACATTCTAGAAAAGTATGTCAAATGTTAAAAATAGGTTAATCTCATATTGAAAAATATTCATAATAAAAATTAAAAATTGTAAAAAAGATAAATAAAAAATAAAAAATAAAAAATAAAAAAATATAATTGAAATATGAGAAAATGTAAGTTTCTTTCATTTCCTATA
>JANSVA010000218.1:35623761-35637602 GCA_025504915.1 Erythroxylum reticulatum | reverse complement strand
ATATTGAAAAATATTCATAATAAAAATTAAAAATTGTAAAAAAGATAAATAAAAAATAAAAAATAAAAAATAAAAAATAAAAAAATATAATTGAAATATGAGAAAATGTAAGTTTCTTTCATTTCCTATAATCATATCATTCATTATTAATGAATTTGTTTTCAACTTATTTATTTTACCAATATCAGTAAGTTTTCATGTATTTATTCATTATAAAAATCTCAAATTTTCTTAATCAATTGAAATTTATAACTATAATTAATTAAATTGATCACTTCAATTATAATATTTTTATTTTGTTTCCTATAACCATATTCTATATTATTAATGAATTTGATTTCATCTTATTCATTTTATCAATATGTGCAATTTTATGTATTTATTCATTATAAAATCTCAAATTTTCTTAGTCAATTAAAATTCGTAACTATAATTATTTGAATTGCTCACTTCAATTGTAATATTTTTATTTCATTTCCTATAATCGTATCCTCCTTTATTAATGAATTTGGTTTTCTTATTCATTTTATTATTATATGTAAGTTTTTCATATATTTATTCATTATAAAATTTCAAACTTTTGTGGTCAAATGAAATTGGTAACTATAATTAATTGAATTGCTTAATTCAATTATAATATTTTCTTTCATTTCATATAATCCTATCTTCCTTTATTAATGAATCTGGTTTCATGTTATTCATTTTATCAATATATGCAAGTTTTTATATATTTATTCATTATAAAATCTCAAATTTTCCTAATCAATTGAAATTTATAACTATAATAAATTGAATTGCTCACTTTAACTATAACATTTTTCTTTCATTTCTTGTAACCATCTCCTCCTTTATTAATGAATTTGGTTTCATCTAATTCACTTTATCAATATAAATCGGTTTTTATATATTTATTTATTATTAAAATATCAAAATTTTCTAATTAATTGAAATTCGTAACTATAACTAATTGAATTGATCACTTGAATTATAATATTTTTCTTTCATTTCCTACAATTATATCCTCCTTTATTAATGAATTTGGTTTCATCTTATTCTTTTTATCATTATATGTAAGTTTTGTATATTTATTCATTATAAAATCTCAAATTTTCCTAATCAATTAAAATGCGTAACTATAAGTAATTGACTTTGAATCAAATCCTAGCCTACTAGAGAGATCAGAGTTATCTTTACTAGTGAGTGCTATTATTTCGAATAAAATAGTAGGAAGAACTAAATATATGGTTAAAGTCATAATCTTATTTTATTTTCATAGCACATAACTAATCACTTGCTTTTCTTACATTTATATTATGTTCAAAGTAGAAATTACCATTTTTTAGTATAGTTCATACAAAGAGTTAATGAACTTTATTTCTTGGATATAGGGCTAGGTTTGAGAAGAGGTCTCAAAATAAAAGAAAAATGTGTATGTCTATTATGCAATTTTACTATTAATCCCTCTTGAGGATTTCTTTAACAAAGCTAAGAACGTATGTCAATTTCACATAGATGAAAAAATGCAATGACATTTAAAGTTCACTAATATCTTATAAACTTTATTGGCAATATATAAGATATATGTCAACATATGCTAACATGATATAAAATGTTGTATGAAGTAAAACTGAAAGGTATAATATTTTGATGGAATTGACCCACTCAATTTAGTCTATTTAAAGCATAAACATGGACTATAATTAAAGGCATTTATTATATTATAATAATAGTTATCATTAGCAGAAAAATTGATTGCATAGTTTTTCATGTCAATATATGATATAATATAATAGATATCATAATTGTTTCTTATTCATACTTTTAAGTATTTGATATTAAATTTCGATTCACCGTTATTACAATGTTCAAGGTATGATAAGAAATAGATTGTGAAGTAAAAGTAGTTGATCTAAGTTAATACAAATAGTTTGTATGTGTTAGATCAAAGAATCTTACTATTATAAAATTTGTGAAACTTGCTAGGTTGAAAAATGATCAAATTAACCTTTTGAGAAAAGATGATGATAGTATTGAATTATTAACTTTTCTGCATATGATGTTTTAGATGTAATAACACTCCATAAAAGGGATAAAAGCTTATATTGCATTATATTTAGTAATGAATTTATATGATAGAATCATAGATATTAAATGAAATATAGGTTTAAATTTTGAAAAGTTCAAATTAATTAAATCTAAGCAGAAATTAAACATTGAGAATGTTAAAGTACTTCGATCATATCAATTTGGCGATATATAAATTTTTTTGGTTATTTATAAGAAATGAGATTTTTGGTAAACAACTTCATAACAAAATTTTATAATAATATGGATTTGTGTAAGGAGAAAACAAAATATGAGATATTGTATAATGAAATATTTATTTCTTTTATAGTTAAGCATAATAAAATGATTTACCTTTGAAACTTCTAATTAAATCGGTTAACAATATTTTATATTAGATAAAAAAGCTAATACTTTGAAAGAGTTGAAGGAAATAATTTTGGGATGTGATGCTTAGTTAAAGCATATATTAACCATTAATTTTGGAACTATATTGGATAATGGAAGGTTATAAGAGATCCAAAATGTTGGTACAATTTTACAAACCCCATTGAAAAGAATATTTATTTTAGTGAATACTTATAGGTTAATAGTCCTCAAGACAAGTAGTGGGAGTATGATGAAATTTGAAAAAGTTCAAATCTAATGTAGTACATCTAATTGGAACTAGTACATTTATTGATACATTTAATGTATATTTAAAAGCTTATAAGATGTTTGAAAATTCACTTTCATATTGAATTCAAAAGGATTGTTGTAGAGATGATTGTGAATTTATCATGGCTATAAGAAGATCAATGAAAGTACAATTGTCCTCTTCAATTGGAGTATATAGAGACGTATTACTCATAGAAAATAATAATTTTTATTTGCAATTGTTGAATTTATAATTTTATAATAACAACTCTTACTGAATATGAAAAGGTAATAATTTAATTCTGAGAATTAGATTTATAGAGATAGATATAAAACTTGTTTACTTATTCTAGTCCATATACATAGATAATGTGCCAAATCTATTTAGTATTTCAGATATCTAATAGTAGTGAAGTTTTAAAGATATCCATTATTCTAGGTACAAATTGATATTTGAGTTCAAGATTAAATGGATATTAACTTTAAAAATAAATCTTAATTAAGGTATATTTTCTTTTGAACAATATTATTTTTGATATTGTAAAGGTTCCAATGAAACATTAATTGCTAATTAAGTCAAAATAAAAATTTCATTTGGTGAAAATGATTATTTGGATTAAGAAGTTCTTTAGTGAACATGGTATAATTTCTTGTATTGTTCAGATAGTAAATATAATATATAACATTGGAGCTATTAGGCCTGTAAAAGGAGTTAAGGTCTTATCAAATATCTAAGTATGTATTTAGTCATTTCTCTTAATTATAATGATAAATGAGAATAAAGTCATAAGATTTAAGTAAGGACACACTATAGAGAATCTTGTTGAATTCTCTTACTAAATTACTATCCTAGTAGTATCATGATGGTCATTTGGTGATATGTTATAAATATATAAACGATTATTATAGTATAAATGGAAGATTATTAATTTATGCCTTACTCCTAGTTAGTTAGTTGTATTTTAATTACATAATTCTTTAAATGCATTCTTTAGCTTAAACAAATTTTGACATATATGATAAATTCCATAGGGTACATATACATTACAAATGAAATTATGATGAGATCATAATTATGAGATTCATATTGCATTGATGTATTATCTTTAAAAAATTTTAAAGTATGGAGATACTTCAACAAACTTATAGATGTTTGTTAAAGAATAAGTTCACTAAATTGATCACGTATTAGAATTCTATTTGCAATATTACTTGTATGTATACGAAAAATTCTTATTGTGATGATTGTATGAGTGATCATTTGAATTAAGATCACCAAAGTATCTCGTATAAGGGTTATTATGTTTTAAAATTAATTATGACCTATTATAGTCAAAGATAGCTTAGTCAATAGTTATCAGACATAATATGAACTATATGGAGATAATTAAGTGACCAATATAGGATTCATTACCCTAAAGTGATTAGGGAAAATGTTCCTTTGTTCTCGATTAGTATTGATTTGTGAAATCCTTGGCTAAAGTGGAATGAGACTTTCATAATAGGTTTTAAATGCCATTAATTGAATATGTTACTAATAGTGGAGAACTAATATTATTGGACTCAAATAAATTAGACATTAATTTAACATTGTATGTCTTTTGATCTATGGATATAAATTATTTAATTAGAGAATTAAAGATGAATTAAAGAAGTTTCTTATCTAATCATAAATATAATTTAAGGTTATAATTTATATTTATTTCCAACATATTTAGAAATTTAATGAGTCACACAAAAAAAGAGATAAAGAGTGAAAACGTAATTTAATCAAGTTGGACTTTATTGTAAAATTTGAGAAATTTTATGATTAAATATAAGATATTTAATAAATAAGAATCAATATGAGTTTGATATTGGATATTATTTGGATCCAATTGAAATCTAGTTATTATTAATTACAATTCTAATTAAAGTTTATCAAAGTTAGAATTTTATTTTAATTAAATTACTAAAAGTTTCAAAGCTGATTATAAATAGGCTTATGCTCTAAGAGAGGTAGCACTTCTTATCTAACCCTCTCTACACAAGTTGTAGAGTTCTTTTAACAAATTATATGGATACCATTAGAGTTTGGATATATATGTGTAGCTACAATGGTCAAAATGAACCAATTTTAGGAACAGTTAGAGGGAAATGACAAAAAAGGGATCAAACTTCACATTATGGTACAAATCATGATTCATGCTTTATTATCTTATGCATTAATCATGTTACATGATTTAAAATGATCTCATCTTTTGGAAATTAAATAAAAAGGTTTTATTCTTATTCTACTGCAAGCAAAATCAAATCCTGCCTTAATTTCTTAACATCCCACTCCCATATAAAATGAAAAAGAAATGATGAAATGGTTGAAAATTGATCTACTCCAAAACATTTATTCTTAACCAATAGATTTTATGACAAAATATCACATGGAAGTGCCAATTTTATCTTCATCCAATCCAAACAATTCCATTTTTAGATTTATGTAGAGATGATATGCATAACATAAATGCACTTGATGTATTTACTTAAAACTGTTGATGGAAGTGAACCTATATATATGAAGCATAATAATTCATATATGACATTGATAAGTGTAAATTGCATTATGTTTTAGGGCATAGTTTGATATTTTTTTAGCTGTTAATGCAATCATTTAGTATGTGTTTAGGTTAGAATTGTGTTAGCTTATTAATTATTTATGTTTTAACAATAAAGGTCTTTGAGCTTAAATATTATGTTTTTGAAGTAACTTGATGTGTTTACTAGTATTTCAGGGTTAACATCGAAGAACAAAGAAGTTTCAGAGACATTCAGGCTGAAAAAACAACCCACAATTGTGCCATGTCAGGCCATGATCTTGACAGAAGCACCAGAGTTGGCAACGATCGTGGCCTAAATGGCACGATCGTGACAAAAAGCGTAAGGAATGGCCCACGATCGTGGCCTACATGCCATGATCATGATAGAAGGCTCGGATGTGGCCCACAATCGTGGCCTGTGTTGATCAGACATGCAGACACTTAAAAACATTAAGTTTCGAGGGATTTTTTGGACCTTTCGGACCCTAAAAAACCCTAAAGCTACCCAAAACACAAAAGGATATTTAAAGAACAAGAAAAGAGATAAAGAGGAGCTTTTGCAGCAGCCACCTTGAGAAACCCTATAGAGAAATTATTAAGAGATAGAGGAACAGAAGAAGGAAGAGAGAAGAGGAGAAGAAGCTGATTTGACGTCCTTCCTGGATCAGGAGGTTTCCCAACATCGCTGCCTCCCATCATCCATTTGGATTATATTTCCTATTTAATTTTAGTTTTATTATTGTATAGAATTGGATTGAATAGTCGATGATAGGATCTAAAATGTTGAGGATGTTCTAAACTCACCTTCGGCTTGAATTAATGAAATTTGATTGTTTATATATTTATTGGATTTGTTGTGATTTAATTCTGCGATTCCATAATTCTATAATAAACTGAGAGGGTGAATTGAATGAAAAAGATTAAATTGGACTAACAAGAGTTAGGTGATTTAATAGAACAAGAATTGAATCAGATCAAGAAATTGTGCGAAAAGATATCTCGCATAGGTTTCTGATAAGTTATTAAAGAACTTCAAAACTAATTAGGGTTTTAGATAGGTTGTGAATTGAGAAATTGCAACTTCCATAATCTGATTAGGGTTTATGATTTAAATTTAATGGTTATAACTTGAGAGAGAGTAATCAATCCTAGGATAGTTTAGAACTAAGAATATGATAATTCATAATCAGTTACGTTAGCATTAAGGATAAGTAAAATTCCCTTTCTCTCAATTGGTAATTTATTTTGGTTGATTATTGGGTGTGCTGCAATTTTTTAGGAATTAGTACGTTTACATTTGATTCTTAATTTGATTGATTAAATTAAATTCTTATTTTTAGCTTTGTTGCATTTTAGACTTCTATTATTGTTTCTAACCTTAGATTTTAGGATTAAATTAACTCCCTCGTTGTAGGATCAACACCTTTGGTACTACACTAATGAACCGTGCGCTTATAGATTATTAGAAGTTATTAATTAAAACTTACACACAACTAAACAACCTGATCAAGTTTTTGGCATCGTTGCTAGGGAGATGATTAGTTTAATTCTTTAGTTTAAGGCATTTTATTTAGTTTTTATTTCCTACTCTTTCTTTCTATTTCTATTTCTGAATCCATGCTCTTACATGAACACAAGAGTGACGAGAAGTTCACGTCATGCAACTAAAACCTTAGAGCTAGATATCACTCGATTAGAACGACTAATTAGGAAAGCTTGGTGCAAAGAAGAAGAAGAAATCACAAAAGCAATAACGGTCAAGGAATTTCAGCAAGATTTGGATCACGGAGCAAATCAAGGACGTCAATAAATAATCCTTATGGATTTGATGACACCAAGGTTCAATGCGGCTAACCAAGGAGTAGCTAGGCCACTTGTACAAGCAATCTCTTTCGAAATTAAACCAGCCTTCCTAAATATGCTTCAATACAATCTATAATTCTTTGGACTAACAAATGAAGATCCCAATGTATATGCAGTAAATTTCCTTAAAACCTGTGATACCTTTTGGTACCATTAGGTGTTAGAGGATGTGGTAAGAATTAGGCTTTTCCTTTTTACCTTAAAAGATAGAGCAAAGGCCTGATACCACTCTCTTAACCCAGCCAATGTCACCACGAGATCAACTAGTTCGTGCTTTTTTAGACAATTATTTTTCCTTTACCAATAACACGAAGATTATTAAGGAGATTACCAACTTCTAACAAAGTGACATGGAATCGATTTATAAAGTGTGGGAATTATACGAGGATATGTAACAAAAATGCCCATACCATAACTTACTTAAGGATTTCATATTGCAAACATTCTATAATGGAGTAACCTTATATATGAGGCACGATTGATGCAATTTCAGGAGGATCACTGATGAGAAAGAGGGTAGATTAAGTAGAAAAGCTGATAGAGGAGATGGTAAGTAATAGTTACCTATAGACGAAAGGGCAGAGTAGGTAAACTTTTTTTTAAAAAAAGGAATTGTAGTTGTTGATCAAATGATGAAGATATAGGCAAAAATTGACAACTTAACTCAACAGATCAACAACATGAAGGCTTCGTCCTCAGCTCCGATAAAAGTCGTGTAATTAAATTATGAACTCTATGGACAGATGGACCACATTACAATGGACTGCTTTTTGATTAAGGATAGAGATTTGGAGCAAGTTAATTATATTGGAGCTCAATATGGACAAGGAGGGGGAAACAATACCTACTCTAACACATACAACCCTGGGTGGAAGAATCACCCTAAATTCTCGCGGATGAACAATGCTGGAGGATTGTTTAGACCTCAAGGACAACCAAGTTTCCAAGAAGATAAAACGAGCTCAATGGAACCCAAGTTAGATGAAATTTTAGACAAGCTTGAAACCTTAGATTATGCACAAAAGAGTCTGGAAGAAAAATTTAAACAAGTAACAAAGAAATATGCCTCTTTAATCCATAATCTAGATGTCTAGGTAAACCAATTGTCAAACGCTTTGTTTATGTGAAATATGCGGATTCTTCTTAGCACTTCAAGAAGAAAATTGAGGGAGCAATTAAAGGCTATTACACTTCGAAGTGAGAAGGAACTTGAACCACCCACAAAGACAATAGAGGATCCCTTCCCTCCTTTTGAGAAAGATCAAGAAAAGGAGAAAGAAGTGAATATGATCGAATGTTGTCTTTATGTCGCTCCTCTACCATATCTACCCAAGATTTCTTTTCCTTAATGATTACAAAAGAAGAAGATGGATGTGCAATTTGCAAAATTCGTTGGGACATTAAAGACTTTACAGATAAATCTCTCATTTGTAGAGGCTTTGGAACATATGCCTAAATATGTAAAATTTTTAAAGGACATATTATCAAAGAAGCGTAGTTAGGAAGATAATCATACAATAGCTCTAACTAGTGCCTTTAGTTCCATAGTCACTAGCCAGATGGCATCCAAATTGAAAGATCTAGGGAGATTCACAATATCCTATGTGGTTAGTGAATTTGAATTCATAAAGTGCTTGTACGACTTAGGAGCAAGTATTAATCTTATTTCTTTATCAATATCTAAGAAGTTGAGGCTGGATAAGGTGAAGCCAACAGCAATGTTAATTTAGTTGGTTGATCAATCTATTAAAAGATCGTTTGGAATAGTGGAAGATGTTCTGATAGAAGTGGACATGTTCATTATTCCTGTAGATTTTGTGGATCTCACTTTTGAAGAAGGTAAGAATTGTCCACTGATCCTTGATTGACCGTTTATAAATACAGGAAAATCCATAATTGACATTCACAAAGGAAAATGAACAGGTCGAATAGGCGAAGATCATATCAAATTCAATATGAATAAGGCTTTAAAGAACCCAACAACAAAGAGTGCGTGCATGAAAGTTGAAATTAAGGATCAAAATTTGCAAGGACAATTTGAGAGTTGAATCATAGAAGCACATTTGGTGGCAATAGAAACAAATAATGGATATAAGAAACTTGATTCTAAAGGAGATGATGAGATGAGGAGTCGGATGTTCAAATGCATTAAGATAAATTAGTTTGAACTGAATCACCCATACAACCATCCACTAAAAAACCACCCACATTAGAGCTTAAACCTTTATCTACACATCTTATATGTACCTTTCTAGGTGAAGGTCAAATGTTACCAACAATTATCTCAAATCAATTGAATGAGAAATAAGAAAGTAAGGTGGTAGCAATTGTGAGAAATTGAATGAAAGCCATCGGATGGCAAATTTTTGATATTCGAGGTATAAAACAAATGTTTTCATGTACTGAATAAACCTCGAGGAATGATGTAGAATGGTGAGGGAGTGTCAATGAAGTTTGAACCCTAACATAAAGGAGGTGGTCAAGAAGGAAATAATCAAACTTTTAGATGTAGGGATAATTTATCCCATCTCCAACAGTGAATTGGTCAGTCTTGTTGGACCCCGAAATTTTTTTATAAATTATCTATTATTTGTTAAATTAATTATTGTTTATTTTTGGAATTAAGCCCATTAATTTATTGGGCAAGAGTAGAAATTAGAATTTTGGATAGAAAGTTGAGGATTAAATTAGAGTATGGTATGGTGTTAAGAGAGTTAAGGAGTTAGTAAAGGAGATAAATGAAGGAGGGTCAAATTAGAAAGACCAAGTAAGTGAAGGGTAAAATGGGAAGACAACATAAAAAAATGTGTCTTGAATAAGTGAGAAAGAAGAGAGAATCGTGAGAAGAAAGAAAATAAGAAAAAAAATGTAGAGCAAGAAGGAAAGAAGAAGAAGATTGTGGGAGAAGGTAGGAAAGAGAGAAAATTGTGGAGAAAGAAGAGAAATCAAGCTTGTTAGGGTAAATTAATCATCTTTTCTTCTTGCTTTATTAGAGAAATGGGTTGTGTTGAGTATGAAGGAGTTAGAGAGAGAAAGGGGTTTTGTGTAGAGAATGAAGGGTTTATGTTGAAATATGATTTGAGAGAACCCATTGATTCCTAGGGTTTCTAAACTAGGTCTTGGGTTTTCTAACTTAGATGGAATATGGGTAGATTAGGTTTAAGTTCAATTTTAGGGTTTTTTAATTTTTGATGTTTTATGAATTTTTATTTGAATTTGGATTAAATCAAAATTGGTTTATTTGAAGGGAATCAAGAAAACCTTACTCAAGAACAAGAGGAAAGGCAATCTTGAGCTTGGATTTTCATTAAAAATTAGGTGGGTAATTTATTTATAGTTATTTTGTGATTGCACGAATTCTTGCCTATGTGTGTGTATGTTGATTTTTTGAAATGGATTCGCATGAAATTGAATTGTTGTGACCTGATTGGAAATGCATGATGCATTGTGATTATGTTATACCTTGAAAGAGGTTATAACATTTTGAATTAAATGAAAAGAAGAAAAAGCATTAAAGTATGAGTATATGATTGAAGTGAGCATAAATTTGGTTGTGATTGGGAAAAAGATAAACCCATTTTGTTAGTCACGTGGACGTTGACCTATAACCTTCTCCTGGCTACATACTTGAGGCCACGAGATCTTGAAAATTTGGACTCATTTTGTTCACGGTGTAAACTTAAGTTTCTCCTTTTCATTCTACGTAACTATCGAGCCATTTGTTTGTGCATTGCATCTTTGAATTGACAAGTATGGTGCATAATTGAGTATTATGTTTAATGGCTAAAGTCTATGTGATGTGTTATGAGTTTGAGCTAAATTGATGAATGCTTAAATTGCTGGATATATATATGTACATATGCCTTAATTTGTGACTAATTACCGATGGCTATAAAAATATTAGCCACTGAGTTTTGTAGCTCATCCCATATTTTCACTCCTCAAGTGCAACGAGTGTTGAACCTTGCAATGCATCGGAAGCTCCAAGATAGTTAAAAGACTTTTGTAACTAAGTTAGCGACTAGACTTTTAGATAGCTGTATAAGCATATCAAACATTGAGCATCCAATGTATTTTGTATCTTGTGTTAAGTCTTTGATGTAATGTTGATATATAATTAAAGCTATGTATGAACTTCATTTTGATTTAGAAATGAATTAAGAATTGAAGAAGTTTCCAATATGTATGTGCTTATTTATCTTGTAGTTGTACATTTCCTATTTCAAGTCTTTGATAGGTGTAGAAATTGTGTTTTAACTTCAGGAGAAAAATGGATGAATCTAGGTTGAATTAGACAATGTTTTTAGAAGTTGTAGATTATCTTTCTAGCTTTTCAACGCTATATAGTATGAAATTTTTGGATATTGGAATTGAGAGATATGATCATTAGAAGTTTGTGATGCTGCATAAGATGGACATTTGGGACAACTACATGGATTTGAAATTTTGACCCTTTCGAAGGTAAAATTATCTTTTTAAGGTCTTCATGAAAGTTGTAGGTCTAGAAGTCTTCTTCAAAACAGTCTTTGAATGACCTTAATCTGATATCTCTAGTGAAAATTATGCCTTTTTCAGCAATACAGGTTGGAAAGGAGAAAAGGAGGAAGGAGGATTGTGATCGCGACTTTGCAAATTTTCACACAAGTCGCAATCTCGACATCGCGACCGCACGTGCAAGTCACGATCACAACATAGGTGTTCCCTGATCTGAACACCTCTGACTCTTTTGGCCATAGCATTTTCATCTGACCTCTAAATAACCTAATTTTTAAAGCAATAGTTTCCTAACACACTCCTTTATCTCTCCATAAAAATTTATAGCTTTTTGTTATTCATTTGAAAAATATTGATTTAATCAAAGTAAGGGTATGGGTTTGAAGATTATGAATTGGATATTTTCACTGAACATACTTCGGTATTTTGATGATATTTTGATCTATAGATCTCCAAATGAGATGATTCTTATTTCTAAATAACCTAGAGACAGAGAGCTATAAATTATATTAGGGGTATAATTTTAATTTAGTCTTTAAGATTTTCAATTTTTGGTTGAATATTGAGTATAATGTAATATTTCAGTTTAATAACAGTCCGAAAATTTTCGGGCCATAACTTTCAGAGTTCTAAACCAAGTTGAATGATTTTGGTGTCGTTAGAAACTTAAGACAATGGGAAACAAATGTTTTGAAGAAGTCAAATTGTAATTCTGGTTTGAGTTTTCACAAAATTTGTTCTAAAGTTAAAGAAATGAGTATGCTTAAGTTTTATGACTCTGAATGTTGGGCTTCGGAAGTAGGGTCCAACATTGTTTGGTATCAGAGCTTAGGATTTTCTTAGGCTTAGAATGCATAGTAGTATGAATTGCGATGCTATGTTATTATTTTTTACATTGTGAATTGATTGATTCCATTAAGTGACATGCATGTCATGCATAAATGTCGGAATTAAGATTAAATGTATTGTAAGCTAATCGTTAGTGTTTACATTGAATGAGTAAGATGCCACTTCATAGAAAGACACAGAGAATATTACTAGGATCGATTGCACCTGACTCTTTGCCAAAGGAGGAAAGTACTGATGAGTCAGTAGCCCTAAGAAATGTTGAGACTTTTGTAAGGCACAACAGTGGGCCCTCTCGACCCTAGATGTAGGAGTCACTTGTTCCATCAAAGCAAATGCTTACCTTAGATCCGAGACTATTTTTGGAATTTACTCAGGCCTTTATCCAGGCTATGGGTCAAATGTCAGAAACTGCAGCTCCGACCCTAGACAAGCTGAGAAAGTATGGAGTAGTGGACTTTTATAGGACCACCGACCCAGAAGAAGTTAAGACATGGATAAGGAAGACGAAATGGATATTGGAGCAGATAGATTGTGAGGATGACTAGAAACTTGAATATGCTACGAGTTTGCTACAAGGGGATGCTTTGCATTGGTGAGAAAGTATCCCAGGAAGTTAGATGAAGCCACCAATGTTGGCATGGAAGGACTTTCTGAATGCTTATAAGAAGAAGTATTTGTCTGAAGTGTACATCTAGTAAAAGTAGAGAGAGTTTTTGAGGCTCACCTAGAGGGAGATGATGGTGAGCAAATATGAGTGTCGATTTACATAATTTCAAAAAAATTACCAAGACTACTGCCACCTAGGGAAATTGAATTTCCTATTGAATTGATTTCAGGTAATGCACTGATCTCAATTCTGCCTTACTAAATGGCTCCAAAAAAATTCAAGGAGCTTAAGGAACAGTTAGAAAATTTGTTAGAGAAAGGGTACATTAGGCCTAGCTCTTCACCTTAGGAAGCTCCGGTCCTTTTTGTGAAGAAAAAAGATGGATCATTGAGTATGTGTGCTGATTATAGGAAGCTCAATCATGTCACTATAAAAAATAGATATACGCTTCCATGCATAAATGGCTTGTTTGATCAGTTGCAAGGGGCAAGTGTCTTTTCTAAGATAGATTTGAGATCGGATTACCACCAGTTGAGGATAAAGGAGTCCGATGTGTCAAAGACTACTTTTAGAACACGATATGGCCACTTTGAGTTCTTGGTCATGCCTTTTGAGTTGACAAATGCACCTGCAGCTTTCATGGACTTGATGAATAGAGTCTTTAAGCCTTTTTGAGACCAATTTGTCATTGTTTTTATTGATGATTTTGGTCTATTCTAAGAGTGATAAGGAGCATGAGGAACATTTAAGAATTTCTT
>JANSVA010000218.1:35577172-35610763 GCA_025504915.1 Erythroxylum reticulatum | reverse complement strand
TAAACCTAATTGCAAACTAGATATATACAAGCTATGATGAATGAATGATCAAGACTTGTGAATAAGGATACATACCCAGGATAGTCAATTGAGCATGCAATGAACATAACACATATACATGTGTATGATTAAGTAGTCATTTGATTAAACAAGTTAGTAATGTGTAAATATGTGCATATTGCATGATATAGAAGAACAAATTGAGCGTCCACATCCAGACATTGTCAGATCTTCAAGGCAATAGCTATCAGAAGCGTACTGTGAGTTAACTTAGATGTTTTCTCAGTATGATTGAATTGTTTTAATTAACATCAATTACTGAATTGTTACTGATATAATTGTGATAATTCCAAAATTTGTTGGCCCGAGGAGTTTGATATTCGGGATTGTATTAGAAGTACTTTCTAAATGTATATAAATATGGAAAAGGTGTTCTCAACTGTATGTTGAATGTCAGACTCATCTGACGAATATGATAAATGACTATGCATACTGAATGAAAGTTAATGATAGAATATTATGTAAAATGAAGCATTCCAGCATATGAATATGCATGATTAGATAAAAGAGTTATGACCTAAGTGACCAACGTGAAAAAAAGCTTAACGCTCAGGAAATGTGCACAAAGAGTCACAGGCTTAATGATTAATGAGCTCGGTATCCACAATAGGTACAGGACAATATATGAAATAAGCCTCATATCTATAACAGATACGGGACAAAAAATAGGCACTCGATTATAAAAAAAATAAAAATGAAAGTGGAGTCTCGTGTGCATTTGCATATGTATATCATTACATATAACATATGAATGATTGCAAAGAATGACTAAATTAAATTGATATAATGATATACAATGTTTGTGTACATGCTGATGATATGAATGATTAGATTATTTTCAAATGATTATATGAAATGTTTGTCTTCGTAATTGACTTGTTGAAATATGATGTATATTGTCATCAGGTACTAAATTATGAATGATGTGATATATGGGATTTGCTTCTGAATGATGTGATATATGGGATTTGATTCTGAATGATGTGAGATACTGATTGAACTATGTTATATACTTGTGATGTTTATGTTCTGTTTTGAGTAAGCACATCGATGATAGTTCACTCACTGAATTCGCAAAACTCATCAAAATTGCAACATTAGTTTTTAGGTACTAAAGAGACCTAGCTTCTAAGACAATCTAGTAGCAGTCTAGTATTGTCAATTTTGGAAAGAAGAATAGCTCAAAGGTCCGGTCAGCTAATGTCTGAGGAGTTTAGTTAGAATGTTTATGTTAGAATTCCATTTCATATTAGATATTTTGTATAGAACAGTAAACTCTTAGATGTTTCTGTAATGTAAATGTAAGGTTCCGATCATGCATCTCATACATAATATATATCAAATATACGTAGCAAAAAATAAAACAGAACCTAAAAAAAACAGATCTACTCATGCTATAGATATAGAAAAAATATGAAATATAAGATGTTTATATATCTTTCCGACGATCTCCTTCATTCTTTAATCTTCTCCACTTTGGGTTGTCGTAAACCATAACAATCAGCGTAGACCGTCTCTAATAAAAATCCACATGAAGATAGAAGGATGAACCTCACTAGGAGATAGCTAGAATTCTTTCTTTATGCTAGCAAAGACAAGAACTCTTGAGAGTTAGAGAGAAAAAGAGTGTGTGTGAGAGAGAGAGAAAAGAAACTTTCTTTCACTTGTGTCTTACACAAGATGCACGAAAATCATTAGAACATTGTATAATGAAATGATTGAATTATACGAAAAAAAATCATGCACAGAAAGGTTAATTAAAACCATATTGACATTTTTAGATATTTTGTTACTCATGATATGTTGCTTGACACCAATCTTGATCTATGGATATAAATTGTTTAATTAGAGAATTAAAAGACGTTTAATTTATGTAATCCTAAATATAATTTAAGGTTATAATTTATATTTATTGCCAGCATAATTGGACTTGATTGTAAAATTGGAGAAACTTTATGATTAAATAAGAAATATTTAATAAATAAGGATCAATATAAGTTATTGGATCTTATTTGGACTTAATTGGTATTTAATAAAATTATTTGTAATTCTAATTAAATTTTAATTAAAATTATAGTTTAATTTTAATTAAGTTACTAAAATGTCTAAATTTTATTATACATAGTCTTAAGCTCTAATGAAACTAGAACTTCTTGTTTAACCTACTCTATAAAAGTTACAAAGTTCTCTCAACATATTATATGGATAATATTAAAGATCAAACACTTGTGCAATTATAGTAGTTGAGACGAATCGATTTTAAAAATGGTTTAAGAGATACGATAAGAATATAATCAAGCTTTAGAATAAAGTACGAATTAAGATTCATACTTTAGTATGATTAACATGTTAATCATTTTACATAATTAAAGTGATCTTAGTTTTTGAACGATCAAAATATGAAAAGGTTTCGTAAATATTTTGTTGTGGTCAGGAATGAATCTTGTCCCGATTTTTCAACAATCTTTTCTATCATATGTATTTTATTTTGTTATTAAAAGTATTTTGATTTTTGTATTCTAGTTTTTAGTGACTTTAAGTTAATTAATATATTTTTGAAAAAAATAGTTAACTGATATAGAATTCTTCATCAACACTACAAATAATTATATAATATTTTATTTTTTGAAAGAGATATAAAAAAATAAAAAGATTATTTTTTGCAATAATTACAGCAGTGGATATCTGAGATTGGTCATCTTGCAGGCACTGTCAAAAATTTTTTAAAAGGAGGTTTAGATGATTATCGTTTCTCTGCTAGCTTCAAGTCCAATGAGAAGTCAGGGTCTTGGAAGTAGTGGCATGAGTAAGGGGTTATGGAGGAGCATCGTCGAAAAACTAGAGTACTACTTTAGTGGTCCCATGATTCTCGTCGAAACTGTCCCATGCAAAGTTTTGGTCGCAGTCAAAAGCACAGAGCATGCTGGAAAAGTGTAAAGGGGGTGATGTTATTTTCAAACTGTAGGCCAGATGTTGATGTAGCATAGAAGTTTGGGAATAGCAGTTGGGATTCATTAATATCGGATTGGAAGAGTCCCATGTCAATTCTCTTTTCATACTCGACATCACCAAAGCAAATGAACCCCGGGGTTTATTGTAGTGTCAGCTCATCCTTTTTATCTAGTGCCGTGCTCCAAAGCCCATAGCTTTTGTCGATTTGTTATGTCAAACGGAAACTATGCACATGATAAAGCTAATCCCACAATTATCTGTTTCTTTTTTATGCATGAAAATTGGGTTTTCGACGCCAAAGCAGCTAATTAAGTTTTGTGAACGATCAATCATCTACATGCTGGTAACCCTAAAACGGTTTAGGGTTTTAAGGATTTGGGAATTGGGATGCAAGAAAGTGAAAGTAGCGACGCAAAACGTGTCAAACAATGAG
This sequence comes from Erythroxylum reticulatum, assembly GCA_025504915.1. Lineage (NCBI taxonomy): Eukaryota > Viridiplantae > Streptophyta > Magnoliopsida > Malpighiales > Erythroxylaceae > Erythroxylum > Erythroxylum reticulatum. The sequence goes on along the minus strand of JANSVA010000218.1, from coordinate 35,607,318 downwards.
ACGTCAAGTACGAGGACTGACTGCAGTGAAGTTGAGAAAGAACGTTAGTGAATGTAAGTGTAATAGCTGTGATCTGGGCCACATGGTATTCCTAGGCTTCTATTCTCATATATGACAAGGCAATGGGCCTAATGTTCTTAACTTGCGGACCCACAACAAAGGAAAGAGGGATCTGAGTCAGCACCGACAAGTGCGGAGCATTTGAGATCATCCCAAAGCTTTATTTTAAACTAAGATGAGGGGTTGAGTGAGTTGTTTTGGGAACGTAATGTTTATCGACTTTTTACTGCGTACTTCCCTTTGGAAAAAAAGATTGTAGGAGGAGGAGAAAAAGAGAGAAGAGAAGTTGAAGAAAGAAAAAGATGAGAGGCTATCGCGGGGTTCATGAAAGTGACTACACCTCATCATCCACCCTTTTTCTTATTTATAACCGCTCTACGTCTCTTTTTTTTTCCCCCCTTATGAGAAAATGTAATACATTTCATATTTAAAACCAGAATATATATATATAATATGTATGTATGTATTAAAGACAATTTTAGAAGTGGGGACCACACTGAAAGCTTGTGTGAATCTCACGTCTTGTAAAATAGGGGACGACACGACAAAGCTACAGCTGTTTCAAAGAAGTGGACCCCTCAACCCTCCCTCCTAAACATAGCCGCTGTCCGTTGGTTTCTTATGACTTTCTTATTACTCCACAAGCGACTCACTCTTGAGCTTCTCCCGGCTCCTTTTCTTTTTCTTTTTTTTCCCCTTTATTTATATTTTATATTTAAGAAAACAATAGAATAGAGACAAGACCTGTATAATATTATATTATAGAATATAGATCCCACTCCCCCAAGTTCCAAGTTCTCGTACAAATTGGAAATGAAAATGATCACGTTTAATGCATGCCGTACTTCTTTTTTAACAATTCATAAAGATAAATAATAATTTGAAGTTCACAGAAATTAAATTAGATAAATGATGGAAAATAAATAAAAATATGAGAGAAGACTAGAAGAAGATCGAATACAAAATAACGATTATATTAAAAATGTGTTTTAAAAATAAATTTTATATAAAAAATATTTTAGAATTAAAAATCTTTTCCGTTTTTATTCTTATTTATTCATCTTCCTTTTTATTGGATAAAGGAAAACAAAAAAAATCTTTTTTCAAAAAACATGTTTTAAAAATAAGTATAATGATAAACAAGAATGAGAAAGATGCTTAAAAATTAAAAGTAAAAATGATTTTTTGAAAAATAGATATAAAATTGTATCTACTTTTTTATTTATAATTTTTTTAAAAAAATCATATTTAGAGGATTGCCAACAATTAACGTCAAATTAGATTTTCGGTTTTTAATTTTAAAATAAAAATATTTGATACAAAATTAAAATTATATTTATTTTAATTTTTCAATTAAAAATTTGAGGGTCTAATTTTGCAAAATGGAAGATGTTATTTGATCATTAAAAAATTATTTTTCCATTTTTCTTTAGATATGTCATTTCAGAACTAACAAACCCTTTTGGTTGTATAAAAATGGATGAAATTTATAATTTTTATAAAGCAATAACAAATTCTAAATTGTCTAATCTTATAAGTTTTTTTTAATTCAGTACTTAAATTTTTAAAATTTTTAGTTAAATGATTAATATTTTATATCTTTAATAACTAACTTCAAAATATTTGTTTTGTTAACCTTACAAGATCTTTTTAATTAGGAATCTAAATTTTTAAAATTTTCAATTAAACAATCGATATTTTATATTCTTAACAACTCATTTTAAAATATTAGTTAGCATTTGGCTTATTTGAGTAATTACTTTTTTGTCCACAAAATATAGTCATTTTCGTGAAAAATCAATTGCTATCTAATCAGATTAAAACACTCGACCTGTAACTTCTTTTGCACATTGGCTTAGATATTTTAGTCGTGGCGGGTGATTATTTAGTTATTAAATTTTCTCGTACATACTTATATATCATGAACAAAAAAGATTATGTTAGCTAAATCAAAAAGTACTAGATAAAATTAATGTTTTGAACTGAGTTGTTAATGCTATAAAAAATTGGTTACCTACTTCAAATTTTTAAAACTTTAAACACTGAATTAAAAAATTCAAAATTTTAGGAACTTTAGAATATATGATTGCTATTCACAAATTTAAGATAATATAAAACCTGATGGAATTATTAAATCGATGTTGGGATAAGATTATTAATTATAAGATACAGGCTCTTTTGTGGACTAAGGCAAAATTCAACAGTTATTTAATTAAAAAAGGACATCATAATTAAAAAGGTTTAAATAAATAAAAGCCAGAGATGGAAGATTAGTTTGAATACATCCAAATCTATATTTTCAATTCATGTTTGTTTGGTACTATCTGAAACGTAAATATCAGTTCATACTTCCTACCCCGTTAAAATTTGGACTTGATAAAATGGACAAGTACCTTGAACAAATATCCACTAATCCTTTTACACCTTCTCCACATTTGATGTTGTTTTCTCTTTACTGTCATTTTATATGCTTAAGTTAAACATTTATAGGATTATGAAAATAAGTTTCCTTATCAATGGTGTTAATTTGGGGGCGGATCCTTTTCAATTTACATAAGGGAGAAAAAAAAAATAATTTTTGCAAAGTATAGTTGTAATGATTCTTCAGTCATTACTCTAAACGAAAACTATAAGGGTGTATAGGTGAGAAATTTATACATATACAATGGAGCATTCAAAGATTAAAATGGATGCAAAGTAAATTTTTACAACTTGGTATCTACTGTGTTGGACAATTTTGTCTTTTCTCATAAAGTTGGACAACTATTAATTGCATTTTTCGGTTTTTTAATAACTTATCAGTTAAGTTGCGTAATTTGATCCAGATAAAGATAATAAAGTACCCCAATAAATAATTTAAATCAATCAGTCGAAGTTCAAGTAGAAAATGAATCTCAATCAGTGTGAATCAGACCCATATCAGTCTTGTCATAGGGCAGTCCGATATGGATGCTATATATAAAAGTTAAGATCTCTTGCAGTTACTCATATAATCAATCGTAAGTATAACGATTCTCTAATCCTTTAAGAGAGCTTATGTTTCGATTGTAAAAAGACCTTGCCAGCATCCCGGAGAGGAGTTCTCATGAAGGTGACGATGGATTCTCGCTTATTTCGGCTTCAGAAAGCTCGTTTGAAGTTACGGAGACCGAAATCAGTTATTTTTGTATTTTTTCGCTGCTTGCCCTTTCACATTCGATCCAACATATGTAACTAAGGTACCATTACGTATTAAACGTGGTATCAGAGCGATGACATAATCAAGTGGTTAAAAACGAAGATTTTTTGGTTTTCTTTTCATAAGATTTTCGAAGATTTAACTTCTGCTTCCCGGTTTTTTCTTGCGTTTTATTGCATGAAAGTAGTATGCATGTATATAGCCTTGAGAAACAGGCTGAAAACAAGCCCAGGAGTGCGAAAAATTGGTGTGGAACTAGTCGTATGGATTTTCTACAGTGTTTTAAAAGCACACAAAAATTTCAGATTTCTCGTAAGGATACCCCAGAGTGTTTTGGTTCAGTTTAAGAGTTCGATAAATTCATAAAGCAAGTTTTTCTATTTTTCTAGATTTATTACATTAGTAATAAATTAAAGTTTTACTCTAGAAAAAAGAATTAAGGTATTCTGAATCTAACTTCAAGTTAATTTTTATTCTTCGGACATCATATGAGGGAGATACATGAGTCCTTGTCTATCGAGTCTCATGTTCAGTATTTGAGATCGTATGATAGTTACTCGAAAAAAGAATTGAGACATTCTGAAGCCATTTTTGATTGAATTTTTGTGCAATGAACTTGCTATAAAGGAGATACATGAGGTTCTCGTGTCTCAAGTAGTCGCTTCAGTGTCCAGTGATGCACGATAGTCACTTTATTGAGATTTTTCTTTTACAAAAGTCTTAAATGAAGTTTTCAGATAATGTCTTCAACACGAGTATGTGATAATGAGAGTATGCATTCGGATTTTTGCATTTATTAATATTACATTGTCACATACCATATGCCTATAAGGAATGTGAGAATAATATAAAGATATATCCTTTGTATTTGTGGACTTTTTGAGTGTTAATGAGGATGCAGTCACCATAGTGGCCTTTTGAGTTAATATTTTAAATTATTTTGCTTACATGTTAGGGGATGTCTCTAGTCTCATGGTTGGTTATTATGCCTACAGGTGTTGGCCTTATATGAGATTTTAAGATGTGCATAAAGGTATTGGATGGAAGAAAATCGTTGCTTGAATGATCTATTCACCTACAGGTGGTAGTGTCATGAGAGTTGATGGTTTGTACTCTGATTGCTTTTATGTAGAGGCCTAGTTGCATATATTATGTGTTCAGTCCACATATGTTTCATAATATGTGTGACCGAATTTTCAGTAAAGATACTATTTAATGGCTTTGAGTATCGTTGTTGTCCTACATTTATGCTAATTTAAACATTATTATTTAAAGTCACCTTTTCAATCATCAAAATCAGTGTCACCATTAAAACCTTGACCTGTTTCAATACAAATAAGTGGATGAAGATGTATTGAATGCTATGGAGATAATTGAGGTTGATATGGCCATACGGACGAATAGGCCATCTCCACCTACATCCATGAGCTCAAGAGTTCATAAAGCAACCTATAAAGCCTAGGATCGGTCTAGCAGATTAAGTCTATTGACCATTAAGAGATCCATACCTAACTATCTGTTAAGTGAACTTCCGGACATAAACATAGCGAAGGAGTTTCTTGATAATGTCTCCCAGAAATACACAGTCTCACCTAATGTTGAAACAAGTGCTTTGATGAAAGAATTATTTTCCATGAGATATACAGGAGAAGGGGGAGTAATGGAGTACATATCAACAATGATTCATCTTCACAATAGACTAAAGATGCTAAACATTCCTCTTCCTGATGTCTTCATTGTTCACCAGACTCTGAATGCACTCCTTCTAGAGTTTAGCAATCTGATGATGACCTATTGCTTACTGGATGAGGAATGGGGCTTCAACACTTTGATAGCCCATTGCGTTGCTGAGGAGGAGAAACTCAAGTTTGCCACTCCTACAACCCTCAAAGCAACTAATGGGAAGACAAAGATAAAGGCCGCTTAGTTCAAAGGTAGAAAGTTCAAATCTTCTCTATATGTTGATGTTGGTCAAACTAATGCTGGTAAAGGTGCATATGACATAAAGAAACTAGCAGTATAAGTCCTAGAAGGAAAAACTATGACCATCAGGTAACTTCTTGGCTTATCAATTTATGAATCTATTTTGTGATAGTCACATTAAGTACTTAGTGGCTATATAGTGGAGCATTTGATCAAGGTGCTTCCACAATATAAAGGTTCATATCCAAGATAAAGCCAAATAAAGGAAATGAGGAACTGATGGTTGACAGCAATGAAGAAGTAGAAGTAATATCTATGAGGAATGTATATACTGAACCTTGTAGTAAGGTTCATTTTGGTTTTTACACGACACATTTTATATGTGATCTTTTGATCAATTTTAGACAAACAGGGTTAATGTTTTGTATTTAATGCTTCTGTTGAACAATTTTTGTTTAATGCAAAACATAATGGTACAAATCTCTTGTCATATGGTTTGTATAGAATATGCCTTACCTCAAATTATATAAATGCTCTTCATATCTTGCTAAACAAGTTATGAAATGAAGGACCTTAATGAATGAGAAGTCATATATGATGTGGCATAAAAGTTTAGGCCACATTTTCAAAGCTGGGGTTGAGAAACTGATTAAGGAAAACATTTCTCAAATTTATGTTATGATGATCTAAGAATATGTGATGACTGTTGTAGGGGAAAGTTGAGTAATAAAGATATTGAGGTCAACTTATACTTTTGACTTGTTGAGTCTAATATATAAAGATATCGGTAGATCTTATACAGTTACATTGTACAATTCTAAATGTATTCTAACATTTGTTGATGATTATTCCCTTTATAGTTATGTGTTCTTGCTTAAAAACTGAAGGTTGTGAACCAATTGAGAAAATTCATCAAGATAGTTAGATTTGACCGTGAAGGAGAATATCATGACAAACATGGTGTTTTAGGACTTTAAAAGGTTCGCTTGCCAAATATTTGGAACCAATTAGAATAATGACTTAATTCACTATGCCGAGTTGTTCTGAGCAAAATGGTGTGTTACCAAAAGACATAATTGCACCCTAAAGGACTTAAAGAAGTAAATGCAGAACAAGGCTATACTACCTGATTATTTAAAAGTTTGAAAACTCATCCTTATACACATTAGTGTATGGAGCTGCCCTACTGAGGTAGTATAATCCTTATAAAAATAAATTGCATGCTTGTTGTGCTCATCGCTATTTAGTAACATATCTCGGCCATTTTAAGGCTATATATTTTACTGTAGAGGAGGAACTAGAATAGTAAAATCACAAACAGCTAAGTTTTTGGAATACAATGTCTATGATGATGTTAGGCTCTTTGACCCTTCAGATGATAGCAGGGCGAATACTATAGTTATCATATACCTACTACTCATATAGTTATATTCGATTGATCTAGGTCTCTGTACCATGTTTATACAGGAACAAGAACCATACATGTACGCACAGTGGTTCTTGGAGGTAAAAGATCTAATGGAGTTAAGTAAATCCACCAAAGTGAGACGACTTACTATCTCATCTTATTTCATAGTCTATTAGGTGTATAGGATTATGATATTAGACATGTTACAGATCCAGTTACTTTTACATAAGCTATTTCTGGACCCAATACGGATTTGTGGTGGGAATGCAATGAATGACAAGATGCAATCCATGAAGTATAGTAAGGTTGAAGAGCCAATTAAATTACAACAAAACTGTAAACCCATCAGTTTTAAATGAAGTTTTAAGACCTAAAGGATTTTAGGATAAAGTTCAGCGGTGTATGGGCTAGCTTAGTTGCCTAGTGGCTCACTTAGGGAGAAAGGTTGAATTTAATGTTACTTTTTCTCTCGTATCTTTATAGGATATATTTTGAATGATTAAAGCAATTATAGCTCAAGATGATATAAAGTTGCATCAGATGGCTGTCAAAATCACTTTCATGAATGAAAACCTTTATGAAGTGGTCTATATGGTACAACCTGAAGGATTTCAGGATCCAGATAGAACTGACATGGTTTGCACATTAAGCAGATCAATATATAGTTTATATTAAACCTCATAAAAGGATACTTTACAATTGATAAGGTTTGGCCCCTTTCGACTTCATGAAAAATAAAATTAAAAAGATGCTTGTACTATGAGCTTAAAGGGAGCAAAGTTATCTTCCTATTACTGCATGTGGATGATATATTTCTCATGTCAAATTACTTGACTACGTTGTATGAGGTTAAGCAACTTTTGGTGCAACATCTTCTATCTTAAGTATTCAGATTCACTGGGACAAATCTCAACACTCATCAGACCTCTCCTAGAATGCATACATTAAGTATGTGTTACAAAGGTTTAATACGGTTAACAGTAAACTTGTCTTTGCACCTATCTCTCATAATGAGAGATAATCCTTGGCAGAATATCTAAAGAATAAAGTAAAGAAAGAGGTTATGAGGAATGTTCTATATTCTAGTACAATTGATAGCCTGATGTATGCTTAGCTATATACTAGGCAGGAAATTGCATTCACCATTTGACTATTTGGATAATATCTGTTTAATCCAGGTGTAAAACCTTGGACTGCAATCTAGCGAGTGTTGAGATACTGAAGGGAATTAAAGATTATATATTGACATATAGAAAAGTCAATCGACTAAACCTCGCAGGAAATTTAGATTCAGATTTTAGCCATGTGTCTGAATGATCGAAAGTTCACTTAAGGTTATAGTTTTAAGTTTACAGATGGTACAATGTCGTGAAAGTGTGTCAAGTAGACACAGTTACTTCCTCAACTATACATACAAAGTGCATGTTATGGGCTTGCTTTATAAATGGTTTGACTCACAAATTTGTTTTCTGAGTTGTCTATGGTTGATTTAGTGGCTAGACCCGTTTGGTTATACTGTGATAATCTTCTTGTCGTGATGTTTAATAACAACAAAGAATATACAGGGTCTTAGTATTTAAAGGTCAATTATTTGTTCATAAAGGAGTTGATACTAAAAAGTGACATTAAGATTTGGAGCATTTAAGGATTGAGGAATGTAAGTCGATCCTTTAACCAAAGGACTTCACCCACTTATATTTGTAACACAAGTATACAACATGGGTGTTTTGAAGTCCTTAGACATTGTTAATTAGGGGATCATTATGTTTACTCCATGTACATTTACATTTTGATGTATTATGATAGTATGATGGTTCATTAATATAGATGGTCATCATTTATCCTCAGTAATGTGTGTTATCATACATTGACATAATACATATAAAAGTCTTAAGATTTGTGTCGATCTTAAGCATTTAAAGGTTATTGGGTATAAATACAGATTCACCTTATACCTATGTCATTTAGATGCATACAGTTTTTTTTAATAGATATCCATGAAGTTTGACATAATATAGGGGGATATAAATTTTAATCCCATAAAGGTTCTCTAATGCAGTTTAACATTCAGTTGGAGAACATAAAGATTTTCTCTAATGCTGGTTAACATTCGGTGAGAAAAAAAGTTTTCTCTAATGCTGTTTAGCATTCGGTGAGAGAAAGTAGGATTTCTCTAATGCAGTTTAGCATAAAGTTGGAGAAATCGAAACCTACAAACGAAGATGATATAATTTGGATCATAAAGGTGTCATTTTAGTTTATCACACTCCATTTTCCCATTTATGTTAGTGAGGTATTAGGTATATATGATTGTATTGGATGTGTCACACATGACATATGCATTTGATACTTTTTGGTATCGAAAGCCTTGCAGGATGGAATGGTGAACTTTAGTTATCTTTGGATCAAATGTTTTGTTTTTAAAACTTAGTCAACTAATTTAGTAGTGTGGCTTAACCGACTTTTTAAACTATAGTAAAAATTTTAGTTAATACTTGTCCAAGGGGTAATGTTGGACAATTTTGTCCTTTCCTATAAAGTTGGACATCTATTAATTGTATTTTTCAAATTTTTAATAACTTATAATTTAAGTTACGTAATTTAATCTAGATAAAGATAATAAAGTGGCCCAATAAATGATCTAAATCAACGGGTCAAAGTTCAGGTAAAAAATGAATCCCAATTGGTGTGTACCGGACCTATATCAGTCTTGTGATGGGGAAGCTCGATATGGATACTATATATAAAGGTTAAGGTCTCTTACAGTTGCTCATATAATCAATTGTAAGCATAAGGATTCTCTGACTCGTTAAGAGAGCCTACGTTTTGAGAAAACTGTAGAAAGAACTTACCCACGTCCCAGAGAGCAGTTCTCGTAAAGGCGACAGTTTAAAAACAAAACATTTGATCCAAAGATAATAAAAGTCTATCATTTTGTCTTGTAAGGCTTTTGATACCGAAAAGTATCAAATGCCTATGACATGTGCAACACAGATCTAATACAATCATGTATACGTAATACCCCACTAATATGAATGGGTAAATAGAGTGTGCCAAACTAGGATGATACATTTATGATCTAAATTATATCATCTTCGTTTATAAGTTTCGATTCCTCTAACTTTATGCTAAACTATATATGATAAACTGCATTAGAGAAATCATATTTTCTCTCACCGAATGCTAAACAACATTAGAGAAAACCTTTATGTTCTCTAAGTGAATGCTAAATTGTATTAGAGAATACCTTTATGGAATTAAAAATTTATGTCCTCCTATGTCATGTCAAATTCATGGATATCTATACTAAAATTGTATGCATCTAAATGACATGGGTATAAGGTCAATCTGTATATATACCCAATGACTAAATGCTTAAGATTGACACAAATCTTAATACTTTCATACGTATTATGACAATATATGATGACACGTATTACTGAGGATAAATGATGATCATCTTTGTTGATGAACCATCATATTGTCATAATACATCAAAATGTAAAAATGTAAATAGAGCAAACATAACGATCCACTGATAATAGTGTCTAAGGACATCAAAACACCTATATTGTATACTTATGTCATAAACACAAGTGAGTGAGGTCCTTTAGTTAAAGGATCTACTAACTTTTCCATAGTCTTTAAATGCTCCAAACCTTAATGTCACCTTTTGTATCAACAGCTTTATGACCAAATGGGTCTAGCCACTGAATCAACCACAGACAACTCAAAAATCAAGTTTCTAAGCTAAACCTTTGTAACATATACTTAATGTTTGCATTCTAGGAGAGGTCTGATGAGTGTTGAGATCTGTCCCGATAAATCTGAATACTTAGGACAGAAGATGTTGCACTAAGGTCCTTCATGTCAAAGTTTTAAACCAAAAGTTGCTTAACCTCATACAACATGATCAAGTAATTTGACGTGAGAAATATATCATCCACATGCAGTAATAGGAAGATAACTTTGCTCCCCTTGACCTCATAGTACTAGCATCTTTTTAACTTTATTTTCTATGAAGTCGAAAGAGGCTAAACCTTATCAATTGTAAGGTATCACTTTTAGAAAGGTTTGATGTAAACCATATATTGACCTGCATAACGCACAAATCATGTCAGTTCCATCTGGATCCTAAACTCCTTAAGATTGTACCATATAGACCTTTTTATAAAGGTCTTTATTCAGGAAAGGAATTTTGACAGCCATCTGATGTAACTCTATATCATCATGAGCTACAACTGCCTTAATCAATTAAAATGTATCCTACAAGGGTACGAGAAAAAGGTAACATAATGTCAACCTTTCTCTTTGAGTGAACCATTAGACAACTGAGTGAGCCCATAAACTGCTAAACTTTATCCTGAAATTTTTTAGGTCTTTAAACTTTATTTACAGTTGACGAGTTTGCAGTTCCGCTGCAAATCAACTAGCTCCCAGACCTTACTATACTTCATGGCTTACATCTCCTCATTCACTACATCACACCACACATCCACATTGGGTCTAAAAATAGCTTCTGTAAAATAATTGGATCTATAACTTGTCTAATAGCATAGTCTTGTACCCCTAATAGACTATGTAATCAAATGGGATAGCAGGTCATCTCACTTTAGTGGATTTACTTAACTGTATTAAATCTTGTAACCCTAGGAACCTTTATGTCTACAAGTATGAGTTTTTGTTCCTATACAGGGACAGTACAAAAACCTAGATCCATCGAATCTAACTGTATGAGTAGCAGATACATGATAACTGTAGTATCCGCCCTGCTATCATCCGAAGGGTCAATAGGCCCACTGTCATCATAGACATCAAAACTTAGCTATTTGTGAGTCCACTATTCCGGTCCCTTCTTCTTTATAGTAAAAGCTATAGCCTTAAAGTAGTTGAGATATCCTACTAAATAACAATTAGCAGAACAAACATGCAATTTATCTTTGTAAGGATTATACTACCTCAGTAGGGCAGCCTCATACACAAATGTGTGCAAGGCTAGGTTTTTAAGCTTTTAGATAATTAGGTAGAATAACCCTGTTCTATATTAACTTCAAGTCCTTTAGGGTGCAATTATGTCTTTCAGCAATACACCATTTGCTCAAAACTACTCAGCATAGTAAATTAAGTCACTATTCCAACTAATTTCATATATATGGTAAACAGACCTTTAAAGTCATGAAACACCATATTTGCTATGATATTCTCCTTTATGATCAAATTTGACTATCTTGATGAACTTTCCCAATAAGTTCTCAACCTTCAGTCTTTAAGCAAGAACACATTACTGTAATGGGAATAATCATCATCAAATGTCATAATACATTTAGAATTACATAATGCAACTGTATAAGGTCTACCATTATCTTTATGTATCAGAATCAACAAGTCAAAAACATGAGTTGACCTCAATATCCTTATTAGTCAACTTACCCCTACCACAGTTAGCACTTGTTCTCAGATCATCATAATCTAGAGTTGAAAAATGCTTTCGTTGATCCATCTCTCAACCCTAACTCTAGAAATGTGGCTTAAACTTTTATGTCACGCCATGTGTGACTTCTCATTCATTATAATCCTTCATTTCATAACTTGTTTAGCAAGATACGAAGAAGCATTTATCTAATTCAGGATAAGACATATTCTATACAAACCATAAGATAAGAAAGTTGTACCATTATATTTTGCATTAAACAATAATTGTACAACAAAAGCATTAAATACAAAACATTAACCCTCTTTGTCCAAAATTGATTAAAAGATCACATATAAAATGTGTCGTGTAAAACTCAAAATAAACCGTACAACAAAATTCAGTACATACATCTCTTGTAGATATTACTTCCATTTCTTTATTGATGTGAACCATCAATTTCTCCTTTCCTTTATTTGGCCTTATGCTAGATATGAACCTTTGTTCTGTGAAAGTACCTTGATCAGATGCTCCACTAAATAGCCACCATGTACTTAATACAACTATCGCAAATTAGATTCATAAATTGATAAGATAAGGAGTTACTTGATGGTTTTAGTCTTTCCTTTTAAACCTTATACTTCTAGTTTCTTTATATTCTTAGGACCTTTACCAGCACTGGTTTGACTAGCATCAACATGTGGAGAAGATTGAACTTTCTACCTTTGAACTCAGCAAGCTCCATCTTTGTCTTCCCTTAAATTGCTTTGAGGGTTGTAGAAGTAACAAACTTGAGTTTCTTCTCCTTAACAACACAATGAGCTATCAAAGCATTGAAGTCCCAACATCTTCAATATACTGTGAAGATAAATCATTCTTAATATGTACTCCATTACTCTCCTTTCTCTCATATATACTCCATGGAGAATAATTCTTTCAGCAAAGCACTTATCTCAACATTAGGTGAGACTATGTACTTCTGGGAGACATTATCAAGATACTCCTTCGCTATATCTGTGTCCAAAAGTCCATTTAGCAGATGATTAGGAATGGATCTCTTAATGGTCATTAGATATAATCTGTTAGACTGATCCCAGGCTTCATAGGCTACTTTATGAACTCTTGAACTTATGGATGTAGGTGGAGATGTAAAGCGCATTGCGGAAGGATTGATGACGATTTGATGGAGTTTTTGATGGGTGTTTTGTTTTGGTGTGTTGTCGACCTTGAGGAATTAAGAAAGATGAAAATTTCTAATTCAACAATCAAGAAAAATAATGATACCCAAGGTTTGATTTCTACGACACCTCTTAGAAACTTGTTCCAAACAATCTCGATGATCAAAATAAAACCTAGAGAAGCGAACAATTGACACGCCACAATTGGGGAAGCAATTGATAAGTGAAAGATTGTTCGAAAGGTAACAAGAACAAAAGAATAATGTTTCTCCCTATTGAAGCTGACGGCTTTTCCACAATTATGATATAAAAAGTTTCGAAAATTTTGACCTAAAATCACACATTTATACCTAGGTTAAATAATAAAAGGTTGGGCTAAAATATATGGAAACCCAAAGAAACAAAGTCCAAAAACTAAATAAATAGGTATGATGTGTTGCGCCACTACTAGATCCATATGCTTTTGGGCTTAAGTGATAAAGCATTAAAATAACCCAAATCTTCTTGTCTTTAAGTTCCAAGTGTATCCGGTCCAAGGATTTGAGTTAAATGGATTAGTTTGGGCTCAATTCTATTAAACTCTCCTCTAATAGGCTAGGAGCTCACCATCCTCTCAAGGTAAAAGCCCACATACATATAAAGAGCCTCTTTAAGTCTCTTGATCCTAGCTTTGGTCATAGGCCCTTCTGATATGGCTAGCTCTCTGCCTGGTCCTGCTCGATGGTTCATGGTCTCGCTCACATTAAGATGGCCTATCCGTTCGTATGGTCATATCAATCTCAGCTATCTCTATAGCATTCAATACATCCTTTATGCAATTCTTTATATTAAAACTGGTCAGGGTTTCAATGATGACACTGATTTTGTTGACTGAAAAGGTGACTTTAAAATGATAATCTTTAAATCAGTACAAATGTAGCACTCAAAGCCATTGAATAGTATCTTTACTGAAAATTCATACATATTATGAAAAACCTTTGGGCTAAATACATAATATATGCAATTGTACCTCCACATAAAAGTAATTAGAGTACAAATTATCAACTCTTATGACACTACCACCTTTGGGAAAATATATCACTTAAGCAACAACTTTCTTCTATCTAATGCCTTTATACACATCTCAAAATGTTATGTAAGTCCAACATCTTTGGACAGAATAACCAAACATAAAATCAGTGACATCCCCTAAATACAAGCAGAACAATTTAAAATACTGACTTGAAAGGCCACTTTGGTGACTACGTCCTTATCAGCACTCAAAAAGTCTACAAACACAAGGGATACATCTTTATGTTATCTTTACATTCTTTATGGGCATATAATATGTGATAATGTTACATCAATAAATGCAAAAATCTGAATGCAGAGTTTCATTGTCATACACTCGTGCTGAAGTCATTTTCTGAAAACTTCATTTGAGACTTTTGTATAAGAAAAATCTCAGTAGAGTAACTATTGTGTGTCACTAGATACTGAATCGACCACCTATGACATGAGAACCTCATGTATCTCCCTTATGGCAAGTTCGTTGCATGAAAATTCACTTAAAAAAGGCTTTAGAATGTCTTAATTCCTTTTTCGACTAACTATCATGAAATCTTGAACATTGAACATGAGACCCGAGATATGAAAAATTGAAGTATCTCCCTCATGTGATGTCTAAAGCAAGAAAATTCACTTAAAATCGAATTTAGAATACCTTAATTCATTTTTCTGAAGTAAAACTTTAATTTATTACTAATGTAATAAATCCAGAAAATGGAAAACTCACTTTACAAATTTCTCGGACCCGAAAACTGACCAAAAATACCCTTACGAAAAATCTATAAATTTTGTGTGTTTTTTTAAAGATAATGTAGCATAAACCGTATGACCAACATCAGCAAGGCGTCAGCCATGCGTGTCGGCGTCAGACTCGCGAAGGACACGTCTAACGCATGTCACGCAAGCGCAGCGACGCACAAACCCGCCCTCTGACACTAGTGCGTGTGTTGCGCGTGCCGACACGATCCATCCACGTTTAGGCACCTGACTGGCGTGTGCGTTGCATGTGCTAGATGTACCGCCCCTCGGGGCGGTACTGTGCGCCGGTCTTCATTGAGCTATCACAAATTTATGATTTTTGACGAGTTCCGGGATGGTTTTTCACGCTCCCGAGCTCGTTTTCACCCCATTTCTTAAGTCTATACACATTTATATTACTTTCATGCAATAAAAGGCAAGAAAAAACCGAGAAGCAGAAGGTAAATCTCTAAAAACCATATAGAGAGAACTAAAAAATGTTCATTTTTAACTACCTGATCACATCACTTTCATTTTTAACTGCCTGATCACATCACCGCTCTTATACCACGTATAATACGTAATGGTACCTTAGTTACATATCCCGGATCAAATGTGAAAGGGCAAGAAACGAAGAAATGTGGAAATACCTGATTTCGATCTTAATAACTTCAAACGAGTTTTCTAAAGCCGAAACGAGCACGAATCTACGATTGTCTTTACGAGAACTCCTATTCGGGACACGAGAAAAGTCTTTTTTTATAGTTTTCTCAAAACAAAAGTTCTCTTAATGGGTTAGAGAATTCTTATGCTTACGATTAATATGAGCAACTGCAAGAGATATTAACTTTTATATATAACTTCTATATCGGACTTCCTCATCACAAAGTTGATATGGGTCCGGTCTATACTAATTGAGATCAATTTTTCGCCCAGACTTCAACTTATTAATTTAGATCATTTATTGAGTCATTTTATTATTTTTATCTTAATCAAATTACGTAAGTTAACCGTTAATTAATTAAAAAACTGAAAAATGCAATTAATAGTTACCCAACTTTATAGGAAATGACAAAATTGTCTAACAATTTGTTCAAGGCTGCATAGCTGGTTTCGATTATCACTATTCTCTTGTACATGCTCAGATTAATATAAATACTAATTAATCTACTTTTGTTTAATCTAACTGCCTCGTTTTAAACAATCTGTAGTTATAAATCAATCTAGTGTTCGGTCTTTGATTTCTCCCTTGTTGGTATCTAATTAATAAAAGGGTTACCATTAAAGGCAGAAAAATCATTTTCGTCATGTGATATAATTGTTATTATCACTACCACCAAAGTCGCAATATTGATGAAAGCATCAAACGTTTTTTGTTTTATACTAATTTGGGGTTCTTTTAATCAAAAAACTATATTCCAATTTATTAACACATCAACAGTGCGTTGCTAATGTAGCCAAGCCTTTAATCTGGGGCCTGCAACGTAAATTACGGTTGGGTATTTAGACATAACCAATAGTCGAAATAAAAACATGCACATTGTGAAGGTTTAAATTTCCAGTAGTAGCGACACTAAGGACAACGTTAGATTGTACTGACGCATAGTCCATGATTCAGAACTTCCCACGACACAGAAAAAGACAGCACTATTGATATTTATTAGACACTTACAAGGCATTATCTTCATTAAAATATTAACCAAAATTTTTCGTTGTTGCGTTAATAGATTAAACCAAAAATAATTGAGTTCTTCATTCTTCAATCTCTCATTAATATAACAATAATTCATAATTCAAAACTTACAACAAATTCTAATAGTTGCATTCAGACTGCAGGCCGTATCCATATTATAATGAACAATTCAACGTTGAAGAGGCATTTTTTATTTATAATAAAAGCAACTTCCAAATTATAACTCTTAATTTATCATCCCCTTAAATTACTTTTGGATGCATGTTTGAAAAGAATGGACGCAAGAAAAAGTAGCCATCTTGATGATTCTTTTGTACATAAATTATTGCAATACGTTAAGGCCTTGATGATCTGTTTATCCATACATGGGCATTACGTGGTGAATTTCAACTCTAAAAAATGAGTGGAATAGAGGAAAGATAAATTTAGATCCGAGAAACGTACAGTACACTTGTTTTTTTTGGGGGGGGGGGTTTATTTCTTTGTATAATCCATTTCAGAAATGCCTGGTTTCTAGAAATGATACATTTCTTGACGAACTAGAATAACATATGGTTAGATAAAACACCTCAATAGCCACCTTACCTTGTTTTCAACGCAATCATTAATTGCCACCTAAATCAAAAGAAAACAATTACTAATTATATATAAAAACCCAAGATGGTGTGTTTTTTTATTGCTTAAGTTAAACTCCAAGTGTACATACAGTATTATGTTGGACCCACATTTCCAATATTGTCCTGAAAACATCAACATGTAATACCTCATTGAAATCCTGGTGGAAAAATCGCGTGATGGAGTAATAATAAAGTAATAAATGGCTGCATTTTGTGATGAAAAAAATCCTATGCAATACATTTATACGTGTCTTATATTGCTAGTTGTGAATGTGACTGAAAATGAATGAATAATGTATGTATTGATGCAAAAGAAACATAAATGTGAATGTGAACGTGACTGATCAAACGGTTGAAATTATCCCATCACGGGGACATATTGAAGCCCCTAGTTGTTAGCTACAGTGGTGCCCAACAAACACCTATACCTGCAATTGCCACAACAACCCATCGCAAATATTGGGTGGTTGGTCATTCAACCAATGTGTATCTTCTTCCTAATTCAACTAATATGTCCTAAAATTTCTGGGGGACAGCTCAACCCTCTCCCAGCCGACTTTCTTAAATAACAATAATTTAGATATTGGATACCTATTACCTATTGGTTTGGTGATTAAAGGGCTTGCTTCTATTTTTCTTCTTTAGTGGATGGAGCACCATCCTATTCCTATTCCTGTTCCTATTCCTCTAAATACAACAATGAGCTAAGAAACTAACTTTGGATTTAGCTCGAATAAGTTTAACGTAATAATAAGATGATGTGAATTGATTGTTTGAGATGTTTCGAAAGGCTTTTGCAATATCTATTCTGATCGAAATGAGATCTTCTGTGCCCCTATAACTTAGTTCTTATTCTAAATTAGAATATCTCTTCCACACACATTTCTTGACGGAAGCTCTAATATTACAGATATCTTTTTTAAAAAAGAAATTGTCTTCCTGCTGTACCTGTTAATATGTGGATACATCATACGTTGGTTATAAAGACTGATGTGAGTCACTTTAGAAATGAAAGGATAGAGCCATTTTGTCCTTGAGATTGGAAAGATACCGAGCATCCATGGATGGGGACCTATTACCCAAAAAGTGAATTGTCTACACCATTCCATTACTCATCCAAATTGAAAATTGTGATGTTTTCCGTTAGTTTTTGAAGAAAATTTCATTCTTTTTTTATACACAGAAGACACTGAATAGTATTAGTGTACAGTATTCTTCTGATTAACATGCCTACCTAAGACCCACTTTTTTTTTAAGAAAATGATAAATTATAATTTATGACCCAAGAACTTTACAAGAAGCAGAATAAAAGGAAACAAAAAGCAATTAAAAATTGTCAGGCCACCAGAAGCAGCTTTATCTGATCTCCCTTCTCCATCCCCTTTCATGCTAATGATTCCTCAACTTCTATCTTAACTCTTTTTCTCTCTAAGCCCTCTCTCTTTCTCTCTCACATACACTATATGTTTCATGTTTTCGGTCCTTTTCTTTTTTAATCATTTAGATGGATGTCTTCTTATAAACTTCTGCAATAACTCAGAAGTGGTGCAGAAAGTTTGTCTCTCAGATCCCAATATGCCACTTCCTCTCTCCATGTCTCTTTCTCCCTTACACCATTAACAAGAAAACACTGTTCTTTAACCCTATCCCTCTCTCTGTCTATAAAGACCCAATATTGAACACTGTACCTGTCTCAGACACAACGGTCTCTCTCTTTGTGGTCCTAAAAAACCCTCAAACAGATAACTCGCTTTGGTTTATTTAGATCCCTCCTTTTACTTCTGTACACCTCTCTGCCTTTACTTTGAGCGTCCAACTCAATATACATACAGACAAAGGCATAATACATAACAATAATATAGAAATATGCAAGAACCAAGCTTGGGCATGATGGGCAGCGGCAGTAGTGGTACTGCACTTGGTGGTTTAAGCAGTGGAGAAGTCTCCGGTGACCAGAGCCTCCAAGTTAAGGCGGAGATAGCCACCCACCCACTTTACGAACAGCTACTAGCAGCTCATGTCTCCTGTCTCCGAGTGGCTACTCCAATTGACCAGTTACCGCTTATAGATGCTCAGCTCTCACAGTCACATCAGCTTCTGAGGTCTTATGCGTCTCAGCATAATCATCATGGACACTCGCTATCTCCGCATGAAAGGCAAGAGCTTGACAACTTTTTGGTGAGTAAATGACCATTGGTTTAGTTTTGTTTTTTTGTTTTAGACTTGGTGTTGGAGAAAGTTTCCTTTCTTTCTTGACTGTTTTCGATCTATGCGTGTGTTACAGGCACAATACTTGCTGGTGTTGTGTACCTTCAAAGATCAGCTTCAACAACATGTGAGAGTACACGCCGTTGAAGCTGTCATGGCCTGCCGTGAAATCGAAAATACCTTGCAAGCTCTCACTGGTTTGCATTCTCTCTCTTCTTCTTCTTATCTCTCTAGCTCTGGTAATCGTTGGTGTTGCTTTCATGATCTTTCACTATCATCATAGTTTACTTTAATCAAGAATTACATGATCTCAATTCCCAAGAAAAACTTCTCAGATATATTACTTTGTTTGTAGTGAAACATATATGCACATATATGTTTATTAACTAAAAACAATTAAGTAGCCAGCTTATTAATTTCTGTAATCTGGACATACTTGGTTTTGGAAATTACCAAGTGCAATAAAGGAAGAATGTTTCGTGTCCAACACTTATCACAAAGTATATATTTATATGCCAACCAGTTACCATTTGGTGGCGATTAAGATATTTTATTCTCTCCTTCCTTGATGTTTGATTGATGAGTCTGGTAGGCAGATGAAGGATAAGAATTAGCCAGCAAGCTGTCTGTGGGTTTTCTTTTAAGTTTGAGAATAATATTCCTACATAGCAGGCTTGCGCTGTAGGTCCTACTAATACAAACATCTTAAGTAGTTTATGGTTGGAGAGGTGTTAGTCCGGTGAAGGAAGGTCATAAGATCATATGGATATTCTGGGCTATATTATATTATATGGAAATTGTTGACTGGTTTGTGAAGGTTGATAGGCATGAACCTTACAACCATGTAATTTCAACACATCTTAGTTAATCGTGACAACTGTACTAGTTAATAGAGGCCTCGCATGTCTGGTCTCGGTTCTCCCTAAGTTGGGCAATTTGTTCCTAGAAAGTCGGCACTTTCCTTCTGTTTTTGTTGC
Organism: Erythroxylum reticulatum; assembly: GCA_025504915.1. NCBI lineage: Eukaryota > Viridiplantae > Streptophyta > Magnoliopsida > Malpighiales > Erythroxylaceae > Erythroxylum > Erythroxylum reticulatum. Next base: position 35,586,881 of record JANSVA010000218.1, on the reverse strand, counting down.
TTTCCTCTATACGATCCATGTCCAACAAACTTAAGTTCTTCTATGTCATGCAATGCAATTGTCATCTATACTTCATATCTAATATAATTTATTGGATTAATTTAGGCATTTAATAGCGTATTTTCTTCATTTATCACCTTATAAATTGGAGGAGATACGTTGCTTCCCATATCCACCGTCCATTTCTAGGGCTCGTCAACTAAAAGGATCATTCTACGAACTATAATGTTATAACCACAACAAGCATATATTGTTGAAGAATCATTCAATTAACAATTGTCTGAACCATTGCTTCAGGCATCTAAGATTACTCTTGGAACTTAGAGCTACGATTCCCTGATCCCTATGTCACCTAAACATTAATTTAATAAGAAGAAAAAGAGCTCCTTATGGAGCCAATGAACCAATTAGCTGCTAAACGTGATACCATGACACTGAAGACAAGTTGGAGCACAGAACTTGCAGAAGATGTGCGACCATCTCAATAAATCGTTTGAAGTACTGGTAAATGTCGTATTGTTGGAAAGAATAAAGTGAGAACTTCATGTGGACCAAATTGAATATAATTTAGTAATTAATGATTATTGTAACTCAAATTTGAAGTTCATCTTTGATGTTTGAAATTTTTATTAGGTGGTTAGACAATGGAAAATATATTTGCTAACTTATGTTTTAGAGTTAGACATTACGTACCTGTTCAAGGAGTTGGTGCAATTGTATTCTATGTGTTTATGAAATCCCAAGGTGCCATACAGGAGTTATTCAATTTCATCTATAAGCAACTTGATTAGTTTAAATTTTATTAACTGATTGCTCGAAATTATTTATCGTTTAAAGCTCACTTGGAAGTGATACTTCATAATTTGTTTTGAACAAGTCTAAATATAGATACCAAGGAAAACTGATGAGTAATCTTCATTTTCTAATAGTACAGAACTCTGGAGTCTCAACACATAATTTATACAAAAAGGAAATGAAATAAGGCGTAAAGGTTTCTTTCAGGTGTAACGCTAGGCGAAGGAACAGGTGCAACTATGTCAGATGACGAGGATGACCTGCAAATGGATTTCTCTTTGGATCAATCGAGTGGTGATGGTCATGACCTGATGGGATTTGGTCCTCTTCTCCCTACAGAATCTGAAAGGTCTCTCATGGAGAGAGTTAGGCAGGAACTGAAGATAGAACTAAAGCAGGTGTGTTACTTTATGATCAACTGCATGCTAGTGTTTTTTTTAAATTTATTTATACTTACTGTAGGTAACATGGTTATATATGGATTACTTGGGCAGGGTTTCAAATCAAGAATTGAAGATGTGAGGGAGGAAATATTGAGAAAAAGAAGGGCTGGAAAACTACCTGGTGACACTACCACAGTACTCAAAAACTGGTGGCAGCAACACTCTAAATGGCCTTACCCCACTGTAAGAGCCTTATTCCCACTTTTGGAATTCAAATCTGTGCTCGCAATATTTACTGATCACAAGAAACAATTGGGGTATTTTCTTATCAATTAAGAGTCCATAGAAGCTTCCAAGATAATAATCTTGCATTAACACTTAACTCGTAAATTTTATATGTAGCGTGTAAATATCTTTTACATAATGGCACCTGGTGGCCATGCGTGTATCCTCGTTGGACAACTTAAATTGCATCTTACCTGATCAAACTAAGACGCAGTTTTTTGTTTTGTTTTAGTTTGATCAGTCTATACTTGGCAGCTATATAATATAACATGTTTATAAACGATGAAGTGATATTGTCCTCTGTTATTTGCCTCCCCTTTGTGAACGGTACGTGAAACAGAGTCGACAATTTTCATCACTACAAGTAGTTGTCTAAGCATGAGGTCTAACAAAAAGGGTATTTGCAGGAAGATGACAAGGCAAAACTAGTGGAAGAGACAGGATTGCAACTAAAACAGATTAACAACTGGTTCATCAATCAAAGGAAGAGAAACTGGCACAGCAACTCCCAATCTGTAACATCTTTGAAGTCGAAGCGCAAGAGATAAGCAATCCCGCCCATCTTTGATTCAAAAGAGTCTCGACTTCACAAAGGTGACACTTATATGTCGATATTAACTCGAATATGACCTGAGGGGTACATAGTGTGTTTTCTAACAACCTGGTACAGAACGTAATATATGCTTAGCCTTTCTTACCCCTTTCTCTGTTTCTGGTTTTTCAAATATAAGGTTGCTCCTTACAACATTAACCCTTTTGGAAATAGGCTAAATCATCACCGTAATTTCACTGGAATATGCCATTCAGGTTTTTGCAATTTCAATTGTAAACAATTTCTGCTTAAATTTTAGATTGCAGCATCTGGAAAATTAATAATTATTCTCATTAAGTGGATTGAGTTTGTTCGCAGCTGAATACTGCCTTCAGTTGTAGTTTTAAGTTCCGTGTCACTCGGACGTGGTGATTTGTGAATATGATTAATGATAAACTGATTATATAAATATAATTTGTTCATTAACTACTATTTTATTATAGTGATCCATGTTCAAAGATTAACTATGATTGAAGAAGAAAAATAGTATTTAAATTTTTTTTCTTTTTCACTGAATAGCTTGAAAAACAATAATAAAAAATTAAAGAAATATACCTTATTCAAAATTTTTTGGAGCTTTTCTTCACCAACTATTAATTACAAGTTGATCACGTGTTTAATCCCCAACTGTATTTATTGATTAGAGAAAAACAATTTAAGAGAAAAATACAAAAGTGCTACCTCCTTAAGGTCTTTCCTATTTATGGAAATAGACTTTAGAGTTTTTTTTCCAATTAAAATTGAATTTCTAATTATAATTATAGTCTACGATTATAGTTTAATTTTAATAAATTAAATATCTCATACTTGATTCTTAAATTTTCTCAAACATTAAAATTAAGTCCAACTTAATTTAAATTAAAATTTGTTTCTTTAACTGCTCTTTTATGTGACCTATTATGGTTCTAATATGTTGCAATGATTATAAATTACAATTCTAATTTATAATTAGAATTATTTAAATGGATACTCATTTTAATTATCTTTAGTTTTCAATTAAGTAATGATCAATCATTGATCAAGATTGATGTGTGACAATATATTATGATCACCCAAATGTTAGGAATGTTAGTAGTTTGATCAACTTGTTCATTCATTATTATAATGCGCAATTTAATATTTTCGTCATTCAATGTTCCAATTTAACATATAGTATAGAATTAGTGTATATATTATTTAAATCCAGTAATGCCCATTTTTGTTAATTAGTACTTAATTTATAATTGATATTTAAAAACACCTTTTTAAATCTTAATTTACTCTAACGAAAGAATTCCTTAAATTACTACTAATTAAGAACGATTGAATATATTCTCCCTTATTTTAGAGTAATGAATCTTTTATTGACTTATTCAACTATCTTAATTTAATTCATACTATATCTAAATATTATAGTCTAAATTTTCCTAAATATAATATGTTATAAGTAGTATCAAAACATACTGATTCTCACATGAGATATTTTGGTAATATTAATTTTAATAATCAATTATACAATTATCATAATGAAAAATCTCTAAGCATACAAGTAATATATGAAATTCTCATAATCAACCCATTTTGAAATTTAATCTCTAATAAGCATATAGTCAATATGTTATATATTTAATACTATATCCATCAATATATTGATCATTTTTTTGAGATAATAACTTAGTGAGAAGATATACAAACTTCTCTTCATTAGAAACTCACTCTAATATAATTTCTTTTGGCTCCACTATGTCTGTGATTAATTGAAACTTCTTTGTACATTTTTAGACCGATCATAGGACTTATGTTTCTTTGCCTATGCAATGACACCATTATTTTCATAGTACAATACTATTCCCTTAATAATACTAGGAATTACTCTTAAGTTCAATGATGAACTTCTTGATCCAAACTGCTTTTTTGTCACCTTTAACACTGAAATTTAATTTGCCTCAGTTATAAAATAAAAAATGGTTGATTGTTTGGAAAATTTCCAACTTACCACACCACCATTCAAAGTAAGGATGTACCTTAACTGTGATATGCTATTGTTAGGATCAAATTAGAAACTAGCATTTGAATACCTTTAAACTCCTATTTTAGCTCCTCTATATACGAAGAAAACATCTTTAGTTCTTCTTAAATACTTTAATATACATTTCACAATCATCCATTGGACATAAGTAGGATTGGCTTGAAATTTGTACATTATGCTAAAAGTATAAGAGATGTCTAGTCTAGCAAATAACATTGCATACATGATTGATCCAATGAACAAAGTATATGGATCATAATCCTTTTTATCTCCCTCCTTGTATCTTTGGACCATCCTTTGTGAGAGAGAAATCCCATATGACAATGAATAAGAATCTTCGCTTGGAATTTTTCATGCTATACCTTTTTAACACGTTGTCTTTGTGTGTGGATTAAGAAAAGTGACACAATGTCTTTTTTCTATCTCTATAAATAGGCCACTTTTCTTATATCCTTCATATAGGAATTCTTAAACAACTAAATCTTTACAGATTGGAGAAGAGGTATGTCATTTCTAATTAGTAAAATTTAATCAACATTTAGTACTAGGAAGAAAATTGCACTCCCACTAACTCTCTTATAGACATATAATTCATCTATATTTTTGATAAAATTAAACTCTTTGATTATCTCATCAAAATGGATGTTCCAACACCATGATGCTTGCTTAAGTCTATAAATAAAATTTAACAACTTACATACTTGGTTAAGAAACCTCTTTACAGTCAAAAACTTCAAGTTGTGTTATATATACATCTTTAAACAAATTTCTATTAAGAAATGCTATTTTGACATCTATTCATCATATTTTATTATCATGATATGTGACTATAGATAACAAGATCCTTAAGAACTTAAGCATAGTTATTGGCAAAAAGGTTTCATCAAAATCAACTTGGCTTTATTTGTATCCTTTAGTTATATATAAGTATAAAAGTATTGTTATACTAGTTTTTCTCTTAATAACCCACTTTCATCAATAGGTACAATACCATCATTAGCATCTACAAAATTCCATACTTGGTTAGTGTACCTAGATTCCATTTAGTAAAAAGTATGATTTGCCCTTTAATGTTTCATTAAATGTCTAAATTAGTTCCTACCATTATCTACAATACCAAGTCACCCCTAACAATTATAAAATAGAACAATTAGTACCCTAAAGTGTCACTACATTAGGTTTCATTAGGTGGAGGTGACAACCCTATTATAAAGGGACATGTAGACTATAAGATCAGTCCTAAGTAAACTAAATAAATCTAGTCTTCAAATCCTTGTTCTTCTACTAATCTTTATTTTAATTAAACCATAATTGACCCCCATTCTTGTCTATAGTTCTCTTTGTACTACTAAAAATGTAAAGCAACCTTTGTGTAATAAGAACTACTCTTTAACTTTTAGGGCTTGAAAGACTAAAGGGCAAGTTTTGACAGCTTCAAGAATTTTGCTAGTTAAATCAACACCAATAATTCTAGCTAAAGTACTAACAATGTTTGATATTATCCTTGCATACTTTAAAGCAATATCTATATGATTCACTATAAAGCCAACCTTACTAAGTGCTAAAAAGCCAAAGGCCACATATATGTAAAAGAAAGCACCAACAAAAATTTTGAAAATGCGAATCGTAATAAATGAAAAAAGCCAAAATAAACTCAACATCATTAGTAATTTTCATTTTATAGTCAATTATTTTTTTGGTAGAAAATGGTCAATGGCCACCCTACTAATTTTTAATAATATAAACATGTTGAGACAAGGTAATATTTTAGAAGAACCAATTTCATGAAAACTAAGTTAAATACCCTGTTTATGATACATTAGTAACTAGATTTTCAATACATATTGATTGACCTAAACTTAGGACCAATATTTAAATTAACTGCAAGTGCATAGTGTAGCTGTAGCTAATACAAGCAAGTACGAGTCGAATCCCACGAAGACAATGAATACTAGTAATTACCATTATCCTATTATCTAGTATATGAATTTGATTTTAGTTTTAATTAAGAAAAGAAAACTTTAAAAGTTAAAATAAACGGAAACAATCCTGAGCAAAGAATAAAAAATCACTTAGAAAATCAATATCAAGAATTAGTACCTAAGTAATGAATCCTAAAAAATTAGAAAATTAACCTTTTATTATGCAGTTGTTTTATTGATTATTGGACCATCAAAATTCCTATTGTATGCTAATAACTCACTTGAGATGACTAACAACTAACTTTAGTTTTATTAATTGAATTAGTTAGGTTAAAGGTTATAAAATTTCTTTTCTAATTTGTGAATTCCACTATTAAGTTTGACCTTAATTTAGAGGATTTATACTGACCTATCTCTAGGTTTGCAATAAGCTCCTTTCAATTACGAGAAATTTATTCATACACAGGATTTCTCAATCTCTTTGTTATGAAATCAAATTATGTACTAATATTCCGTATGTATTAGAATATATATATTAAACATATAATTAAATCACAATAGATCAATCAAAACAATTGCATCAAATAAAAGAGTTAAAACATATTGTAGCAAAGCTAGGGTTCATTACAACTAGACACTAACAAAGCATTTAGTTACACATGATAGAAAATGAAATCAAACATAAACAAGAAGAAAAATGAATAGAAAACAAGGAGTTCATAATTTTTAAATCTCCCTTCTTTTATATTGAATGTTCTTGTAAGGTAGAGATTTGATGCTGTAATCTATTGGATCTTTCAATGATTTCTTCACATTTTCCACATATCTGGATCAATATTGCCCATTATAAATGATATCTAAGTCTGGAAGCACCTTTAAAATTCTACTCTCCTATTTTTCCCCCGCTAAAGTCTTTTTATAGTAGTTTTTAGGGTGTCTAAGAGATATACAGTCTGATTTATAGTCTTGCACTAAACTGTTTATAACCCAAAATCTTCATAATTCACAATTCTACATGGCCTGAGAGACTTACACAACTATAGACACGACTGTGTATCCCTTATTTTCTTCAATTCATTTTACGTCGTGTTTCCATCCAATTTCTTCTCATTTTTGTCCATGAAGGCAATTATAACCTATAAATGCACTTGGAGCTAATTAAGTACCAAATATGCAATAAAAATATAAAATATCAAGAAAAAATGCATCAAATATGAGGTATAAATATATTCAAATATGCTTCTATCAAACATCCCCACACTTAAGCTTTTGCTTGTCCTCAAGCAAATCATAATCAAAATTATAAATCTTACAACATCTATCCATCATTAATCTTAATTTGTCCATCCATACTATAAATCATGACGTCATATTAATCAATTTAGCATACAATTAGAATCAAATTATCCTAAAATTAACTTTCTAATTTCATATTAATAGTAATCACATCAACAACTGTATTGAAATCAAAAGCATAAACTTTTACACCCTCACCAAGGTTTCATTTAATGCAGTTAAGTGTTTAAGGTAAAAAGTATCAAACTCTCAATTAATGCATAGTAAAACTCTTACCATATACTTGTAATATTATCACATCTCCACCATTTATGTATAAATTACAAACAAAAATGAAAAGTTCTTTATACAGTATGGTTGGGATAATAACAAGAGTTGATTGAAGAAAATTTACTAAAGAGGTATTATAAGAAACTTGTTTATAATAGACATAGGTCCTTTCTTTGTAAATACAATGATACTATTTTTTCTTTTTTTATTAATCAAAACAATTTTGATCATTCAGTACCACAATTAAAGAAATAATGGATCTTTTAAAAATTTCAAGTTTCAAACAAGTACGTAATGCAAATAACTTTTAAGGTTCAAAAAAATAAAAAGGCTTCATAAAAAAAGATGATTAAGGTTAATAATTGGGTTATAATCAATGAAAAAAGCTAAAGCTCAACTTGGTTATTCCTAAAGATAAATTTAAGGAAAGGTAATTATCAAAGAAATAGACTCACATGAATTATTAAATCTAGGTTTCTTTATCACTTTAATGCTTCTAATTTAACAAATATGGTCTCAATATGCATAATAAGAGCAACTTCTAGAATTATCTAACTATGCGTGATAACACTCATGAAAGAAATAAAAGAGCATAAATTTCACTCTTAGACTCAAAAGCACATGAAAAAGATAGGTATATATGTGTAACTAGTATGGAATTTCCATTCAATTTGACTATCTCAATGACTAATAGAAATATGACTTATAAAAGCAATTTTATTCTAACTCTCATCCTTTTCCATACTAATTCAAATCAATATTCAATAATGAAATATGATTTTGATATATTAGTTCATAAAATTCTATAACCAAGATTATAATAGGCTTAAAAAAATTATAAAAATCGTTAATTCCTTCCCTCACTTAAAGTCACACATTGTCCCTAATATACACAATATAAGTATATGTTATAAGTTAGAAGGTTTAGTGATACTTTCCTGAATATGATGATTTTTTTTTAATTATGAACCATCCAACATGAGATTACATCATTGCAAAATATAGCAAAAAGGCATATAAAACAAAAGAAATAAAATAACACATATAAAATTAAGAAATAAAAATAACATTAACTATAATGCTGGAGAAAAGAAAATAATAAACACATAATTAATAAAGAAAAAGAAAACTATGCAAAGATCAAACATCTCCCTTAGTATATGATCTTGGTTGGTCCAAAGAAGTAGGGTCTTTGGGTGGATGATCTTATACTGATGGAGGGCCCACAAAGGAAGTGCCCTCGTTAGGTGGTGGAGGTTAGAAATCATTTCCTGATCGACTTGCTATTAACAACAACAACTCTCCCATCCACCCAACTATAGGCTCAAGTCTTTCAAGTCAATCAACTGTAGTCTCAAGCTATGTTACCCTCTTAATAAGCTCTTCCAATTATCGTCAGATAGTGATTTGAGTTCCCACAAGCTGGCCCACCTATCTCTCAAATAATACTAACTTTAGCTGAGCTGGATTTTACATCCTAGCTCTATGACCTCTCAGAATATCTACCTCTGGTTCTTCATTTCCCATATCAGATGGCAGTGGTAGTGGTTGGGTGGTTGCTCTAATACAAGTGACTCCGCTCTAAGAATGGGTAATAGAAATAAAACTATCCATTATGGCTCTATATTTGTTCGAATAAACTGCTTAGCTCGAAAAATCCTTTCTTCTTTTAACTTTTTGACCTTCCCATTCTTTCCCTGTAGGCCTTTCATCTCCTAATTCTTTCCATTCTACCTACGAATTGAAGAATGAGGAAGATTTCCCAGTTTTGTAGAGTTTGAATCCATTTTTTACTGTTACTCTTTTCTAATTTATTCTAATTGGAATCTTTAAACTTAAATGGGATCTATGGAAATCTAGGGATGATTGTACATATTTGTACTCTTATATTGGGAGTTAAAATAGGTATATTAGTAATTGTGTGGTTATATTTATAATAGTAATGTGACGTAACTGTCAAGGTGAATTCGAGACCTCTAGTGTTGGCGCCTGAATATTTTTTTTTTAGTTAAGCATGATTTAGATAATTATGAGGTTTGGATAGGTGAATTCTTGGGAGTAAATTTTTTTATTTATGTCTGTGTTAGTAGAATTTATTTCATGGGTTAGTTGAATTAAAGGTGGTAAAAATGCATAAAGGGGTATTTTGGGTAGTTTA
>JANSVA010000218.1:35558494-35575495 GCA_025504915.1 Erythroxylum reticulatum | reverse complement strand
AGAATAGTTTCCTTTTGTATCATCTGGTACTATACTTCTTCTAGTGTCACTTCGTCTGGTATCGTGCTTCTTCTATTATCATGCTTCTTCTATTGGTGACGTGTATCTGTTGTTGATGACGTGTATCTTCTGTGATGATATATATCTTTTATGATGACATGTCTCTTTTGTTGATGACGTGTATCTTCTGTGATGACCATGCATATTTTGGGTTTGACTTTGCGTATCTTCTAGGTTTGACTAAGTATTACTTACATTTTTTTGCGCACTTAACAAACTTATGAAAATAGTTCATACATTTATAAGATTATTATTATTTGATTGTCATCAAAATTAATAGAAGTGAGGTCTTTTTGACTTAACAAATTATACTTTAATTCCTCATCAAATTCACGTCCAATTCTAATTGAAAATCATTCATTTGGCAGCTCACAAACTAATATCTTTCATGCTTTAAAAACCAAATATGAATCTATCATACAAACATCATTTTCCAAAACTCATTTTATCGTAAACACAACACATATTCTATCCCAATTCAAACAACATAGAATTTGTATTACCACATGCAGTTTAGAATTCCACTTACATATTTAATTTAAACTCCTACTTCAATGAACAAGCCAATGTAGCCTTCCATGCAATAAACACAATTCCAAGATCAAGGTGGAAGTAGGATGATCTTAACACTAAGAAGACAACAACATAGAAGATAGCATGATGTAGCTTTCTTGCTGCAAAATTTGATAAAGAGTTTGGAGTGATAATGTATAGAATTGAAGTAAAATTTAGAGCTAAGGGAGGGTGGATGATTCGGTGGTGAGTAAGAATCAAGGCTGTAGAAACTATCCCTATAGTGGCTTAACACTTAAGTTGCGAGGTGTCACTATCTCAATATGGCATTTTTCACCAATGCATGTAATCCACTTCTCCTATATATATGCTGCCAAATGTTACTTAATTACTTAGTCTATTTGTCACTCCATCATTGCTGCCATTTGTCATTTAATTATCCATGCCAAATTTCACTCAATTTATAGGTTTCGTCATCCACACTTTCCATGTATCAACTTGTCTTGCCACTTGAAGTTGTTCCTAGTCCAAAAGTACATTTTAATTCTTCAATTTTCCAATGGTAACAATTAATTCCAAGCTACTAATTATAATCCATCAAAATTCAAGACTTAAGTAATACACAATCAAATCATAATCATTAACTCCAATCACATATACTTTCATGGACATTTAACATTCCTACTAGGATGTAATTTGGGGCCTCACACAATATGTGACTTAAAATAACGTGGATGTATTTGAGTGTAGGATGTTGTAATGTAGAAGCTTTAGACCTACTTCTTTCGTAGTCATTTTCTATGCTAATCGTCCATCATAAGTACTAAAGGGATAATCCATAAGGAAAGTCTATTTATAGTGCAAGGCTCATGTACTCCTATTCGTAAAGACCCATTATGACGGAGAACTTCATGTAGCTTATTTGGTACATTTTTGCCATCATCCAAAATTGGATGGTGTTAGGTTGATCCCTGTCAGTATTACCTCTCTCCATAAAGAATTTGGAGAAGACATTTAGTGTAAGCTCTCTGTAGGCTAGCTCCTCAATCTCAAAAAGTCAAGACTATGCGCCAATGTTGACAAGTTCCTAAACTTGTTGGGCTAAACCTAACCTCCCAATTGATGAATTGGTTAGTATCGAACTTCTTATCCTTTAACCTATGGTATTGTTCCTCCTAGAGCCCAACATTGAACAGTTACATTCTCAGCTGCTCTGGGGGCTAAGCTAAAGTTAAGGAACCTTCTCCTTTTTGTCGCTTCCTGGGGATCTCCTTATCTCACCATAATTTCGTCATTTATGCTTGAAACTTTGAATAAGTGAGAAAATTTTGCAAATAATTACACGTCTATCCTTTTCCCCACACTTATTATTTATTGTGCTTGCTAAATAATTAATTGTGAAACAAAATGACTAAGAAAATTAAAACATATAAAAATAATTAATATCTTAACACTAATGAATAAATAAAGAAATAATAAAATAAATAAATAATTAGAAATTAACTATCAATCTGATTAATCTTAAAATTAAAATTAGAAATATTGTAATTAACAAATTAAGCTAACCTAATTGTCAAATTACAAACTTTTAATCCTAAATTTGAAATTAACCCTAATTTTACAATTACACAAAATTGACATAATTAATGTTATCTTCATGCAAATCGCAAAATTACCATGTAATTAAATACAAAGCCAATGTTAATTAACATCAAACGTAACTAAATAACCTAATTATACATAAATATCACAATTAAACACTTACCAAGACAAAATTGCACAATTTCGTTATGGAAATTGAATTTTAACCCAATTCACATGCAGTAACATAAAATGAATCATAAAATCAATTTGTAAAGATTAAATCCAACTATTAAACAAAAATTAAGGATAAAATCACACAAATTCTATAAAAATCTCGAAATCATAAGCTTGATATTTTTTATTTAAAAATTTGCAAATCACACAAAACACGCATTGAATCATACATGCAAAACATGCATTGAATCATGCATAAACAAGTGAAAACAACTAGAAAATTTACTTGGGTGTCACTAATTTGGCTGAAAATGCCAAGAATGGGACTAGAGAACAAAAACTAACGACGGGAGTGGGTAAGAAGAGAGAAAATGTGAGAAAATGAAAGTGTTAGGGCTTTCTAAGAAGAGTCATGGTGTATGTCACTAAGTTACAACTTTTCACAGATTTATACTGTTTAATACACGATCGTGTATTAAGGTGTGTAAAACTACACCAGTGTGTATAGTTAGGATGTAACATTTTGTAAACATGTGCAACTTGAAAATTAAATGCTCGAACGTAAACATTTTTGCACTAAACATTATAACACATAGAAACGCATACCCTACACATCAATTACGTACATTCTATTATTAGGGAGATTGATTTCCTATCCTAAACACATAAAAACTTAATTAAAATCCTATACTAACAAATAACAAAATAATATAGAAATTAAAATAAAACTAAAACTAACTCATAGGTTGCCTTCTATGTAACACTTGTTTAATTTTGTTAACTTAATGTACCCTACATGTTTAACCTTATGTTGGGTCTATAATCAATGACTTGCTTCCACCTACTTCTTCGAATAATAGTTTTGTAGCTTATAAGTAAGCCACTTGTTGCAAGATAATAATAATGACATAATTTATTAGATTAATAACACCAATTTACTCCATTAATGCCCTTTTTAATGAAAAAATTAATAAAATTAGGAATAAAAAAACCGCCTGAATCGTTAATTAGCTCAAACAGTTTGTCTTAAAAGAAGTAGGAACCCTCCCTACTTAAGGTGGCTACCAATGCAGTAGTTTCCTTATTTGGTTCCTTTGCTATTATTTTTTCCTTTAACCACCTTTGTCCACTCTTTTTCTTGTTTTTCTTTCTCATAGACAAAGGTTTTTATCTCATCTTCTTTAATTACCTCCTGCCATTTCTTTACTTCCTCTTCTTAGATAGAGACTTCTTGTTCTTATTCTTTGTCTTCTTTTGGAAGCTTGTTTACACTCCTAGTGGTGATTGCCATTCCAAATTCTTTAGGATTGGCTTTAGTAGGACTATGAAAACTCCCCTATATCTTATTAGATATTATCGTCTCTAACTAGTGTATCTGATTCACCTTATTCTATATACAAGCTTATGTTTCATGATGCCTTATGATTGATTCTTGAATAAAATTGACCATTATGTCTTCCAGAGTTAGCTCCTTAAATTGAAATTCTTAGTACTAAATATATTCAATTGGAGCGTAATCAATCCATCCATAAGCATAAGATTTGCTCCACTCTAAGTTATAACAATAAGATTTGCTTCACTTTAAGTTATAACCATTCTCATGTAGTGCACCTTAAGGTTGATTGTACATGCTAAGTTTCTCCTATATATAGGTTCGTGCTTGACATTCATGAATGTATTGGTTACTCCCAAAAATGTCGCAGCATGGCATAAATGTCAGTTGAGCCCCTGAAAACATATGAGGAAACCTGTTTCACCTATATGGTAATGCTATGTATTGTGAATATACATCGTAGTTCCTATAAGAGTACTATCTGCTCCATCCTTCCATTGTGAGTTATGGCAACGTTGTTAAAACTTAATCCCTAAAGTAAACCATAAACATACTGTTAATGTAAAGAAAGTTCAAAAGATAATTAAATGAATAAGCAAATAATACAACAAGATATAGTAACATTAAAAAATAAAATAAATATAAAAATAATAACTAGAGTAATAACATCTAGATGTTCCTGGTCGACAAAATCTGCAAGTGCACAAAGTTGTTCTTAGTACCTACAAATCAAGCATTCCAAGGTTGTCTCCCATAAGGACTAAGATACTCACTATTAAAGTAATCCTAATTACTTGAACTAAAACAACAAGAAATTTAAAAGATGATTGGATTAGAGCAGACAATAAACTGTAAATACTATAAATAAACAAACAAAAGAAATCTGATGATTTAGACATAGGGCTTTGGGGTTTACCAATTTAAAAGATTGATCAATAGATTATAGAATTGATTGAACGATATGTTATAATAACAATTGTACAAATTTACTTATATTCTCTCTCAAGATATATAAGAATACCTGACTAGTTGATTACCATATCTCAATGCGAAACCTAACTAGTCAAATTCATTAAGAACAAGCAACCATAAGTTATCACACTAGTTTAGGATATCTCTATATCTATCTGTATGTCTATCTCTAAACCGAATGTGTTTATCTTCCTAGTGCATAAATCATACTTCACCTCTCAGTTCATCATATCATTCCTAAAGTTGCATTTATGGTGATCAAGCACAGAAGCAACAATGAAGTTTAAGAAAGATAAACATAAGCCACACCAATCAATCCTCCAAAATGGGCTACATTCCTCACCTTAAATGGGCTTTAGCTCCAGAACATGATAAAAGAATCTAAACAAATAAAGATGATCAACATCCTAGAAAGAGTAGAGAGAGAAGATAGAGAGAACACAAAACAAGATTGCTTCCAATGCTTGATTCAATCCCCTTTAATCTTCTTCTTTGCCTCTTTTGGGTGCCTTTTTTTAGTGTAGCCTCATTTTTAGTATCCATCCCCTCTTTTGGTCTAAAAAATGAGTATTTATAGTGTCTTGGGCTCAAAGAAACCTAGTTTTTTCTAAACAGGGGAAGATGGATTGTAAAAGCACCGTCAAAGTCCATTAGGCGGACTTTATATCTGTTAGGTAGACCTTATCGGGTTTCGAAAGTAATTTTGGCCAGAAAGTGTCTGTTAGGTAGACATAATGTCCACTAGGTGGACCTTCTCAGGTTTTCCATCTTTCCAGCTCTGCTCATGTCCACTTGAAGGGACATAATGTCCGCTGGGAGGACATACACTGCACATATACAAAAATGTGCAATTTTGACCCTTTAGATGGCAAAATCTCTCCTCAAAGTCTTCAAAATAATTGTAAAAATCGGAGGCCTCTTCAAAAGCATACTTAAATGACCTTAATCCGATATGCACAGAAAAAGTTATGCCTCTTAACCCAAAATCTATCCATTTCCACCTATTAAGTAATAAAGTTGAAATGTGTGAGAATTAACCAAATAAAGCTCAAAATTCATATAGAGATAAGTCAAATTAGTTCTAATTCATCCTAAAATCATATATAAATAATTTGGCTTATCAGTTACTAATATCACTGTCCCTAATAACGATGTGAAAAACTTGATTGACTTAAACTTAGGGCCAATGTTTGAATTAATCGTAAGTGCATTACGTAGTTGTACCTAGCACAGGCAAATAGGGGTCGAATATCTCGAAGACAATGAATACTAATAATTATCATTATCCTATTATCCAGTTTACAAATTTGATTTTGGTTTTAATAAAGAAAATAAAACTTAAACAATTAAAATAAACAGAAAGCAATAATGAGCAGAGAATAAAGAAAATCATTTAGAAAATAATCAATATTTAGAATTAGTGCCTAAGTAATGAATCCCCTTAAAATCATTAGAAAATTAGCCTTTTGTTATGCAATTTTTATTGACTAGTGGACCGTAAAAATACCAATCATATGCTAATAACTCACTTAAGACTACGAACAACTAATCTTAGGTTTATTAACCAAAGTACGTAGTTAAAGGTTATAAGATTTCTTTACTAATTTGTGAATTCCATTGCTAGGATTGATGCTAATCTAGAGGATTTTTATCGACCTATCTCTAGGTTTGCAATCAACTCCTTTCAGTTACGGTAGATCTATTTATACATAGTATTTCTCATTCTCTATGTTATGTATTAATATTCTAAATCTATTAGAACATATATTAAACACATAATTGAATCATGATAGATTAATAAAAATAATTGAATTAAATAAAAGAGTTGAAACATATTGTGCCACAAACTAGGGTTCATACCTAGACACTAACAAGGTGTTTAATTACAAATAATAGAAAATTAAACTAAGCATCAACAAGAAGAAAAATGAATAGAAAATAAAGATTTCATAATTCTTAATCTCCTTTCTTTTCTATCGAATGTTCTTTCAAGGTAAAGCTTTAATGTTATATTATATTGGATATGTCAATGATTTCTTCATGTTTTCCATGTCTTTAGACCAATAATACCCCTTCTGAAAGATCGTTACTTCTAAAATTGCCTTTGCAAGCTTGCTCTCCCATTTTGTCTCTATTCACATCTTTTCATAGTAATTTTTAGGATTTTTGGGAGAAACACAATTTAATACATAGGTGTGTGCTAGAGACTTACATGACCATAGACACAGCCATGTATCCCTTATTTGTTTCAAAACTTTCTTTTATGTTTCGTTTTCATCAGAACTGTTCTCCTTTTTGTCCATTAACGCAATTATAACCTATAAATGCACTTAGAGCGAATTAAGTACTAGATATAAAATAAAATATAAAATATCATGAAAAAGTATCAAATATGAGTTATAAATATAGTCAAATATACATCTATCACATATAAACCAGAATAGAATGCAAAGTTATTTCAATTAATTGCCCAAGTCAGCAAGCTCATTATAATCCTTTTTAATAAAATATTAGCAACTTTTATCTAGCAATCCCTCCATTTTCTACTCTTATCTTCTAAATGGCACTTATTGGAAGTAAAGATGCTCCAAACTTAGTAGCATTTGCTTTTGGCTGATCAAAGTAAGGAGGATCACTTGTAAATAAAGACCACAAAACACCTAATCTTGCTTTAACAAGAAATACATATTTAAAACCCTTAAAATTTATAATGGTTGAAAGGATAAGCATCCTTATTATCGCAGCTAGGTACATTCCTAATATTGTAGGAGAAACTAATCTTGATCTTTCATGTGATGAAATCCATTATGCCATGATAGTGTAAATGGAAGGAAAGATGACAATTAAAAAGAGTAGTGTGAAGAGCATTGCAAACAATATTGGAGGTTAATCAGGGTCTAATGAAATCAAAGATTGGGGGAAAAAATGACGATTCAAAGATTGGGTTTATTTGGTTTATTTAGAATTTTTAGTTTTTTAAAAAATAAATATTTTTAATTTTCAAAAATTAAAAAGTATATAAAAATATAGGACATATTAACTACCAAATGACATATTGGCTAATATGGCAGTCCATGTGTCTTTTTGTAATAAGGCCAGCACCCATGACTAATGGAAACTCGATGCAGGGATGTGTTAGAATGCTAATTGTTTTATTTAGTAAATGTTAGGGGATAAATTGGTATTATAGATAATGAAAAGGGTTAATTTAGACATTTTATTAAGTTTTACAAGTAAATCTTATCTTTTTCCACTATATTTTAGATCTCAAGACTTCATGTCATTTTATAAAATTGATGTCAAACATTGCTTGCTTAAAAGTATTAAACTCATTATGCACGAGTGATAATATTATCTCTTCCCTTAATATGTAGATCTAATTTAGTGGAGGGTGACAAATCCTAGTAATACGTTTCCGATTATGTGTCTCTTGAACCCTTGGTTGTATATCATTTGTATAAGCTTAAGGTTTCTATTCCATATGGATGTCAATTTATGGTTCTTAAACTTCTGGAAGTTCTACCTCACTTTTGCTAGTTTTCTTGAGAATAAATTTTATTTTTAGGAATGTAGCATGTCCTAAGATAAATACTTTTTTGATCAAGATCAAAGATAAAGTTGATATATGATACTCTCTCTCAAATACCCCACAAATTTATATACATATGATCTAACTTAAATCTTTTCAAATGTTATATGTTTTATATAAGCATCATATCCCCAAATCGTTAGGTGGGAAACTTTTGGTCTACTACCATTCCATATTTCATATAGAGTCTTGTCAGCTAATTTAGATGGAACTTTATTCAAAAGGGGAGCATTAGTTTCAAGAGCATATCCCCAACAGGAGATGGGAAGGACTGTATGACTCATCATTAAATCGACCATATCTAATATAGTAAGATTGCTCCTTTTAGATACTCTATTATATTATAGAGTTGTAAGTGAAGTCCATTATGAGAGAATCCCATTCTCTTTTAAGTAACTAAGAAACTTATGGTCTAGGTACTCACCACCATGATCAGATTTAAGTGCCTTAATATTCTTACCTGTTTATTTCTCAACCTAAAATTTAAATTATTTTAAAATTTTAAATTATTTAGAATTTTATTTTATTATGTATATATAACTATATCTAGAATTACCATCTATAAATATAATGAAATAGAATTACCCATCTCTACTGCAAGGCTATATACATCTAAATATGTAAGCTTTAGTAACTTATTGGAACGCTCTCCCTTTCTAGTAAACATTAGTTTGGTCATCTTTCCTATATTGACAAGTTCCATATGATTTAACATAAAAGATTGACAAGTTCTATATGATTTATAATCAAAAGGATCTATATATCCTTCTTTATGTAAATTTTTTACTCTAGTTCTATTGATATGACTTAACCTAAAACATTATAAATAAGAAGGATTTTGATCACTTATGTTTCTTTTCTTACTATGTATGTTAAGGACTAGATTTTCAAGATCTAATTCATACAAAATATTTTTAAGTAATTTCAGATCTATATTAACCATTATATTTTATGAAAGGACAACTTTTATTCTTAATAATAAAACTAAACTTTGACAACTGATGCAACACTCATTTCTCTAATGCCAACATGTAGGTCTACTTTGCCTTTCCTCAACATTCTAATCCTATTTAACATCTATAATTTATTATAAATATGAGAATATATCTAATATCCAACACCCAAGAATATGGAACAAAAGTAGAAGGATTGTTCTCAATCATAAACATACTTAAAGATGGAGCTAACTTAAACTTCTTATCTACCAGGCTACCAAGATAAGCTTTTAGTTCCTCTTCTAGTGTCCATCGACTCCGTAATAAAAACATGTTACTTTGTCAGTCCATCAACTCCATAATAAAAACATGTTCCCTTGTCATTCTTCTTTTTGAAAGCACCATTTAACTGTTCTACGTTAGTAAAAGACTTCTATTTCTTATCTTTATTCTTATTATAACACTTTTCCTTGCTCTTAAAAGAATTCGTGAATAGAACTGGGTTCTTTGTTAATGCATCTTGAGCATATCACTTTAGGAAATGATGCATACTTTTAATTCATATAAAAGTTTATAATGAACTATAAAAAGGTCAAATTAAGAGACTATAGTGCCAAATCAAAGCTTAACTCATTGTCTAAGACAAAACCTAGGTATGCCTAACTCATGGTCCTTGATAAAACCTAAGAATGCTTGATTTATGGTCTATGAAAAAAACTAATTAGCTTAATTTTTAAATATAGGCAATCATATTTACTATGTATAACCCTACTAAAGATCCTTTTACCATCTTGCATTGGTATAACGCTCTAGATTTATGATATCTTTCCACCCTACTTTGTGTACCAAACAACTTCTTGAGATGTATAATTATAATAGTAGTATCCATGTTCTCAAATTGTCTTTAAAGCTTAGGAAGTATACTAGTCAACATCACATATATAGCTTGTTTAACATCATCAATATGATGTTTGTATCTCTCCCAAACTTCTTCAATTGAATATTAACTAATTTCATATGTAATTGTATACAAATTCTTTCTTACCTAAGAATAATTCCCAAGATTTGAAACTAATCCAAGAAGTTAGGTCTAATATGCTTGTTAACATCTATGCTCCTCCATAGATAAAAGCATCAATTAGTTGAGGAAATGTAACATCCTGTATGCTATATATATAAGAGACAACTTCTTCTTTTCCCTATTTTCTGCTAATTTCATTTTAACCCTCCCCAAAAGCTACTATTCATGAATTCCCTCTCTCTGACCATTCTTCACTGCTAATGACTCAAACCGGTTAGTGTTATATAAGTATCTCTTCCTCTCGATAAGCCTATCATAACTATACCCATTTTAGTTATCATCGTCATTGGAATCATCTCAAAAATCGAGGGGAAAAACTTAAAAAAGGGCCAATCATCGATCTATGGTCTCGTCACTAGCCGCCACCCAGATCGCAGCCGATTAACGAAAAAAGAGGTTAGTGTTTTAGCTCATTTTTCTTCAATTCGTTCAAATCTATTCAAAATCTGAGTATGCTGCTTTGGAGAAATTTTTTCTACTTATCAAGAGCTTTCATTTAGTATAAAAATGGTTGAATTCTGGAACTGAACATTTTTGGTGATCGGAGAAAATATTTCAGTGACCAAAGGAATATTCCGATTACCAGAGGTATTACTCAAGAGATCATTTTGGTCATTTTTGTGAAAACATTTCTAAAAATTATACTGATCATTTTTCTGTAAATAAAAATAGTGAGATTTTCAACTGTTTAGGAATTAAAAATAATAGAATGTTTAGGTGAGAATAGGAGAAATTTCTGAATTTCATAAATTGATTGCTTAGGCAATTCAGATGATATTGTTATTTAAGCCCAATAACTCTTAATTAGCACTGATTGAGATAGTTCTTTCAATTACTAGGTATAGCAGGAACAAGACCCCATCGGAGGGTTCGGATAGACGAGTTCGTTTACTAGGTAAGTTCATACACGACTTATTGTTACCATAGTTGTACCAGCAATTGAATATTATTCAATGCTGGTATATATGTGTGTGTGTCTATGTGTATATGTATATAGATCGATACTTATCTTTTTATATAGTGAACACATATATACAGTAATGCGTACCCACTTTAGTATAAGTCTTTATATCAAATTAACTGAGTGGATACATTAGGTTAGGTATTGCATACATGCATTGGTCATTACATAACTAAATGTTTACTTGATAAATTGCATGCTTAATAATTTGATATGTATTTCTATGTTTGATTGTGGGGAAGAAAAGATCTGTAGGATGTGCCACTTGATGGGTATGCATCAGGACCAGATGTACACTAGTTATGACTATGAGAGTTGCTTTGTTTATAATATTGAGATATGTTATGGGCCGATCCAGGTTGATGCTTGACTCCCAATCGGACCCTTATTTATGATGCTTATGACTTTGGACGCTTTGAGTGAGGGCTAATCTATTGGTGATGCTTGGCTCCCCGCAACCCCTTTAGATTAAGAGAGCCTTACTACTACATGAGTATAGGAGCATGGCTGGGTCGCTGGTGATGCACAGGTCCCCGTATCCATTTGAGGTTTAGAGTTGTGAGGGCTCCTTGGGGATTAGAGTCTTTCAAATATTCTCCCCCACAATTTATTTGTGTTGTTGAATTTTGTATTGATGTATTACCTAGTATGGCTCCGATTTCTGTACCACCAGATAGAATGCACTTGTATAATTAAAGGAATTAAAGAAGTAGATACAAGATATGTTAGATAAGGGTTTTATCAGATCTAACGCTTCACCATAGAGTGCATTAGTACTGTTTGTGAAGAAAAATGATGGTTCTATCCCATTGTGTATTGATTATCGACAGTTAAATAAAGTGACTATCTGTAACAAGTATCTACTACCTCAAATTGATGATTTGTTTGACCAACTTCAAAGTGCTAAGTACTTTTCTAAGATTGATCTAAGATCAGGATACCATCAGCTAAGGATTAGAGGAGATGATGTATCTAAGACTGCCTTCAGGATTCGGTATGACCATTGTGAGTTTTTAGTAATGTCTTTTGGCCTTACAAATGCTCCAACAGCTTTCATGGATATGATGAATAAAGTATTCAAGTCATTCTTGGATAGGTTTGCGATTGTTTTTATTGATGACATTGTAGTGTATTTGCGGTTAGATAAGGAGCATGCCAAACACTTAAGATTGGTATTGCAGACACTTCGAGAACATCAACTGTAGCACCCTACTCTTGCAAGACACATACCCGACATCATGAGTAATATCTAATTTCGAGCCCTGCGAGGGTGACATGCAAGACCACTCAGTCAGTTAAAACTCTGTATAATTTTTTTAAACAACAAACATATGCGAAAATCAATAAACAAATAGCGCCCACTTTATTTCATTAACATTTTTCATTTTCAAGTGTTAATAACCTTTTTTTTCAAAACATCAGAATTTTGTTAATCACTAAGGCCCATTTCAAAAACAAAACACTCACAATCATATTGTCATTACAAAATCTTCTTCTTTTCTTTTAAAACAATGTACACTTTTATGAAAAATCAATAATCAATTCAGGCTCGTTTCAATCATAACTTTTTCAATCACATTTAATATAACTACACTCAAAATCAATTTCATTTTCAGCACTTTCCATTTTGGAAAGTTATTACAGAATAGATTTCATAAATAAACATGATACGAAAATCTCAGAATACATTCTTTCATACAAAAATTAATGAAAATAATTATGCAGACATGAACTCATCCCGACCTCTATTTTCACTTGTATGCAGTAGATATACTCCCGTTTGCCTAACAGGTTATTCTTCTAAGCCCTAAAAAATATTTGCAAATTTTG
Organism: Erythroxylum reticulatum; assembly: GCA_025504915.1. Lineage (NCBI taxonomy): Eukaryota > Viridiplantae > Streptophyta > Magnoliopsida > Malpighiales > Erythroxylaceae > Erythroxylum > Erythroxylum reticulatum. The sequence continues at coordinate 35,562,463 of JANSVA010000218.1, read as the reverse complement.
GGTGAGTTTTGCGAACTCAATGAGTGGCCATCATCGATGGCTCACCCAGTCATATAACACATAATTCACATTCACATTCAATATAATTTAATCATTCATATTATGCATATGCAGTTGACATGAGTCCCACTTTCCATTTGTTACTTTGTTGTGACCGAGTTCCAAAATTGTCCGGTATCCATTGGATACCTGGCTCATTACTAACTGTCCCTTATCTGATGGGGATACATGGCTCATTTTATATAGTGAGTCTTATGCTCTTAATCACTTTTTGAGCTCGAGGCTCTTTTCACACTTCGAGCTTTAACCTCTGATCGGTGTCTACTCTGGTCACAACTCCTGTTATTTGATCATGCATTCATGTAATGAAATGCATCACATATATTAAGAAAATTGAAAGTGTTCAATGTCACACAATCATATTCACTATCACACCTCATTCACATTGTCATCAGACCTTAGTCTGGAATTTAACACTTAAGTCGAGAAAACACTTGTTCCGCCCAATTCACATTCAATGAGTACTTCAATATTTCATTCATACATCACATTCATCGGAGTCCTATTCGAAAACCAACACAATCAATTATATTCATATAGTCATTCAATAGTCAATCAACACAAAATTTAAACAAAACAAACAATGAAAAGAGACCATCTAGGTCTACTCATTGTACGCTCTAGATTAGTATTTACTTCCATGATCTGAAAATTTCAGAATGTGAACGTTTATCCTATACATTCAACATTATGCAATACACACATTGAACACTCATTACAACTTTGCAAAATTATAAATACTTATTTATGAACAAATGTGTAATGGACTATGTACAATGAGTTTTCAACGACATTCTTGGGTATTTTTCCATTATTCAAATCATATACTCAATCCAATACAAACTCACTTAATTATCATTTATACTTAGGGTTTATGTCTCAATAAAACCATTATAATCACAATTCCTTTCTCCCTTGTTCAAATTCAGAATTTTTCAGAATTATCATTTCGGGTCAACTTTACATGTTCTTTCTGACCTAGAAAATGAAGTAATTTGGCAATAATTTCTTCTACAAACTTGTTTTCCTATCTCTTAAGTTTCTAATTATACCAAGTTATTCAATTTGGTTCATTATTTCAAAAGATATTCTCCACATAATTTGGACTATTCTTAAACTAGGATAGTAACCTGTATTCAACTTCAAGTCAGATTCTAGAATTTTAAAGATAGAATTGAAATTCTATTTCTGGATAAAAATTGTATCCTAATGTCTCTAGTTTACTATAAATTAATAATCATCACATTTTGATAACTATCGAACAAGTTATGCCTAAAATACCAAAGCATGTTCAGTAAAAATACTCTAGTTATCAATTTTCAGAACTCCTCATCAATTCCGTCCAAAATTCATCAATAAATTTCTCACGAATGATTTCATATGGTTATAATTTTTGGTGGAAAAAACCAATGTGTTTTGAGACCAATGGTTCAAGTCCCATGTCATTTCGAGGTCGGGAGAACAAGTTATGATCAAAATAGTGAAGGACATTCACATCAGTCCACTTCAGCAAGCATTCAATGTCACGATCGTGAGATTTAGTGCCTGTTTGGATGGGCTTATATCAGTAGAGCTTTTGTCAATAAAGAATTTTTAAGAAGTCAGTTAACTATTTGGATGTCAATTAAAATAACAGCTTTTTTGAAAGAGCTTCATACAGTAGACTGTTTGACAACATAAAAATAAAAAGTATTTTTATTAATTTTAACTATATTTTATTTTGTAATAAAAATTATTTGTGCATATAAATAATATTTAAAATATAAATATATTATGTTTACAATAATATCTTATTCTATAAGATACGATTCATATACTAGCAGGTATTGAGAATTTTATTATATATAAAACTTGCTTAACAAGTAATTAAAAGATCATATCTATATTTTCCAATATTTTATATTTCATCTAAAATATCCTACTTGTTTCTCTCATACCGTAAACCATAAATGCAATAACCGAGAGACAACTTGAGAATGGTTGCAGTAATAAGATTTCTGTAGAAGAATAGGATCCCATTGAATGGTTTCTTGCCATGAAAGGTCGTTCCAGTATGTAAGGCAAAGGTGAATTAGTGATTTATAGATGTCTTTACAATAGCTCCACTCATATAAAATATGATCATGACTTTTCACGTTATTATTACAGGGGATATAAAGAGGACAAGTTCAAGAAGTGAACTTTATGCTTAGTTTTCTACTTTTGCTTGATAGCCAAATCACATAGTTAAGCTTGTCTTAGAAATGCAATAATTGACCTATTAAATGGAGGTAGAGTAGAACCTTATTGGTAGATTTGTTAGCGAAATTGTTAAAAGAATTGGCATCCCATAAAATTATGTCCTCCTCATTACAGTTTGTAGAATATGATAGGATTTTATTTACAGTAACTCATAATACTCTGAAGAATTATCTCTAATATAGTAAGTTCCTTGGTGGATGATCTGATGGAAAGGTACGTGTCTAGAGGGTTTAACTTGGGCTAATTATCATACTAGAAACACGAAGCTCTCCCATTCCCTATTTGAGAAAGCTACATTGATATTGATCACTTTAGTTATTAATGAATAATGAATTTGTTTGCCTTTGAAACAAATTAAGTTTCTTATAGTTGTACAACACTCTGTGTTCTTATACAAGTTCTAAGATCCATATGCTATGAAAATGGTGAGACTATATGTGTGCCCACAAGTCTAAATATGAAAAGCTGCTGCATTGAAGATCTTCATTCAAAGGTAAAAATTATAACTTTAACTCCATTCCAGCCTAACAAATCAAAGAGGAACAGGGAGGAAGGGGAAGATTTGGTGGACAACCATAGGCTTGAAAGATATGACTAAGGTGTAATGAGAATATAAGATATATTTGCTTGGTCATCTGTGTTGGATATGGTTCTGATTTCTCATCTCGCAAAACACTATACAACCTTTTCTCTCCATCATTCAATAGATGTATTGTACGACTATTTACTATAATTGGTTCAAATTGTACCTTGACCAACCTTCTCAGGAGTTCTCTTATGATTATAGAGCTTCTACTCCTTGCAGGTTAAATTTTTTCAATGATCTTTATATTCAAATCCTCTTTTCTCATTGGTTGAGAAGGATTAACCTGTGTTCGAATGTGTTCAACTGACCTTTTCTGTTGTTGAATAGCAGTTGGAGTGCTCTTTTTCTGACTGATTTTCTGCTTCTTACTTTCTTCAATCAGCCTAGGAGGTAGTTGTTGAGGTTGAGGTTTCTTCTTCTCAAATTCCAACTTCCACTTAATTTTAGTTTCTTTATCAAATTTTACTGAATCTTCTTGTAAAATTGAGACTAAAGATTTGGTTTCCTGCGGTGCTTTCTTTCCAGAGTCCTCACTATGAGTCAACTCTTTATCTTTCTTTTACTCTTGTTGACGCAGGGTTCGTAGTCTAAGTGACCTTTTTGCTTGTTTGGATTTTTTCGAAAATAGTGTCTCCCATTTTCTCTTCAAGGACACTTGCTTCTCTGTTTGGCGCAGCTGACTTTCTTCTTTTTGAGAAATCGTATTAACTTTTATTACATCATTTGACGATTTTTTCAATCCTTCTGTAGGCATTTTTCTAGTGAATTGAGATTTTGATCTTCTTGTGGGAGTTAATTTTTCCCTCAAACTTTTTTTGACAGCACGCTCCCCTTCAATCCTTGCTATCGTCTTGAAATCTGTATCCTATTTTTCCTGATTCTTCAAGCCCATTCTACTGATAATTGTAGAGTTAACGACGCTTTTGATGTTCATCTTCATTCTATTTCCTATCTCAAGATGAATTCTAGATTCTCTAAAGATTCTTATTAGTATCATTCCATACGGTAGGGCAGTCGAGTCTTTCTTCGACTTTACCATATAATTGAGGATTAGGTATGGAAGATTTATGGGCTGGTGATTG
>JANSVA010000218.1:35548050-35558394 GCA_025504915.1 Erythroxylum reticulatum | reverse complement strand
TTTGTGGTGAGGAATTCCTCCCTCGTGGGATGCGCATCCAGATGTCACGCAGGACATCGGATCCGCGACTCACCGGGAAGGGGTTCCAACAGTGTTAGTATTCCTTCGAACCAACAAAGACACCTGAAAAAATTTAGAATTGATATCCTCTTCTTTAAACCATGTTTTTCTTGCTTTCTGTTTAATAATTGAACTTTAAAATCTCAGTGCTTCTTGGTAATTCTTCATCTGATCTACTTCAAGAGTCCTTAATCTAACATTGTGTGGATCCATATAACATTATTATTAAACCTCTTTCAACACTTTACTCAATTCTTTCAAGTCCTAAACATGTTCTTTGCTAAACTTTTTGGTTGATATTTTTGCTAGCTTCAGTTTTTGCATAAGTTGAAAAGCTTTGTACCCAACTACCTCTCTATCCTAAACCCTACTGATTACGACCAAAAAACCTTCTACTCGAGTTAAACCATTAAAAAATTTGAACGAAGCACCTATTCGAGATCAAACACACATCTGTTGAACCAAAATAGAAGCATGGTCTTAAAATACTGGATCTCCAAATTAAGTCGACGCCCTAGGGAAGGAATTGAACCATCTTTGATTCACTATAGCTCTATCTAATTTTTTTCCTTATAAACATATTCCCCTGCTGTTTATTTTTTAAATCGACTCGTTGAAGTAGCTCTTTCCCTATTTTAGAATGAAAAACCACACTGCTCTCTACTTAATCTAACTTTAAACAACAATTGAAGTCCCTTAAAGCTAACCACAGATCTTGCATATTAGCATGAATAACCTGCATCTCCTCCCACAACTTAGCCCTTTGAAAATCAAAATTGGAGGCATATATATTGTAACTTCAAAATGGAACTTGCCTATTAACCCACAATGTAGATGAATGAATTTCTCACTAATCTTGATCTTGATAGTATAAGCCTCAACCAAATCCATATTATACCAACACAAAATTATGCCATTATAATGATAATTATGATTTAAAATAAACTTCCATTTTGAACCCAAATAAGCCATACCTTTTGGACAAAACCAACCTTTATGTTGGTCTCTAAGAGCCCCACCAAAATAGGTTTCTTATTTACTACAACTTCCTATACCAATAACTTTTTAAGGGGGTCATTTAATCCCCTAGTATTCCATAGTAGTATCGTCATCTAGTGGAACCTGTAAAAAAGACATTCAAGGGATATAACCCCTTTGTGCTTCTTTTTTTTGCCTTTTTTTTCTGACCCGCACCCCTTTTAGTTATTACCACTAAAGTCTGACTAGGAGCAACATCATCCACGCCTGAATCTAATTCTTTACCGATAATAGTTACTGGCTCTGTAACTTCTATTGTGATTTGCTCCGTATATTCAGACTCTCTGTGAGCATGTACTACCTTCCAATTATTTTGCACACCATCTGCCATTGTTGCCTCATTCCTATTAGGCATATATGTGGGAATGAAAGGTCCACCTGTTATTACTCCCTCGCTAGCACTCTCAGCTACACCATATTGCTTTGCTTCTTTCTCATCTGTCACTATAGGAGGGATATTTTCTTTATTAGCTGGAGCCTGAATTATCTCCACTATTGCCCTATCATTCCTTCCACATTCTTTCCTCTAATATTAAGGTTTTCACTATGTGCCACCAAATCTAGCTTAAGCAAATTCATACCATCCCTAGCTTCAACAATAACTTACCCATTATCTAGCTGACCTACTTATCCCTAGTATAACCTATCCTTTGTCATTAAATCATCATGCCAACCTGATTTATAAACTTTACTAGTAGCCACCATTTCTTGTTAGAAAAAGAAGGCTTCCAAGGATAAGAAATAGTTATTTCATCTCTTACCAACTCACCTATTTCAGCAAGTCGAAGAATAGGCAAGGTTTTAGGTAAAGGAGAAGACTTTGGAATTTCTATGCATAACCAATCCTCTCCATTAATGTTGCATTCAAAGATGTAGTAATACCAGCCTTGGCAAAGCTGACTGCCTGTTGTTTCGTAACTTTATGAATTGTTGTATGGCCTGACTCATCCATCTTATCAAACTCATCAATAACACATATTATAGCCGCAATAGATCATGACATCTTTACTTAAATATTTCCCACATTTTAGGAAATAATTAGCTGAAAAGGCATATACAGTTCGCTCGAAACCAGTAGAGCTGTGCGCATCAATAAGAATTATATGTATGCATTAATAAGAGTTAGCTGTATAAGTAACATCAGCAGTTATCTATTGATTTATAATTATGAACCCATTCACTAAACTAAATCAAATAAAAAGTCAAGAAAAAAAGTAAACAATGAAATACCAAGCATTCAGTTTAAATCAATATCATAAATTGCTTTAGAACAACATTTGACTAAATAATAGTATGTCAATTTCTAAGAGATCCCGCATATCTAAGTGGAAGACAATGAATGTTCAATTCCACAAAAAGAATTTCAAAAAAAGAAAGTATCAATTATACCAAAGCTCCCCCTTCCAAGACCATTTCATTTGTAACTTGGTCTTTCTAAACAGCAGTAGTTAGGCTAACTCCACTACTTCCTCTACAAGTCGTGTACACACCCCCGGGAGCTACATTAATTATATACTTCAAAAGCTGGCTTTTCATAACTCCAGGATCACCCATCAAACATATATGTAAGACTTCTCTAATCTACTTTGCATTATGAAGTTAATACACTTGTTTGTGTGAGATTAATTTAATAATCGTAAGCGTGGCTCATATTACTTTATTTGATTCTAATATAAAATGATCCCAAAATAATGGTTATTGGGATTCTTAAAGGAAATTATGTCATTAGGGTTACTTAATAAAGAAAACGTTCCCTCTCCCTTCAATTTTTAAGAAACGTTTACATATATCAAAACACATATTTTCTTACACTATTGAAAAGAACGAAGAAAGGAAGAAGGCGAGAGTGGATAAAGTTTTTGCGTAAAGAAGGAATTTGCTAACAAGAAGAGATTACACAAGTTAGCATTTCTCCCTTTTCTTTATAGCGTTAATTTTAGGATTTGAAGGTGTTGAATTAATTGTGTCATAAATGTTCTTGAGTAAATTCTATGCTTGAAATATTACTTAGAATGTTAAAGATTAAATCTCACATGTGGTATTAATGAACATTAAATTTAACCCTAAAATTATTGGTAACAATTAATATTACTTTAAGGTTATAGAAGATTATTTATCATTTTCGTTGTAATCTTGTTTGTCAATTTATATGAATTGTTGATTGGGTTTGAATTAATTAATTTAATTCAAGTTAGAGATTGCGATGACTTACATGTCTATTGTTGGAATAACTATTAATTTGGGTTTTCTAAGATGATATAAACTATTTCTAAAGACTACGGTGAACCATATTTTCATGTTTGTCGAGCCTACCATTACATATCTATGTTGTATTAATTGTTTACTCTCTTTGAATGAAATCTTAAAAAACAAAAGGATTGGTGTTAAGTATGTAGATGAATTAATTATGGTTTGACTTGTTAACTTTTAAAAGGAATAAAAGCTGGAGAGAAGACTGCTTGAGTATATAAAATAAAGGTTTAAAGAAAAGTTTTGTGGGACTCATGATCAAAGTTTTGTTTTTTGTTTGCATTACTTGTTTACTACAAATTCTGGAAAACAAAAACTGAAAGAAACGTCAAGACTTTTGTGGAATCACCATTAAGACATTGGACTTGTGTTGAATTAATTATTTAATGCATTTATATGAGATATGAAAAATGTGTTTTCTATTTTTGAACAACAAAAGAGTTAAAAGACAAGGTTTCATGGGGCTCACTATTGAGAGACTTTTGGTTGTGTTGTTGTAAAGTAGAATATTTAGGGTTAAAATGTATAAAAATCATGACTTCTTTGTTGACAAGTCAAAAGGTTGAACATGGCTGTTAACGTATAGAGTCAATTATGTTTTAGTCTCTAATATAGTTTTGGACTTTACAACATTATAGTTAAATTCCAAAATTCATGTATAATTACTAATTAAATGTTTATTGTATAGAAAACTTCTTGGTCACCAAAGTGACCATGCTTGAAAAGATATTTAGACATTTAATTATGCATTCTTTCAATTGTTTATATTATATAATATTGATAAATGACATAATAGATGAAATGAACAATTAAGCTTATTAATTATAATGCTAGAAGATCACCCAAAAGTGGATCATTACTTATAATTACAACATTAAAGAGACTTATCGACCTATTTGGTGAATATGTTTGTATATCCAAAGATAACATGCATACTAGCTTAAGTATGGTTGATTGTCTATCAAAGTGTGTATATATATATGTTAGCATCATCATGGATTAAGGATATGTGTTTAAGTATCACCCAATATTAATTGTAAGTATTAATATGTGAGTTTGTTTTTACATTTGCAGTTTTAATAATTTGTTAGCGATGGGCAATCGTCTGATCAAGTTTAATGGGCTAAATTATGTTGATTGGTCTGAGTAAATCCAATTTCAATTAGGTATTATGGATAAGACCTGAAATTAGTTGCAGAGAAGCCTGTAACTATTACTAAGACCAGTAACTAAGCTGAAAGGACATATTTTGAGGCTTGGGAAAAATCTAATAGGTTGAGTCTAAACTTGATGCAATTGACAATGACTGAAATTGTTAAGGCATTAATGCCTCATATGGACAATGTAAGGGAATTCATGATGAAAATCAAAGAGTACTCATAATTAGACATAACCGATAAGTCTATTGTAGGAAGATTGGTGAACAAATTGACGATCAAGAAGTTTGACTAGTCACAACCTATATATTATTATGTAACAGATACGTCAAATCTGGCTGTGAAGCTAAAATCGATGGCCATAGATATGAGTGAATCCTTCCTAGTACAGTTCATCATCAACTTACTTCCTCCTGAATTTGGTTAGTTCCAAGTGAATTAAAACACTATGAAGGAAAAATAATACTTTCAAGAAATTAAGACCATGTTAGTGCAAGAGGAAGGGAGATTAAAGAAAATGAAGGAATACTCTATTCACTTCACAATACAAAAGAAGCTAGCAATAGAAAGGGAAAGCCAAGAAAGAAGAGAAAGAAGAAGGACAAAGCCCCAATGAAGGTTAATGAGCATTAAATCCATAAAGAGCAGCATTGTTTCTTCTACAAGAAAGTTGGTCACTTTAAGAAAGACTACTTTAAGAGAAAGGCTTGGTCAGAAAAGAAAGGTAAGTACGTTGTTTCAGTATGTTTTGAATCAAATCTTATCAAGGTGCCTAATAATACCTGGTGGTTAGATTTGGGTGCAACTACTCATGTGTCATATATTATGCAGGGATTATTTTTGATACAAATCATAAACGAAACTGAAAAGTTCCTGTATATGGGTAACAGAATAAAAGCATGAATAGAAGGAATAGGGATGTATAGATTGATCTTAGACACTAGTTGTAGTCTAGATCTTGAAAAGTGTCTTTATGTTTCTGAATGTGCTAGAAATTTAGTTTCTGTTAGTAAGTCCGATAAAATAGGTTTTAATTTCAATGTTAGAAATGTTATTTTTTCTTTATGTAAACGACAGTAATATTATGATTCTAGTACATTAATAAATGGTTTATATCGTTTCAACCTTGATGTTAATTCATTTGAATCCCTTTTTTATGTTGAAGATAATTTTGGTAATAAACATAGTGCACATAATGAACACTCTGCTTACTTGTGGTATCAAAAGTTAGGCCATATATCTAGAGACAGGGTGATGAGGATATTGAAAAATGAAATCTTACCTCAACTAGATTTTACTGATTGGAATTTGTGTGTGGATTGCATTAAAGGCATGCAAACCAAACACATATATAAAATTCATCCACAAGAAGTACTGAGTTACTTGAATTAATACACACTGATATATGTGCTCCATTTCATGTCCCATCTTAAAGCGGTGAAAAGTATTTTATCACCTTTATTAATGATTATTCACTTTGTTGTTATCTTTATTTACTGCATCAAAAGTCTCAATTGGGGGATATTCTTGAGGTGTTCATTAATGAGGTAGAAAGGCAGCTAGATAGAAATGTGAAAGTCGTAAGGTCTGATAGAAGTGATAAATATTATGGTAAATATGATAAGAATGGACAATGTCCAGGTCCATTTGTAAAATTTCTTCAAATTCAGGGCATTTATGCATAATTTATAATGCCTGATACACCACAACATAATGGTGTAGCTGAAATTGGTTTGTTATAGGAAACAAATAGAACCCTATCCAAGAGTAAGAGGAAAGACAACCTTGAGTTTGGATTTTTGCAATCCAATTAGGAGGGTTTCATATTTATAATTGAGTGCTGAGCCATGAATTTTTTCTTTTAAAGCAAGAAAATAAAATGATTTCAAATTGCTTTATAATTATTGCATTATTGCTTTTGAATGACTTGAGAAATTGTTATATGTGTGGTATATGAATTTGATGGAAATGCATGTGAAATATTTGTGTTCATGGATGTGTTTCTAAAATATGCCTTTGTGGCAAAATGATAAAAAAAATCATGTTTTCAAAAAAGTGCCATTTTGGGCAATCTATTTTCAAGTCATGAAATACATGTTATGTGGTTTTTGTGGTGATCTCCTAAGTTATGTCAACTGCACTTTGACCAAAGGCTTCTCTCGTTTGCCTGCTAGTGGCATGGAGCTCCTTCATGGAGTCCCCTTAGTTCACAACTATGCAAGACCATTAAGTGGGATTTCAATAGTACATTTTGTTCACGGCTACAAATGACCATTATGTGGAAATGGTTAGTACGTTCTACTTTGGACCCACCCCAACCATTCTGATGTGCTTATGTATTTAAGATTTTGTGAACAAGTTGATGAATGTATAAATTGTGTTTTTTTGAATTGGATTACATGACAAGAATTTGAAAAAACATGTGCCTTATAAATTCAATATGAATTTTATCAAACAAATGAATATTTTCAAGGTTTTGTTTATTTCTCTGTTATAAACTTATTACCCATGAGTTTTTAAGCTCACCCTCACTCTCCTTCCTCTATTCAGGTGATGAGCAAGAGATCGAGTGAAAGAGAGTCAAGGCATCACTCCGAATTTGCATGTTTTGTTTTGTTTTTGAGTAATTTATGTAAAACAAGGTTATAGTTGCATTTTGAGCAATTATCATTCAAGTATCTTATATATTTTGGAAATTTTGCGAAATGATGTATTATGACACGATATTCCATTAAAGTTTTGTAAAATTTTATCTTATGATGTTACTGAAATATGAATTGTGTTTGGATGATGTTGAGTTGAAAATAGGTATACTTGAAATTATCAACTAGAGATGATGACTCTTGAATATGAATTATTGTTATATATATAAGTGAGATATTAATGAAAAGAAAGATAGGATTTTTGTGAATGATGGGAATTATTTGTAAGTGATGAGTCAAATGAGTAGAGATTAGAGAGTTTAATGAAATATTATTAGTAGTTGAATGGTTATGGTCATGACATTTCAAGTTTGTACAGTGCGAATTTCAAGTTTTCAATAAGGGAAAATTCATGTTCTAACTTCAGGGGAGAATCTGTATTAATCTAGGCTTAATTAGACAAAGTATTCTACTTGAAAGTTATAGATTACCTATCTAGATTTCTATTGATATAAAGTATGAAATTTTTGGATATCGGAGTTGAGGGATATGAACATTGTAAGGTGGTGATGCTGCATAGGATTTATATACAAAACAATTATGGTAAATGAAGTGATATTGCACTAGGAGTGTCAAATTTGGAAAGATTATGGGTGAAAGTGGCATTAGAATGGATGTAGGATCCATTGGAGAGGTCTTGGAGAGTGAATTTTCAGTAAAAATCCAAAGGTTACATGGTCAGGCCGTGTAAATTAACCCTGATCGTGTATTCCAGTAACAAAAAGGCCATCAGACCTGTGGGATACATGGTCTTCCCATGTATTTCCACACGGCCCATGTTTTGACCTTAAAAATGGAAAAATCTCTTTCAAAGTCTTCATAAAAGGTGTAGATCTAGAAGTTCTCTTTGAAACCATACTAAGATGATCTTAATCTGAATCTCTAAAGAAAGTTATGCGAATTGTCCCAAGATAGGTGCAATATGATTAAGGACATATTCATGTTTGATTCTTTTGATCATACCTTCATCATCCAACTTCCAAATGAAGTGATTCTTAAACCAATAGATTCCTAACACATTTTTCTATTTCCCCATAAAAATGAGTAGTCTTTGGTGTTGATTTGAAAAAGATTGATGGAAAGAAGGTGAGGGAATCGATTGGAAGAGCATAAATTGGTTATTTTACTGAACATACTTTGGTATTTTAATCATATCTTGATTGGTAGAGCTCCGAATAAGATGATTCTTATTCAACAGAAAACAAGAGTCATAGAGCTACAATTCTTCTGAAGAAGTCATTTTGAAATTTTGATCCGAAGATTTCTACTATTTGACTAGTGTGGGCTTTTCCCTTTGTGAGATGCACGTCTGGATGTCGAGATTCTATAGAAATAACCCTATCGGATAATACGCTTATGCCTTATGTTGTTTCAGATAGTTGGGCTTCAAAAATGGGGTTCAATATGTTGTGGTATCAGAGCGCCTATGTTTACTATCATACGTGGGCATTTTTGGAAATATGTATCAAGTTGCATGCACTCTTGGCTGACATGTCTTAGCATACAACAACAACTGATCCTTAGTCTGAGTCGCATGTCTATGAGTTACACACATGAGTAATTATTATGAGTTTTGAGATGATAGAAGTAGTGAGAAAAAGGATACTCTTTCAAGATATGAGAAAAAGAAAATGAAAGTTGTGGATAAATAGAAATGAGAAATAGTTTATGGGTACATATGATAGATAATGATTCAACGTATTTGTATTAGGGGATGCATTATTAAACATGACATTACTATTGTACAGTGGTGGTATATCCTCAAATGTGAAATGGATGTAAATATATTGTCATGGATTGGTTGAGGAAAATATGGATATAGTAGAAATGGCAAGATTTAAGGTGTATAAACAAGGTTGGATGAAAATAAAATTTTATTATGTTCTTATGAGGATGAACTTAGAACTGAAATGGTAATTTGATTAATATGACAAGAGTTATAATCCATCGTAAGAAGATATTAGTGGAATTGAGATCAAAATTTCATGATGATTATAAATCTATAATTTTGAATTGATTGTGAATATATATATGTAAGATGTAATAAAGGATAATTGTAAGATGAGATGAATGATAGCGACATATATAGAAGTTCAAAAGGTTAAGTTGAATTATTATTGTGAGTACCTATTTGATAATCGGATCACCATAACAAGTGAGAATATTTAGCATATATGTATTATATGTGTGGAGATGAAATAGGAAGCAATCTATGACTTATTGGATATTTGTTAGTCATAGTTCCCATAATTTTAAGTCTAAGAGGAACTAAAGTAACACATAAAGGTGCTTGTAATGATCAATCAAGGATAAATTGAGATTGTTAATGATGTTGCAATAAGTGATTAATTTGAGGGAAAAAAACGTGTAAATCATATGAGTAATGAAAGTAAAGAAAATTTTGAGGAATTATTACACCAATATTAATAATATTGTCTGGATTTGGATATTTTATAGTTTACAATGATGTTGTATAAGAGATTAGAATAAAATCCAATGCAGCATGATAAAGTTATTTGATATGCATGGAGACAATTGAAACTTCATGGGTTGATTATTTGATACATGAATTGAAACTTGCTGAAATAGTGATTGCTTGAAAGTTGGAGACATTATATGTACAGAAACATCTTGTATATATATAAATACATAGATTATTAAAGTTTGAAATAATTATTGAGTTGAGAGAATTGAATACGAGACTGAGATAGTGGATAAAAGTACTGAAAGATTATGATTGTACAAATGAGTACTATACTAGTAAAGCTAGTGTAGTAATTAGATGCATTGAATAGGAAATTCAATAGCAGTATATCAAAAATTTAGATATTGAGGTTGTCAAATCTAGTGCAATAAAGAGTGCAGAATGGATTTAAAATTGGGTTAAAATGAAGCATTATTGGTTGCACTGAATATTAAGATCAGTTTCACAAGAATAAAGCCCAAATTGAGGATTCAAAAATTGTGAATCTTACTAAGAAGTTGGAAATGAATACAAATAGGAAGAATGATGCTTTATGATCGAAATAAGAAGTACGTGTGTTGATAAAGATGATTGAGCAAAGAGATTGTTAGATAAGCAGAAATAACAACCCGTGATATACATCCTAGTAGGAATATATTGAGATAGCGTTTGA
>JANSVA010000218.1:35515874-35535139 GCA_025504915.1 Erythroxylum reticulatum | reverse complement strand
ATCAACAATGGGCGGATATCTTCACTAAACCCTTAAGTGAAGATAGATTCAAGGAAATCAGACGAAACTTGAATATGGTAAATATTAAATGATCATTTGTTTAACATGTCATGACCCAGACGATTCGTACAAGATGAAGATAAAAAGTCATAAGTGTTCAAGGAAATGGTAACGGTAAGTTACAAATGGTAACTTTTCAAGAGTATGTATAAGAAGGAAATCTTCTCAAGGTTCTAAAATACATTATACTTAGAATTTTCTTAAAAAACTTTAAAACAGACTTGTTTAGTGCTCTCAACAAAGATGATTCAATGCTATATTCTAAACTTCAAGTTCTTCTCATTTCACATTATCTTTAGATACTAACCTTGCTACGTTAAGAGAAATACATTTATGTGTTTAGTATTTATTTGTTATAGATCAAAAATGGAGAAATCTCTTATTTATGGGAGACACGTTGATTTCACTTCCTTGAGGAAAATTAGATAGACATTGAACCAAAAATTGAAGCAGTTGGTTGGAAAATTTTCTTCAACATTCATGAAACGATCTATTTGAATGAGATATATGAGTTCTGGAAGAATGCAAAGGTGGTGGACAACACCTTAATATCACTGGTAGATGGGTTTTCGGTTATAGTCACACTAGGTTCTATCGAGAAGGCCATTGGGTGTCCAAGTATTAGAGCAAAGTTGTTTAACAATACAAAATGGATCACTCAAGGTCGTATAGATAAAGCACACATCAATCGACAACTATATGGAAGTAGTGAACCAAGAATCAAGAAGGCTTCAATCCTTGTTCCAAACTAGGGTTCCACATTCATTGTTTATCTACTATATTCTACCAAGAGTAGGCTCAAAGGACGTGGTGACAATTAATGATGAACATTGTTGTTTCAACTTACTCACCAACCCATTAGTCTTCCATTCTTGATTTTGAAGTACATGATAAAGTCTAAGGGAGATTACTATAGATCTTTACCTTATGGTATGCTGTTGACAAGATTCTTTATAGAATTTGGAATCTTATTTGATAGAGGTAACAGTGTAAAAATGGATGTGAGGAGTGTTATTAATGCCTCTACTATTCTCAGAATGGGAATAAAGTTTGAAGTTGAAGCAGATATAGGTTTTACGCTAAAAGCAAAGTCTGAGGGGGAGCTTATAGTAAGATGAAGCAGGAATGAACATGTTCTGTCTAAAATACAAACAAAACCTCAATCGATAGGAAAAACATCCGTAAAATAAAAGGCTAAACAATCGTCTAATGTGCCAATACAAGCTAAAATGATTCTACAGAGGGAGGAAAGCATGGTTTAACAATCAACATAACAAGTGTCTTTGAGGAGGAAGGCTGAGATGCTCCAATCAAAAAAGCCTAACAGTCAAGAAGGTCATCAAGATTGAACTTACGATAACAAGAACAGAAGAAGCAGAAAGTTCTGATTCTTGGTGGAGATTCTGAGAAGCAAAAGCAACGATAGCAGCCTACTAAATCAATTGTCTCTATCCTGCAAAGTCAATCAGCAAAATCATTTGGAGAGACAGAAATAAAAATGAAGTTAGTATTTGAGAGGAAAAAGTCTCAAAAACAACTCTCTTCCAAACTAGCAAAAGAACAAAAGAATATGAAGCTTAGTCAGAAAAAGGTTTCTTCATCTGATGTTCAACAGAAGGCATAGACAGTTGAACACCAGCTAGTACCTTACAATCCTTCTTAACCAATTAACAAAAAGGATTTGAAAATGAAGATTATAGAAGAATTAGTACCTGACCGAAACAGAAGTTCAATTATTATCATAGAACCTTCTAAAAAGGCAGTCAAGGTACAAGTCGAGCCTATACAAATAAACGATCAGACAATACATCTTCTTAGTCATGAAGAACGAAGACTATAAGGTATTCTGTGAGATGAAAAGTCAGAACCATATCCAATGAAGATTTCAAAGGATCGTTATACTATCTACCTGATTATAAGTAGAACAACAATAAAGATTGTTCCAGATATACAACCAAGATGTTCAACCCCCGTAATAAAGGAAAAAAAAGGGAAGAAGAAGATTTTTCCTAAAAGGCATAAAGAGGATCTTACAGAAGAACAGATTCAAGTTTCTGTGAAGAACATAGATGATGCATGTAATGTAGTTTAAACTATAGGTGTCTATGTATAACATCACATATCAAGGGCATCAAGGAGTCAATTTAGAGTTTCTACCAAAGATGAAAGTTTCAAGGTAGTTGGCACTGTGACAGAAGGAAGGTATAGAACTATCACGGTTGAAGGTATCAATTTCAATTTAGAGACCTTTATGCATTTAATTATGCATTTCAGACCCTTAGGTTTCGTACCTTCAGTAAAAAATGTATTACACCTTCTTGGGCAACCAATTTTCAAACTACCCAGACCTGATGAACTTGATCTCCCAGAAGGAAAACAAACTTTCAAACTACCCTCAATCAAAATCATAGAGTTAGACGTTTTACCCAAAGAACCATCTATTGTTGAAAACCTTCATACACTGAATGAAATACAACAAGATTGTACTGTTAATTCGAAGTTCTTGAAGCATTTCATCAATTAGACTAAAGCTATTCAAAAACAGAAGGAAGTTCAGGAAGCTTTAGCAAAAAATATTGAGGAAATTAACACTAAGGTTAATGAACTGGGTGATTCAGTGGGTGATCTTCATAAGGAAATCACACTACTACGTGTTTCTATTGAACAAGACCTCAAGACAATCCGTACTAATATTCAACATATGTATTCTAAAATTCTGAAGCGTCTAAGATGAGCTATCTTTTTAATTAATAACAAATAGAGGCAGAAGAGGAGAAAAGCGAAAAGTGAAAATATTAGAAAGCAATGTATATGTATAGCTTATGCATTTCTTATGTTTTTGCTTCAATTACTATTCGTTTGAACATTATTTTTTATTCGTTTGAATATTATTTTATTTTCTAATATTATGATTATTTGTTATCATCAAAAAGGGGGAGATTATGATTATTTATTATCATCAAAAAGGGGGAGATTATTAGGTCAAGAAGACTTCCCTTCTATTAATTTTGATGACAATCAAATAATAATAGTCTTAGAAATGTGTGAACTAGTTTGATAAGTTTGTTAAGTGCACAGAAAAATGTAAGTGACACAAAGTCAACACCAGAAGATATAGAAAGTCAACACCAGAAGAAGCGTGATACCAGAAGAAGCGCGACACCAGAAGAATTGTAACACCAAAAGAAGTGTGATACCAGAAGAAGCACGACATCAAAAGAAGTATAGTACCAGACGATGCAAATGGAAACTATTCTAGAACGTCAGTTAGTTAGTTAGTGAGAGTTAGTTACAGGACTCAAGTAATAACGGTTTCAAAGATTCAACAAGTAGTTTCTTAAGAAGACAGTTGAAAACTTAGGCTATAAATACCAGTTTTAGTTGTAAACAAAACAACGTTTTTACAAGTGAGAGAAAATTTGATTGTACAGTACTTAGAGAAACTCTGTATTTATGTGTAAAAGAAAGAAAGTGAATACATTTGTAATGTGAAGCTCAAACAATATCTTTCCAAGAGAAAGAAAGGCTAGAACCTGGAGAGGCTAGGAAAGCAGATAAAGAATACTTTGTGAGAGAGACCTAAAGAGGCTCTGCAAGTGTAGAAAGAATACTTGTAAAGTTGAAGAGTATAGTGAAATCTCAGACAAACTATGAGGACTGGATGTAGCCTAAGGTTAAGGGTGAATTAGTATAAAATAGCGGCGTCTATTCTCTAACCCTTATCTCTTAATTTTCTTGTTGTTAGAAGAGTAGATAATAATTTTTGCGATTGCATTACTCATCAACTTTAGTGAATTGTTTTTGTGATCATCTGAATTTGTAAAGAAATTCGAGAAATTTCTAAAGATTGATATCTTTGAAGATTTTACATAATTCAACCCCCTTCTTATGTCTTTTACATATTATATATGATTTCTATGTTAACAAGTGATTTACTTCACATCCTACCCTGCTTCAAATCTAGGAACTCTTTCATCTTCTTGTCCAAGTAGATCTTTGGCATATAGTTATCCTTGAAGAACCTCAGGAAGTCTTCCCACTTCCAGTTGCAAGACCTTGTGGTACTACCTAAGACAGTCTTCCATCACTATTAAGCTGGGCCTTGCAATAAGGGCACTGTATAGTCAAACTTCTCGTCTGGCTCACAGTCAATATGATAGAAAAGTCTCTTTGTCCTTTCTAGCCATCCATTGGCCTCCACAGGCTCTGTACTTCCATGAAAGTCTATAGTTGCCTGCTTTCGCAACCTATCATACCTCCTCTCCCTTCTCTCGTAAACTCTAGGAGGCATTTCCTCAGGTCGAGGTACCGAAAACTCTCTATTGGCTTTTATAGATCCTAGGTCAGATGATTGCCCCACTTGATCACCTATTGTGGATGACCTATAATAACTAATAACTTCAATCATTATCTGTATTTCTCACAATATTTCATGCTTAGCATTCCTATATGTCCTAATGGATGCCAAACCATGTTCTGATACCAACCAATGTAGCGCACCGTTATCATAAGGTATGTATCGGAACACCCAGAGGGCATTCCAGTACATAACCTATGATAATGGCATGCTAGAGCAGTCACTACAATCACTTAACATGTTATCATCATTCTTTATTCTCTTATAAGACATCATGAGGGAAAAAATCACATTTTAAAACCAAATTCTTCCTTTTATTTCATAAAAACCAAATATTTACATTTACAGTTTTCAATATCATCTGAATATGTACATCATCATATCCTAATCCAAAATATGCTTCATGAAAGAGGAAATTACTAAAAAATCTATCTAATCTTCTAATCTCAACTGACCGACCTTTGAGCCATTTCTTCTCCCAAAAGTACAAGACTATACTTTTTGTAGCATCTCTCAGTAGCTAATGTCCTCTCTTGGTCCTGAAAAATCAACGTTGCAATTTTGGTGAGTTTTGCGAACTTAATGAGGTAACCATCATTGATGGTTAACTCAATTCATACATCACATCAATACATATAACATATGATTCACATCTTCGCATTTTTGCCTAAAGCATGACATATCACTCTCCGAACATCAATACCAATCATTTCATTCATAAAAAAATGCACATAGCAATTTTAAATGCAATGCACATGTGACTCACTTTCATTTATTATTGTCATTATAACTGAGTGCCTTTTTAATAGCCCATATCCCTTAGTGGATACCGAGTTGTATCAGATAATGTCCCATATCCCTTAGTGGATACCAGGTACATTCACAACTGAGCATAAGGCTTTGATCATAGTCTGAGCTTTAAGCCCTTTATATTGGCGAATTCGGTCACAACCGACTTTATCTTTCATGCATTCATGCATTGGAATGCTTTACATTTTCATATTCTCGATCAATCACCTACTTTCACGTTCACATTTGGAATACATTTGTTATCGAATCTTGGTTGGGCATTCAAAATTTTTTTTGAGAAAACATTTATTTCTTCTTATTCACATACAAGTAGCACTTCAAAATCAAATTCATGCATCATAGATATCGAGCCTTCAATTTCTATAATTCAAAAATCAATCTCACATTCATAAAATAATTCAATCATAATTTAGAACAAATAATCAATTAAGTGAGATCGTCTAGGTTAATCACAGGTCAATCTCGAAGCTAATGCCTGAAAGTTTCGGCAATGTTTGGATGTTGACGATTTAGTTGCTCCTCTATTTCAAGTAATATACATATTGGACACCCCAACCTCACAAGACACGTGTCCGACGTCCTAAGTGACATCTGAGCACGCATCCCACAAGGGTGGCGTGCTCACACCACTTAGTCACCAAAATCAAACTCCTTCCTTTAACTTCATAATAGATTTTGGAAATCTTAAGATCAGAATTTCAAAATGACTTCTTCAGAACAATTGCAGTTTAATGTCTCTAGTTTATTTTGAATTAAGAATCACCTCATTATGAGCTCTACAAATCAAAATATTTTCAAAACACCGAATTATGTTTAGTGCAATATATAATTCTTACTCTTCAGACATATTTTGGTACAAAAGGCATAACTTTCTCTAGAGATGTCGGATTAAGGTTATTCTAGAATAGTTTTAAAGAGAAATTCTAGATATACAACTTCCATGAAGACTAAAAAGAGATATTTTGCCTTAAAAGGCTGTTAAAATCATAAATTAAAAACCCCTCAGGAAAAAGTGTTCGTCACAGCCAACTACTTAGTTTCGTCGTGGCCAACTTTGAAGGTGAAGAACAAAACCTTTCGGGAAAAGTTTGACACGGCCAGCCCTTGGGTTCTCCATGGAGAAACTCCCTTCTGAAAATGTTCACCGCAGCGAAATCTAAAAATCAGACAGCAAACTTGTCAAGGAGAGTTCTGCAGACTACCAACTCCCATTACTATGTAACGAGCATAACTTTCTCATCCAAAGTCCAAATCTTACAAAATATATACCGTTGGAAAAATAAGAGGATAAGATACAAATTATATGAAGGCAACTATATCTAGTTCTAGCTAAATGAAGACTATTTTTCCCCATGAAGTCAAAACACACATTTTACCTTTATGAAAAACTTGAAAAATGCAACATCCAACTTTGAGAAATCATGAGCAATACATAATCATTTTTCATTAACATCATAAGATGAGAGTTTTACAAAGTTTTAATGGGCATTTCACGCCATATTACATCATAAACCAAAAATACAAAGTTTACATAAACTAGAATCGCTCAAAATGTGACTAAAGTCTTGTTTTACATAATCTAGCTTAAAAAAATGCAAACCGGAGTGATGCCTTGACTCTTGACTCGATCACTTGATATCTTGCTCATCACCTAAAGAGGGGAAGGAACGTGAGGTGAGCTTGAAAGCTGGTGGGTAATAGTTTTATAACGAATAACAAGCTAAACCATTCAAAATGTTCATTTGTTATTAAAATTCTTATTGGAGCATAAAAAGCATAATTCTCAAATTCTCAATAACACAAGTCAAGTATGCATCAATCTTGCCAACATATCATGAACACATAAACACATCATAATAGTTTGGGTAGGTCCAAAAGTAGAACATACTACGCATTTCCCCTAAGGGTCATGTGTAGCCGTGAACAGAACATACTATCGCAATCCCACAAAATAGTTTTGCATAGTCGTGAACTTAAGGGAGTCTGTGAAAGAACTCCATGCCACTAGTGGGTAGGCAGGAGAAGCCTTTACTCAAAGTGCACTTGACATACTTAAGGGATCAAACCAAACCCATATAACATGTATTTCATAACTTGTAAACATGTTGCCCAAATGGCACCTTTTGAAAACATATTTTTCTTGAATATGAAATGTAGGACCCGACCTTTTCCTAAAAGTTAAAACTATTAAATGAGAAATTGTTGGCAATTATTCATATGTAAAGAAAAGTAGAATTCTTGAATTAGAAATGAAGAAGAAAAGATGGTTTGGGTACAAGATGGGTTATATGTGAACGGTTGGAAGTTAAAAGCTGAAAAATGTAGTTGAAACATTTTCACTAAGTATGCTTCGGTGTTTTAGCTGTAACGTTTTCTCTAGTTATCAAAATAAGATGATTTTTTATTTGGAGTAAATTAGATATATAGGTATACAAATTGTTTGATGAAATAGAGTTTTAATTTAGTCTATATGAATATCAAGTTTTGGATGGAATTTGAGTATATAATATTGTTTCAACATAAGAACAGTTCGAAAATGTTTGGGGTATAATTTTCAGACTATTGAACCAAATTTAATGATTTTGGTGTCATTAGAAAATTTAGACAATGGGGAGCATTTTTTGAGAAGGAAGTGTTATCAAATTCCTTCTATATTTTTGGGAGGATTTAGTTAAAGAGTTAGAAGTATAAGATGTTAGTTTAAATAGACATAAGGGGTAAAATGGGAAGGACAAAGTAAATGAAGGGAAAAATAGGGAAAGAACATTTAAAATGATCTTGCAGTAAGAAAGAAAGAGAGGAGTCATGAGAAAGGGAAGAAAAGAGAGCAAAACGTGAAATAGAAGAATAGACAAGGAAAGAGTCGTGGAGAGAAGAAAAAAAGAAGGAAAGAAGAAGAAGGAAGAAGATTTATTCAAGGTAAGATTCATTTTTCTTCTTGCTTTGTTAGAGAAGGAGTTAGAATGAGAAAAGGGTTTTGTGTAAAGAATGAAGGGTTTGTATTGGATGAAATTGATTAAGAAACCCATTTGATTTTTAGGGTTTCTAAACTAGGTTTTGGCTTTTCTAACCGAGATGGACCACAAGTAAGTAAATGCTAAGCCAAATTTAGCAATATTTTAATTGTTGTGATTTTTAAGTTTTAGGGATTTTTATTGAATTGGAATTGAATGGAAAATTGGTTTATTTTAGGAAAAGTAGAAAAATCCTACCCAAGAGCAAGGGTAGGGTCAATTTGAGTTTGGATTCGCAAGGGAAGTTAGGTGGGTAAAATATTTATGGTTATTATGTAAATAGGCAATGTGCCTATGTGTGTGTATATGCTTGAATTCTAAATTGTGAATTATTGTGATGTGGTATTGCATTATGATGTGTTTTATGTTATAAAATGAAAGATGTATGACATTTTGATATGATTGAATTATGAGTATGATCACGCTATGCCTTGGAATTATATCATGGCATTTTGATTTAAATGGAAAGAAGAAAAAGCATGAGAATATGAATTTGTGATTGATTGAATTGAACATGAGAGATGATTGTGTTTGGGCAAGAGTGGAACTGTTTCATAGTCACGTGCATGTCGACATAAAGCCTTCTCCCGACTGCCCGCTTGTGGTATACAGGATCTGAAAAGTGGACTCGTCTCGTTCACGGTGTAAACTTCGGTTTCTCCATTTTGTTCCACAGAACCATTGAGCCATTTTTTTATACATTTGCATTTTTATATGTTAAGTTATGATGAAATTTTAAGAGTTATGGTTTGTTTATAAATCACATCCAATATGTTATATGTGATGACGTATTGAATTATAAGATGTGAATGCTGAAATTACATTGCTGGATTAAGACAAGACATGTATGCCTATATGAATATTCACATATATGATTGATTGTATGAATCTTTGCTAATGGCTATAAATATATTAGCCACTGAGCTATATAGCTCAACCCATCATTTTCACTCCTCAGGTGTAGAAAGAGAAGATTGGAAAACTCCAAGATAGCTAGAAATCTTTTGTACTAAGTTAGTAACTATTTTGGATAACTTTATAGGCATATCAAACATGAGCATCTTTTGTACTTTATATTAAGCTTTTGATATGTAAGTAAAGCTTGTTCAAACATTTACTTTGTTTTGCAATGAGAATGAGAAATTGAGAAGTTCCTTTTGTGTATGAATATGTTATTTTAAAGGTTGAGTATGATGGTTGTGGAAGTGGAATGTGCATGTGCATATTCTTCTTTGTTTAGATTTCAAATCATTGTTTGTGCTAGAATGGTATGTTAGTGATTGGAAAGGTTGTAATGGAATGAATCATTTGAGTTAAGATTCAAGAGTCTAACGAAAAGTACTTAGTAGTTGAATTGATATGAAGGGATATTGCATTTTGCAAGCTTTCATAGGTATAGAAATTATGCTCTAAACTCAAAGGAAAAACTATATCGATGTAGGTAGAATTAGACAAAGCTGTCTTATGAAAGTTGTAAATTATTCTCTTAGGATTCCAACGGTATAAAGTATGCGATTATGGGATATCGGATCTGAGAGTTATGATCATTACAAGTTAGAATGTCGTAGAGGATGCGTATACCGAACAACTAGAGTAAATGAAGTGTTATCGCACTAGGAGAGTTGAATTTGAGAATATTATGACTAAAAGGAATGTTAGGATGGATGTAGGTTCCATTGTAGGGGTCTTGGAGGGAGTATTACCCAGAAAACCCGAAGGTTACATGGTCAGGCGGTGTATAAAGACACTGGTCGTGTATTCCTGATGTTGAAAAACCGCCAGACCCGAAAGTTACACGGTCTGTCCGTGTATGTTCACATAGTCTATGTTTTGACCCTCAAAATGACAAAATATCACTTCAAAGATTTCATAAAATTTGTATACCTAGAAGTCCTCTTTTAAACCGTCTAAGAAACCCCTTAATTCGATATCTCTAGTGAAAATTATGCTAATTTTCCCAAATCATGTTTAGTGTGATTAAGGACAAATCATGTTTGATTCTTTTGGACATAACTTTATCTTCCGACCTCTAAATGAAATAATTCTTAAAGAAATAGATTCCTCACACATTTTTCTATCTCTATATAAAAATTGTTAGTCTTTGGTGTTGATTTGAAGATGGTTGATGGAAATAAAGTGAGGCATCGGTTGGAAGAGCATGACTAGGTTATGAACACACTTTGGATTTTTAAGCATATCTTGAGCTATAGAGCTTCGAATGAGATGGTTCTTATTTGAAAGGTTAAACTCGGAATTTATGATCTAGTATAAGATTCTGCTAGTGAATTGAGATCAAAATTTCAAGATGGTTGTGTGCCTATAATTCTAAATTGATTGAGGACGTATGTATAGAAAATGAAACAAATGATAGTAATATATGCAGAAGTTCTACAGGTTATGTCGACTAGTTATTATGAGTACATATCCGATAATATGGTTACATTGGTGAATAATGTGATTGAGTACATATGAGATTTATATTTGGATATGGTATATAAGGTAGTCTATGCTCCCTACAGTTAAAAATATGAGATGAATCTAAGTAATGCAATGGAAGTATGGTATAGGTGATTATGCTGAAAAGATAACTACGATGGAGGAGTAATTTTTATAGAATATTCAAAGATTGTTTAGAATCAATTGCGATTGATGTATTGTTAGCATGGAGTATGAATTAGTGACCTGCCAAAATTCCTTTTATATATAAGATGCAACGATCTTGAAGGTACATACCAAAATATAAGAGTAAACGAATTTGCCTCTTATTTCATTGAGTTTTATCATAAATGATATTTTGATTATGTAAAGTGTGACAGAAATTGAAATTATTGAAATATCATGAACAATTGAAATTGATTGTATTGAGGTGCTAAGAATGGCTAAAATAGCATTGATGATGATAGCATTCGATTGATAAAGATTGCAAGAACAGTAAGAAATCTTCTTTCAAAGAAGAATTTCATCGAATTGGGTTAAGCAGATCAGATAGTTCATATTAAGAATGATCAATGAAAAAAACAAATCAGAAATAAGTATGTAATGAATCAGAAGTGACTATTGGAGTCATATCCCTAGTGGAGACTCAAGCATAAGAGGTCGAGTATGTTACTGAGAATGTATATATTTTTCTTGATGTAAAGTATCCAACTATGTGAGTGGATTTTTGTAAATTGCGGTAGACTATTGCTAATGTGAGGAGAACTTAGATCCACATTATATTCTATGCAAATATGCATAAGAGATATAAATTAGATTTCGATGAATGTGTTACCAACATAGGAAGTTAAGTTGCAAATAAATTGAAATGTGTGGAGAAACTAGTAAGAATGAGGAAACATTAGAGTAAGTCAATGTGAAATATGAGGAAATCTAAAGAATGGGGAAAATCATTTAAAAAAGGTAAGTCAATTGGGAATTTGAAAATAACGTGAGATAATGTTACCTCATCGAGGAATTAGTTATTTAAGGAATTACGAGAACTAAACATGGGCATATGGAGCTTTGTCAATATTTGTTCGAGTTAACAAATGCCCCGACAGTACTATGGTATTGAAGATTAAAGCGATCTAAACAAAATTTCATGATTTATTAAATGTATTCGAAAAGTTGAGAAGAATAGTTTGAATACTTGAGGAAAAATGTGTAAATCGTATAAGTAATGAAAGTAAAGAGAATTTTGAGGAATTATACCGATATTAATTATATCGTTTGGGCTTGGAGATTTTATAGTATACAATGATGTTGTATTAGAGATTAGAAAAAGAATCCAATGGAATATAATAAAGTGATTTCATATGCATGGAGACGATTGAAACCTCATGGGTTAATTATTTGATACATGAATTGAAACTTGCTGCAATAGCGATTGCTTGAAAGTTGGAAACATTATATAAACAGAAACATTTGGGATATATATAAATATACAAATCATTAAAGTTTGAGGTAATTATTAAGTTGAGAGAATCGAATACGAGACTAAGACAATGATAGAAGTACTAAAAGATTATGATGATACAAATGAATATTTCCTAGTAAAGTTAGTATTGTATCTGACACATTAAGCAAAAATCCCAATACCAATGAAGCATGAATTTAGCTATTGAGATTATCAGATCTAGTGTAAAAAGGAGCATAGAATGTGGAGTTGAATTTTTGGGGCAAATCAAAATACTATTTGCTATGGAATTGAAGATCAGTTTCACATAGAAGGATTAATAAAGCCCAAATTGAGTATGCAGAAATTACAATTCTTATTGAGGAATTGAAAATGGATTTGAATTTAGAGTTTGAATGGAAAATGAAGCCTTGCAATCGAAATGAGAAGTATGTATACTGATAAAGATGATTGAGCAAAGAATTACTAGAGAAAGCATAAATAACAACATAAGCTACACATCCTAGTAGGAATACGCCGAGATAGCATTTGATGGATAAGGAGGTAAAAGAAAATGACCACACTTGTGAGTCGCCAACAGTCTTGGCTATTGTAGACATGCTTAAAGCTTATATTTTTGGAAATCCATAGGAATATGAGATCAATGTACAACTTTTATTGACTTTAAGCATCACAATCATTATCAAAGTGATAACAATAAAATACCGTGTGGTGTTATATGATAAAAAGAGTCGTCCGCTTCTTTATTTGGATGAACAAGGCCAAACATGGTTGAAGGCCATAATTAATTAGAGATGTTACTGATAAGTGAAATTGATCTATATTAGGAATTAAGTAACGCAAGAAAAATGAATGAATTTGGTGGATCAACACCAAAGGTATGGAATACAGTGAGATAGACATAAGAGTTAAGTGTACTGGCACTATGTGTGAACTATGAAGCAAAGGATGAAATGTTTCTGAGAGTATCATGTTCCCAAGGTGTACTTAGATTGAGTACAAGATGTGCTCAGGTTAGGATAAAGAAGTAACGAAGCTTGAATTGTATTGGTCCATATAAAGTTATTAAGAACTGGACCATTGACTTATGAGTTAGTATTATTAACAAGGATGTCTCTGATTCATAATGTGTTATATGTAAGTATTCTAAGAAATATAGATATGATATGATATTGGTATTATTGACGCAAGAAGTGGGAAATTGTGAGTAATCTAAGATATGTATATATATATATTAAAGAATTAGTTAAGAAAGTGAATGACTAAATAAGTGATTGAAAGATCGACTGAGTCTATTGACTATGTTCATTTGGAAAAAAATTATTCGAGTGAAGAAGTTACTTGGTAAACTGAGGAAAACATAAGATAGCATTACTTCCATTTGTTTGATCACTTAGGTAAGAATTTCGAGGACAAAATTCTTTAAGGGGGAGAATTGTTGGACCCAAACTTTTCTTGAAAGTTAGAACTATTAAATGAGAAATTGTTGGAGATTATTAATGTGTAAAGAAAAGGAGAATTGTTGAATTAGAAATGAAGTATAAAAGATGGTTTGGGTATAAGATGGGTTATATGTGAAAGGTTGAACGTTAAAAGCTGGAAAATGTAGTTGCAACATGTTCACTGAGTATGCTTCGGTGTTTTAGCCATAACTTTTTATCTAGTTATCCAAATGAGATGATTTTTGATTTAGAGTAAACTAGAGATATAGGGATACAACGTTTTGGTAAAATTGATTTTTAATTTAGTCTCTAAGAATATCAAGTTTTGGATGGCAATTGAGCATATAATATTGTTTCAGCATAAGAATAGTTCAGAAATATTTGGGGTATAACTTTCAGACTACTAAACCAAATTTAATGATTTTAGTGTCATTAGAAAATTAAGACAATGGGGAACATTTTTTGAGCAGGACTTGTTATCAAATTTTTTCTAGATTTCTGGAAGGATTTTAAAGAGTTAGAAGCATAAGATGTTAATTTAAATAGACATAAGGGGTAAAATGGGAAGGACAAAGTAAATGAAGGGAAAATGAGGAAATACCATTTAAAATGGTCTTGAAGTAAGAAAGAAAGAGAGGAGTCATGAGAAAGAGAAGAAGAGAGAGCAAAAACTAAAACATAAGAAGAGAAAAGGAGAGAGTCGTGGAGAGAAGAAAAGAAGAAGGAAAGAAGAGGAAGAAGAAGAAGAAAGAAGATTTATTTAAGGTAAGCTTCATTTTTCTTCTTGCTTTGTTAGAGAAGGAGTTAGAAAGAGAAAAGGGTTTTTTGTAGAGAATGAAGGATTTGTGTTGGAAGAAAATGATCGAGAGACCTATTTGATTTTTAGGGTTTCTAAACTAGATTTTGGCTTTTCTAACCTAGATAGACCATGGATAAGTAAATGCTAAGCCCAATTTAGCAATTATTTCATTGTTATGGTTTTGAAGTTTTAGAGAATTTTATTGACTTATATTTGAATGGAAATTTGGTCTGTTTTAGTAAATCAAGAAAAATTCTACCCAAGAGCAAGGGAAGGGTCAATTTGAGTTTAGATTCACAAGCAAAATTTGGTGGGTAAAATATTTATGGTTATTGTGTAAATGGGCTATGTTCTTATGTGTGTGTATATGCTTGAATTCTAAATTGTGAATTTTTGTGATGTGGAAATTGCATTATGATGTGTTTTATGTTACGAAATGAAAGATGTATGACATTTTGATAAGATTGAATTGGGAGTATGATCACGCTATGTCTTGGAATTCTATCCTGGCATTTTGATTTAAATGGAAAGAAAAAAAAAGCATGAGAATATGAATTTGTGATTGATTGAATTAAGCATGAGAGATGATTGTGTTTGGGCAAAAGTGGAGCCGTTTCGTAGTCACATGCACATTGACATAAAGCCTTCTCCCGGCTGCTCGCTTGTGGCATATGAGATCCGAACAGTGGACCCGTCTTGTTCACGGTGTAAACTTCAGTTTCTCCGTTTTGTTCCACAGATCCCTCAAGTAATTTGTTTGTGCATTTGCATTTTGATATGTTAAGTTATGATGAAATTTTGAGCGTTATGCTTTGATAATAAATCACATCCAATATGTTTTAGGTGATGATGTATTGAATTATGGGACGTGAATGCTGAAATTACATTATTGGATTAAAGCAAGACATGTATGCCTATATGAATATTCAAATATATGTTTAATTGTGTGGCTCATTGCCAATGACTATAAATATATTAGCCACTGAGTTGTGTAGCTCAACCCATCATTTTCCCTCATTAGGTGCAAAAAGAGAAGATTAGCAATCCTTACAAGGCATTCGAAAAACTCCAAGACAGCTAGAAATCTTTTGTACTAAGTTAGTGACCATTTTGGATAGCTTTATAGGCATATCAAACATGAGCATCTTTTGTACTTTTTATTAAGCTTTTGATATGTATGTTGATATGTAAGTAAATCTTATTCAAACATTTACTTTGTTTAGCAATGAGAACGAGAAATTGAGAAGTTCCTTTTATGTATGAATATGTTATTTTAAAGGTTGAGTATGATGGTTGTGGAAGTGGAATGTGCACGTGAATATTCTTATTCGTTAAGATTGCAAATCATCGTTTATGTTATAATGGTATGTTAGTGATTTGAAAGGTTGTAATGGAATGAATCATTTGAGGTAAGATTCAAGAGTCTAACGAAAAGTACTCAGTAGTTGAATTGATATAAACGGATATTGCATTTTGCAAGCTTTCATAGGTATAGAAATTATGCTCTGAACTCAAAGGAAAAACTGCATCAATATAGGTAGATTAGACAAAGTTGTCTCATAAAAGTTGTTAATTATTCTCTTAGGTTTCCAACGGTATAAAGTATACGATAATGGGATATCGAAGCTGAGAGTTATGATCATTACAAGTTAGAATGTCGTAGAGGATGTGTATACCGAACTACTAGAGTAAATGAAGTGTTATGGCAGCAGAAGAGTTGAATTTGAGAAGATTATGAGCAAAAGGGATGTTAGGATAGATGTAGGATCCATTTGAGGGATCTTGGAGGGAGTTTTGCCCAAAAAAGCCAAAAGTTACACAGTCAGGCCATGTATAAAGACACTGGCCATGTATTCCTGATCCTGAAAAATCGCTAGAATCGAAAGTTACACAGTCCATGTTTTGTCCCTCCAAATGAAAAAAATCTCACTTTATGGTCTTATAAAAGTAGTCAATCTAGAATTCCTCTTTCAAACCGTGTAAGAATGACCTTAATCCGATATCTCTAGTGAATATTATGCTAATTTTCCCGAAACATGTTTAGTGTGATTGAGGACAAAATCATGTTTGATTCTTTTAGACATAACTTTATCTTCCGACCTCAAAATGAAATGATTCTCAAAGCAATAGATTCCTTAAACATTTTTATATCTCTATATAAAAGTTGGTAGTCTTTGGTGTTGATTTGAAAAAGATTGATGGAAATAAAGTGAGGCATCGGTTGGAAGAGCATGACTGGGTTATGAACACACTTTGGATTTTTAAGCATATCTTGAGTTATAGAGCTGCGAATGAGATGGTTCTTATTTCAAAATGAACTAGACACATAGGGATACAATTGCTCTAAAGAAGTCAATTTTTGATTCGGCCGTGAGGGCTTTCCCTTTGTGGTTTGAGGTGTTATTAGAATGAGAATGAATCGATGATGGTAAAGAGATTTCATTGAAATAACCCTACAGAGAAATACGCTCACGTGTTATGATATTCGAAATCATTGTTGGGCTCCGAAAACGGGGTCCAACATGAAA
Organism: Erythroxylum reticulatum; assembly: GCA_025504915.1. Taxonomy (NCBI): domain Eukaryota; kingdom Viridiplantae; phylum Streptophyta; class Magnoliopsida; order Malpighiales; family Erythroxylaceae; genus Erythroxylum; species Erythroxylum reticulatum. The sequence goes on along the minus strand of JANSVA010000218.1, from coordinate 35,518,234 downwards.
TGTTTCATATGCATTTCTATAACAATTTCGCAATTCATCAACTAAATTCATATACCAAGCATATTGCAATTTCTCAAATGATTTAAAAGCAACAAATGTTACATTTATAAAGTAATGAGAAATCATTTTATTCTCTTAACTAAAAAGAAAACATAATGGCTCATTATCCAATTACAAACATGAAACCCACCTTAATTTCCTTGAAAACTTCCTTAAGGATGCCTCTCCTCTTGCTCCTCTTGTCTCTCTTTCCTCCCTTCACATTGGCAAAAGTCCCCAATTCAATAGGAATCCAAATAGGCAAACCCAAAGAAACATATTTCCAAAATTGGAATACTTAAACCCATGCATTTCCTAAGCTCTTTGAACCAAAATCCTTCCAAAAATCTAAAAGATTAAACACAAACTTACCTTGAATCTTCACCAAACAATGAGTTTCTTGGCTTTAATGGAAGCTCTAATCTTCCTCTTCCTTTTCCCTTCTTGAACAACTTCGAAAATCACTCTTTAAGACTAATGAAAATTGAAACTTAGCTCAACTCTCTTCTTTCTCTCAACCCACAATACTCTCTCCCTCTTTCTTTCTTATTTTTGTATTTTCTATCTTCTTTCGCTATTTACTCACGTTTTTCTCTTCTCAAGTGCAAGACAACAATTCCTTCTTTCCATTTTGCCCTTCCTTCAATGCCGTAAGACTTTCCATCTTAAGTGATCTTCCAAAAATGCCATTAATGCAAACTTACCACCTTAACACTTTAATTCAATTAACTTATGTCGTAATATCTTGCTTACATTAACATGCTAGTTAACTCCAAATTAAGTCAATCTATCAAGACTCCAAAATTAATTTTAAATCATGCTTAATAAAAAAAATTCAAGGTCCAACAATATACATATCTCAAATTTGCACAATTTTATAAATATTCCTTGATGCACATTTATGTATATAAAATATGCACAATGCATGTTCATGACATTCCCGGGCATTTTTCCATTATTCTCATCATATAATCAATCCTATATCAAAACTCACCTACTTATAATTTGTACGTAGGTTTACACCTTAAATAAACACTTGGAATCTAATTTCATAACCCAATGAATCATTTCAGATTTTTCCAAAAACTAACTTATGGGTCTACTATTATTGATGATTTAGACAATGCAAATGAAGTAATTTGGTAATACTTTCTCTACAATATTGTTCTCTTATCTCCTAAGTTTTTAATGACACCAAGATCATTCAATTAGGTTTCATAATCTGAAAGTTATATCCCAAACATTTTCGAACTATTCTTATACTAGAATAGTGCCCTGTACTCAACTTCCATCTAGAAATTGAAATTCTTAGAGATTGAATTAAAATTTGATTTCTTCAGAACATTTGTAGGCCTATGAATCTAATTTACTCCAAATTAAAATTTATTCTATTTGGATGACTAAAGAAGAAGTTATAAACAAAAGAAGGAAGGATGTTCAGTGAGCAAAAAGCTCTCGGGTACACAATCGTGCACTTTTGATCTTTAACAAAACAAGTCACGGCTGTGTATGGCATTGCATTCCAACATAACCATGTCACAGGCATGCAACCTTCACGCACACCCGTATAACCTTAACGCATGGCCATGTACACCCACTCGAACCAGTCCGAAATTTTTCACTCAATATCTCCCAAATGATTTTAGATTGCTATAATTTTTGGTGGAGATGTAGAACAACGTGTTTTGAATCTGTTGGTTCAAATCCCATGTCATTTGGAGGTCGGGAGAAGAAGTTATAGCTAAAAGATCAAATGATGTTTGAACTATATCTAGCCACTACATGATCGTGAGTTTCCAACTGATTTCAAAAGTTATGCACGATCGTGCTTTTCCTAGTTCTTCACAAAGTCACGATTGTTCTTTCCTTCTTCTTTTTCGATACTGTAATTTTTTTCTTCTTCTTCTTCTCTTTTTCTTCCTTCTTCAGAAATGTTGTTGTTCTTCTTCTTTCATTCTTTTTTCTAAATCCAACCTTCCTAATCTACATTTTCCTTTATTTTCACTTCATTTTTGACTCTCATTTAGCTTTAATCATTCACAAATAACTCCTGAATCCATGATTAAGACACAACATCTAAAAACATCACCAATTCATGCATGTTTTTCAAGTTTTCTTCACTTTCCAATTTTTCTACATTTTCATCTTTCATTTTTCTACACTTTAATTTTCTGTACATTCTCCATTTTCATTTCACCATCTCAACTCCCATTTAGCTCAACACATTCAAAAATAGATCAAAAGCCATGATTAAACACAACCATCAAAATAGAACCTCATTCTCGCATATCATCATTTTCTGTATTTCTTCACTGTCATTT
>JANSVA010000218.1:35504803-35515774 GCA_025504915.1 Erythroxylum reticulatum | reverse complement strand
AATAATATGTACAGAACATGTTTCTAATCGAGGTCAAACATCTAGGTTCCTCATAGTACACTCCAGTTAGCTATTTCCTCGACGAACTGATAATGTCTGAATGGTGTCGGTCGATTTGTGCCTTTAAATTAAGCAATACACATATGTACACATCACTACTTGATCAATTAGATAAATACTTAAATTTACATATGTATATGTGTCGTGTTCAATGCATGCTCAATTGATCATTCTGGGTAGGTAACCTTATTCACAAATCTTAATCATTTATACATCATGACTTATACATTATTTTGCAATTAGGTTTATGCCTTAAGTAAATTTCATCACTTTCCATTCATCATTTATAAATTCATCAATTTTTTCCTAGTATTATACATTCATATAATTTCCTCAATTCTTATCAGTCATACCTAATTTACTATAGTCATATTCTTTGGATCTCATTTGTATTCATAAAAACATCTTTATGCTATTAACAACTCATGTTTTCACACTTATCCTTGAACATTTTCATGATAAAAAACTTCTTATAACATACACACAATTGTTACTTTAAATCTGAAATTTCAGCAAGCTAAATTTATACATTCACCAAACTTTTTCCAGCAATATACTTTCATACATTTACTCAATTCTCATTCATAATTACCTTATTTTCTTCAATGCTATTTCATCCATACCTTATACATGTTTATCAAGTTCTTAAGATCATGTTTGCATTAAAATAACTCATTTATTCCTTTAACAAACCATAATTTTCCAGATTTGAACTCAACCACATCAAAATAATCCCTTCTTTAAGTTATGACTTTAATTAGCTACATAAACTTATCAAGATATCTTTTGGCCAAACTATTTAATAGAAGCATTAATAAGATATCAATAAACAATTTTCATGTTTTATGCTTTGACTAATTTGAGCTCTAAAGTCCCTAAAAATTAGGAAATAATATAAGGTTTCTATACAAGGATCTGTCACAAGCAGTAGTAGGAAAACAAGCATAATTCAAGCTCTAACCACTATTTTATCAAGCTACTTTCACAAAGGTCAAGCTAAGAACTATATATACAACTTTTATTGTTTGAGTTTCTTAAAATTCGTATCCTAAAGATATGTAAAATAGATCGAAACAGGAAGATGAAATTGAAACTAGAATTTTTACCTACAGCTCTACTTTTCCAAGTTCAAGAACACTTCAATAACTCCTATCTTTACCATGAATCCACCTTCATTTATACATAAAATCTCAAGATAAATCATCCATTTAACATTTTATAACCTATTGTTTTTGTACATGCAAAAAATGTAACAGAAAAATACCCAAGTTTATGTAGAAATTTCCAACATAATCAATCATTAACATCATTCACAATTCATCCGAATTCATCATCATCAATTCTCTATTATAATATACCATAAACACTGATCTTTTACTTGATTGTTTAGCTCTAATCTCAGCTCCAAATTCACTCTAAATCATTACTCCAAACATGCGAAATCATCACATATTCAAGGTGGAACCTGGATGGATTACGGCTAGGTTCAATGAACATCAACAATATGATCTTTTACTTAACTTTATGAAGGTAAAACATGGATTATTTGTGTTGCAATTGGACATGATCATAAACAAACACAAGGAGGTGAAAGGGAAGTGTGTTTCGGTGTTGTGTGAGATGAAGGAAGAACAAGAATGAGCTTAGTTAGAGTTGCTCCTTGTGGCACCCCACTCTCATAAAGCATATCCTTGAATTAGAGTTGCTCCTTGTGGTACCCCGCTCTCATAAGGCATATCCTTGAACATACCGACGGTATTCGAGAACATACTCTAAGAGGGTGGCATGCTAGATCAATCAATCAATCAAAACTCATTAAAATTTTTTTTAAATAACACACGCATTTGCAGAAAATCAATAAACAAATCAGGCCCATTTTATTCATAAACATTTTCATTCATAAGTGTTACTAAACTCATTGTTCAATCTCATTTACAAACATTTCCAATTTGAAAAGTTATTACATAAATAAAATTATTCAAATAACCAAGGTACAATAATTGCAGAATAAACAATTTAATAAAAAATAAAGAAATACAAATGTTGACGTGAACTAATTCCGACCTCTATCTCTTACTCGAATGCATTGGCTTGACTCCAATTTGTCTAACTAGAGATCTTCTCTAAGCTTGAAAAATAATGCTATAATTTTAGGATGAGTTTTGCGAACTCAGTGAGTGGACCATCCTCGATAATTCACTTAAATCATACGACGCAAAAAATCACATAATTCATATCATTTCATTTATCATCATGTATCATCACATAACACTTTGTTCACAATTTTCACATTCTCATTCAACACAATTTAATAATACATTTCAATCATTCAAACATACATATTAAATGTCTATGCAATAATCATAAGACTCACTTTTGATTGTTATTGTTATGACCGAGTGGCTATAACTGTCCCGTATCTATTGTAGATATTGGGCTCATTGATAACTGTCCTATATCTATTGGGGATATCGGGCTCATTTGATAGCTGTCCCAATTAGTCACTTTACACATGTCTTCGGTCCTTAGTCTGACATTCAACATTTAAGTTGAGAATCACTTATTTAATTCACAAGGACATTCACGTTTTTCTTCGGAACTTAGTTTAGCATTCAACAATCAATTTGAGTATCACATAGTTTTTCCAATTCACATTCAATGAGTACTTCAAATATTATTCATGTATCAAACACCTCAGACATTCAATGTCCAGAATCAATATAATCACATTCACATAATCATTAAATATATAATTTAAACAGAACAATCATTAAAGTAAGACCATCTAGGTCGACTCACGGTACGCTCTTTATTAGCATTAGCTTCCATGATCTGAAAACATCTGGATGTGGATGTTTTATCCTGCACATTATCATTATGCAATACACACATTGCACACACATTAATACTTGCACAATCTTATAAATACTCAATCACATACATATGTATATGTATTGTGTATAATGCATGCTCAACGACAATCCTAGGTATATTATCTAAATTCACATCTTAAGTTTATTTTCATTTCATAATTCATAAACGTCAAATTGAACTTAGTTTTACACTTCATTTGTACATGATCATTTTAAGTTAACCATTCAATCCTTATCCTTTGTATGTGTCTAGCTTATCCTTAGGCTCACACCTTAAGAACACTTGGTTATTTTAATATCATAAACCAATCTCTCATCATTTCTTTTCTAACATTATATGCTCTCATAGTACCCAAGTCTCATTCACATTTACTTAATATATATTACTCAACCCCTTTGAATCATAACTATATTCAAATGAACATCTTCATTCATATTAGACTTAAGCCTTTGGTACTTTGATATCATCAATTCATTCACTAAGTTATAACCTTAATTATCACTTCATACATATCAAACATTAGTAACTTAATCTAAGCATCATTCTAGTTCAATTTAAGCCCCATTTTAGCCTAAATTAAGACCAAATGGCTAGTGAATCTCTGCTAGGAGGACATCATGTCCATTGAGCGGACCTTTATAGGTCACTTATAGAAATGTAAAATTTTGAGCCTCTAGACAATAATCTCTCTTCTTGGGTTCTTCATAGAAGTTGTAGAATTCAAAGTACTCTTCAAAAGCATACTTAAATGACCTTAATCTTAGTTTTACAGAAAATGTTATATCTCTTTCCCCAACATATATCCAATTGCATCCTTATTTTCTAGATTTCTAATTCTTTACTTACTACATTATCTTATGCTTGATCTATCATTTGTAATTTAATTACTCATCATTTCCCAATCATTCTTAACTCCATTTTAACTCAATATCATCTATAAAAAAATTATAGTTCATGATTTCTCATGAACACAAAAAATAGAACATATACATATATACATGCATCATCAACTTTTTCCACGTATTCATCTTCAATTCCACTTTTATTTCACTTCTAACAATCACCTTAATTCATCTCAATTCAAGAACATAACTTAACATCTTGGTTAACATAACTTTCACTTTCATTATAACCTTAATTCACAACTCATAACATCTCTATAGCAACTCATCACTCATGGTTTTCATTCTCTTAAAACAAAACACAAACATATGTATTCATCCATCAATTTACTGCACCCAGTACATAACTTCAACTAAAATTTTGATGTATTCATGAAAAATGTAGCCATATTTCTCTAATTTAATTCAAATAAAAAAGTATTCCATTTGGATATCTACAGATCAGTTCATGGCTAAAATATAAATGCATATCCAGCAGAAATGTTACAACTAACATATTAAAGCACATTTTAAACACCATTACCACTTTATCTCTAAACTTTCAACCTAGTTCTTCTCATTTCAAGACACTACACTCGCTTTTTATTTAACTTCAATACTCAATCCAATACATTTCTAAAATAACCAGTGATGTTGGGCTCCAAACTTTTCTTGAAAGTTAGACCTATTAAATGAGAAATTGTTGGTGATTAGTCATGTGTAAAGAAAAAAGGAAAATTCTTGAATTTGAAATGAAGTAGAAAAGATGGTTTAGGTACAAGATGGGTTATATGTGAAATGTTGGAAGTTATAAGCTAGAAAATGTAGTTGAAACATGTTCATTGAGTATGCTTTGGTAATTTAGCCATAACTTTTTCTCTAGTTATCCAAATGAGATGATTTTTGATTTGGAGTAAACTAGGGGCATAGAGATACAAATTATTTGATGAAATCAAGTTTTAGTTCAGTTTCTAAGAATTTCAATTTTTGGATGGAATTTGGGAATAGAATATTGTTTCAACATAAGAACAGTCTAAAAATATTTGGGGTATAACTTTTAGATTTCCAAACCAAATTGAATAATTTTGGTGTCGTTAGAAACTTAAGACAATGAGAAACATTTTTCTAGAAGGAAGTGTTGTCAAATTCCTTTAATTACCTAATAAAAAAGGTATGGATTTTTGGAAGGAGTTAGTTAAGGAGTTAGAAGTATAAGATGTTGGTTTTAATACATATAAGGGGTAAAATGGGAAGGAAAAAGTAAATGAAGGGTAAAATGGGAAAAGATCAAATAAATGGTCTTGAAGTAAGAAAGAAAGAAGAGAAATCATGGAGAGAAGAAAAGAGAAGAAAAAAAGTGAAAGAAGAGAGGAGAAGAGAGATAGTTCGTGAGAGTGTGCAAGAGAAGTTTGATAGGAAGAAGAAAGAAGAAGAAAAAGAAGAAGAAAAAGAAGAGAAAATCAACTTGCTAGAGGTAAGTCTTCATCTTTCTTCTTGCTAGGTTCAAAAAGGGATTAAATATAGACTAGGGTTTGTGTTGTGAATGAAGGAAGAAAGAAGATAAAGATGAAACCATCTTGATTTCGGATTTCTAAGTTAGGGTTTTGGTTTTTCCAACTTAGATGAACTATGGGTAGGTTAGGTTTAAGTTCAATTTTAGCATTTTTGATTTCTGACGTTTTATGAATTTACATGTGAATATGGATTGAATGAGAGAATTGGTTTGTTATAGGAAACTAAGAGAATCCTATCTAAGAGCAAGAGGAAAGATAACCTAGAGTTTGGATTTTTGCAAGCCAATTAGGTGGGTTTCATGTTTATAATTGAGTACTGATCCATGAGTGTTTTGTTTTAAAGTAAAAATAAAATGATTTCAAAATTCTTCATAATTGTTGCATCATTGCTTTTGAATGACTTGAGAAATTGTTATATGTTTGGTAAATGAATGTGACAGAAATGCATGTGAAATGGACAATTTTGTTTCTGAAATATTCCTTTTTGACAAAATGTTAATAAAATCATGTTTTCGAAAAAGTGCCATTTTGGGCAATCTGTTTTTCAAGTCATGAAATACATGTTATGTGGGTTTATAGTGGTCCCCTAAGTTAAGTCAAGTGTACTTTGACAAAAGACTTCTCCTGCCTACCTGCTAGTGGTATAGAGCTCCTTAACAGACTCCCCTAAGTTCACGAAGTGGGGTTGTCATAGTACGTTCTGTTTACGACTACACAAGATCATTATTTGGAAATGTGTAGTACGCTCTATTTTGGACCTACCCAAACCATTCTGATGTGCTTATGTGTTTAGGATTTTGTGAAACAAGTTGATGAATGCATAAATTGTGTTGTTTGTGAATTGGATTACATGATGAGGATTTAACAAACATGTGCTTTATAAATTTAGTATGAATTTTCTTAAAGAAATGAATATTTTAAAGGTTTTGCTTATTTCTTCGTTATAAACTTGTTACCCACGAGCTTTAAGCTCACCCCCACTCTCCTTCCCCTATTTAGGTGAAGAGCAAGAGATTGAGTGAAAGAGAGTCAAGGCATCACTCCGAATTTGCATGTTTTGTTTTATTTTGGAGTAATTTATTTAAAACAAGGCTGTAATCACATTTTGAGTAATTATCGTTCAAGTATCTTGTGTATTTTAGGAATTTTTCAAAATGATATATTATGGCTTGAAATGCCATTATAGATTTATAAAATCATATCTCTTGATGATAATGAAATATGGGTATTTCTACTCATGACTCTCAAAGTTGGTACATTGAATTTTCAAGTCTTTCATAAAGGTAAAATATGTTCTTTGAATTTAAGGGAAAAATTGTATTAATGTAAGTTGAATTGGACAAAGTTGTCTTCTTGGAAGTTGTAGATTATCTTTTTAACTTTCCATTGATATAAAGTAGGAAATTTTTAGATATAGGAGTTGAGAGATATGATCCATATAAGTTGGTGATGCTGCATTGGATATATATACAGGACAACTATAGTGAAATATGAGAATTAGTTGTATGTGATAAATCAATTGAATTGAGTTTAGGGAGTTTAATGTAATAAATTTGGTTATTAAATGTTTAAGGAGTGATATTGCATTAGAATAAGTGAATTTGGGAAGATTATGAGTGAACGTGATGTTAGAATAGATGTAGGAATCATTGGAAAGGCTTTGAAGGGGTTTGGATGTCACATATGTTAGTTAGACGGACTCTAGGTCCGTTAAATGGACTTTCTCAGGTATAAAATTATCCCTAGCCTAGTCCATGTCCATTAAGCTGGACATTAGGTCCACTAAACGGACCTTTATGGGTTTGGAATGCACCCTAGACCCCGTGTATGTCCGTTAGGTAAAGGTGTAAACAGACATACATTGTACACTTTAAAAAATTTGCGATTTTGACCCTCTAGATGGCAAAATATCTCTTAGGTCTTATGAAAATTGTATATCTCGAAGTCCTATTTGAAACCGTCCTAGAACGACCTCAATCTGATAACTCTAGAGAAAGTTATGCGAATTGTCCCAAGATAGGTACAATATGATTGAGTACATAATCATGTTCGACTCTTTTGGCCATAACTTCATCATCCAACCTCCAAATGAAGTGATTATTAAACCAATAGATTCCTAACACATTTTTCTACATCTACAAAAAAACTGGTATCCTTTGGTGGTGATTTGAAAAAGATTGATGGAAAGAAAGTGAGAGAATCAATTGGAAGAGTATGAATTAGTTATGAACATACTTTGGCATTTGAGCATATCTTGGTCTATATCAATCAGATAGGAAACTTTTGGGATGTTATGAGAATAAAAATGAATCGGTGATGGCCAATGAGAGTCTATGGAAATAACCCTATAGTAAAATATGCACGGTCATGCCTTATGACTTCCGGATAGTTGGGCTCCAGAAACGGGGTCCAACTAACAAATGATCCACGGTTTTAATCATAAAAACAGAACATGAAAATATCCATTCATAAATCAATTTTTCTAAACTTCTTTCTACATACTTTTAGGATTCAGTCTAACTCTAAATCAACTCTATATCAATTTATGAATCATTAATCATCATACATATACAAAAGAAAGACATTTTCATATACATTTTATCACTCATGTTCCAGGATACATAAAACACCATTTTATGTCCATTTAACCTCTAACTATCATCATACATGCTTTATTCAACAAATCAAGAAGAGTAATGCTTATACTTGTTTAACTTCAATGTCTTCAAATCACACTTAACCCTAGCTTCTCCCATGCATCATACGATCACCATCTTTTAAGGTAGAATAGGTTAGGTCTTTTAGTAACAAGATGGAGAAGATAATGAATCTTGAAGAAACAAAGTGAAAGAGTTGGAAAAAAATCAACATGATGAGGATGAGATGGGATGGTCGTGACTAAAGGAGAGAGATGAAAAAAATGAAGAAGATGAAGAAATGAAGCATGTATCATAAATGGACAAGTGAAAGACCATAATATGCTTTTTAATTTAGGTAAAAGAATAGTAAGTGGTGAGTGCTAGTGACATTTGTCACTTTCTTATGGTCCCATTTTAATCATTTAATTAGCTAGTCCATTTGTCTCCAATTTCTACTCCAATGGTCTCCTAATTTTCAATGAAACTTATCAATAAATCGCAAAGTCATTTATCAAAATTTTCGTTGCCATTTGATAGTTAATTCTACTACCATTTATTCATTGTTTTGCCGCTTGACAATTTTCCTAGTCCAAAAATACCTTTAAATTCTAGAAAATTCCCATATTTCACCAAAAATTCTAATTCACTACTTATACACTCCAAGTCAATTTGTAAGACACATAATCCATAATTAACATTATAGTCACATTAAACAATCATTTATACTTAGAAAATGTCAATTGAGTGCATGAAAAATTCATTATAATGTGTGCAATAATCAAAATTTCACATGTTTGTATGCTAACGTTATGCATGAGCATGAAATGCATTTTTATGATCTCTTATTGCTATTTTCTCAATTACAGGAATCTAGGGTTCTAACCCTTAGTATGGAAACAGGATGTTACACTCCTGCTGAAGCTTACACCTAAGGTTTTAGGTGTCACCTTACTACAATGACATGTGTCACCAAATTACATTCCCATGTGTCTAAAGGCATGTACAACATTTATCAACTAAATATGCTGCCATATGTAACCAATAATACTAAGTCATATGTCATGTAATCACAACTGCCAATTGTCATCAACTTATTGATCCATTTGTCACATAATGATCAATGCCAAATGTCACTCAATAATAGGCTTAATCATCTTAATTTCCATGTATCAATTTTTTCTTACCACTTGGCAGTTTTCCTAAACCAAATGCACATTTAATTCCTTAATTTTCAATTATATCAATTAATTCCAAATTGACTACTTGTAATGAATCAAACTAAAATTCAAGGCATAAACCTTTCATAACTCACATAAAAAATGTTTTAATCTTTTCATACGCTAGAATGAGTTAATTGAGTGCATATGCATTCCTTGCAATGTGTACAAAATCATAATTCATAATTCATAATTCACGTGTGTATGCTAATGATATGCATATGAATGAAATTCAATCCATAAATTCCCAATGACAAGTAAAGCTTTAACCCTCACTATGGAGAACGGGTTATTATAATTCTCCTCTCCTTAAGAATTTTTGTCCTCAAAGTTCTTACCTGTTTGATTAAATAAGTGGGGTTACTTATTCTTCATGTTCTTTTTAGTTTCCTAAGTGGGTTGTTCTCTAGAATGATTCTTCCAATGAAATTTGACTAATGGGATCGGTCAATTTCTTAACTACTTGGTTTGATAACCAACCATCTTTGTTGGTTGTTCAACATAACTCAAGTTAGTTGCAACTTTAACTTCCTAAGTGGGTAGTATATTGGTCGGATTCAATCGATATTTTCTAAGCATACTCACATGGAACACATTGTGACTCTTATCCATTTCAGCCGGTAATGCTAGCCTGTAAGCCACTGGTCTAGTAATCTCATATGGACTAATGAATCTAGGGCTTAATTTACCGTTTTTACTAAATCTTGGCATTCCTCGCCAAGGTGATACTCTCAAAAACACCTTATCACCGACTTAGTATTCCATATCCCTCCGATATTGATCGACATATCTGTTTTGTCTATCTTGAGCTGCCTTAATTCAACTACGAATCAATTTCACTTTATTTATAGTATCCTAAATCAATTCTGGACCTTTAATGATCCTTAAACCCCCTTCATCCCAATATAGTGGTGACTGACATTTTCTGCCATATAAGGCTTTATAGGGTGCCATATCGATACCACTGTGATAGTGATTATTATATGCAAATTTGATAAGTGCTATATATTGATCCCGTGCTCATTGGAACTCTAAAACACAAGCTTTGAGCATATCCTCAATAGTTCTAATAGTCCTCTCATTTTGTTCATCTGTCTAAGGATAAAATGTTGTACTGAAATTCAATGTTGTACCCAAAGCAACCTACAATCTACCTCAGAATCTGGAAGTGAATTTGAGATCCTGATCAGACACAATAAATACTGGGACACCATGTAATCTTACAATCTTTTAATCTTTCAGTAGCTCAATCCATCTCATCTGTACAATCTTTTAGTGGCTCGATTTGTCTCATCTGTCTCATATTTAATTCCTTCTAACTCAACAAATATTTCAAGCTTTTATGATCTGTGAATACTTGAAATGTCTATCCATACAAATAATATCTCCAAATCTTCAAAGCAAATACCACTGTGACTAATTCCAAATCATAAACCGGATAATTAAATTTATAAGACCTTAATTGTCTTGATGCATATGCAATTACTTTGCCATACTGCATCAAAACATATCCTAACCCCTGGTGTGAAGCATCACTATGCATAACATATCCTCTAGGTTTAGATGGAATATGTAACATCCCATTACTTGTGGAAAGGGTAGAATAGTAATTTTGAGTGGTCAGTTGGCGTTTAGAAATGCTTGATATGTTTATACATACACATACATATGACTAGTGAATTTTGCACATGAAAAATGACTGTACATGCATTCATGACATTTTTCGGTATAAGTATTAAGAAATGTGATTGTAAATAAATGTGATTTACGTGTATGAAAAATTGTG
>JANSVA010000218.1:35455324-35486991 GCA_025504915.1 Erythroxylum reticulatum | reverse complement strand
TCGCAATCCCACTTAATGGTCTTGTGTAGCCGTGAACTTACGGGAGCCTATGAAGGAGCTTTATGCCACTATAGGGCAGGCGGGAGAAGCCTTTGGTCAAGTGCACTTGACATACTTAGAGGACCACCACAAACTCGCATAATCATGCATTTCACATTTTGTAAACTTGTTGCCCAAAATGGCACATTTTCGAAATATGATTTCATAAACTCGATATCCTTTCAAAATCATTTCCATTTTTCATTTCATAATTCATCCATAAAATTCATATACACAATATGTAGCACTTTCTCAAAGAATTTAAAGAATAATAAATGCATATTTAAAAAGTAATTGAACACATTTATTTCCATTTCTTAAAAGAAACATTAATGGCTTATTATTCAATTATAAAAATGTAGCCCACCTTGAATTCCTTTCTTATAACTTGTTCAAATGTGCCTCTCCTCTTACTCCTCTTGTCTTTCTTGATCCCATTTTCATAGGCAAAAATCTCAAATTCAATAGGGTTGTAAAATTGAAAAGCCACAAATCACACTCACTAAAATTGATTTTAGAAAACTTAAACCCATGCATTTTCTAAGCTTCATGAACCAAAACCCTTCTAAAAATTCAAAAGATTAAGTAAGACCTTACCTGGAATCTTCACTAAATGAAGAGATTATTGGCTTAAAAGGAAGCTTTTATCTTCCTCTCCATTCTTGCACAATCTCAAAATCTCTCTAGAAAGCTTAGAAAAGATGAAACCTTAGCTCAACTCTCTTCTTTTCTCTCAAACCACTGAAACCTCACTTCTTCTCTTCTTGTTTTCTTATTTTCTCTTATTCCTTCTCAAGAGTAAGACCACTCTTCTTTTTCCTATTCTACCCTTATTGAGCCTAAAAAGTCCAATTTACCCCTCCTTATAAGCTTATATTTTTTTAACCTTAAGTGATCTTCCAAAAATAGCTTTGAACATTCTTGTTACCTTAGCACTTTAATTCCATTAACCTATGCAATAAATCCTACTAACTTTGACATAATAATTAACTCCAAAATTTTATCTATCAAAACCTCATAATTAATTAAATCATGCTTATTTATCAAAACATTTAGGGGCCAATAATTATAATTCCTGATATGATCAGAATGAATTTTTACAGAGTATCAATCCAGTGTCTGCATGTTGGAATTATTTATTGAACATGTATAGGGAACATTCACTTAAATAAAGAGTTTATAGCGATATCATCGCTTCTATATATTTTATGGAGATTAGTGATTAAATTGACGCTAGTAGTTTGATGGACTATCTACCCATTAAGTTTTAACACCAAGATGAGATCTTGTGTGGTGATCACTATATAGAGTAAAATGGCTGATCTAGAAGGAAAAACCAATATAAGGGCAAAATAATAATTTTATCCTTTATTGTACGGATGGCTGTAATATGGTTCATATTATTATTTGCAATTGGACATCTTATCTGAAACATGTATTTAATAGTTTAAGAGTTCAACTAATTGTCTTTAGTGGAATGACATTCTAATGAGATTAAATTAATTCTGGGCTTATTAGAGCTTGAATTATATAAGTCTAATTAGATTCCCTATTTGGCCTCTTGAAAGGTTATCAAGCAAGGTAAGAAATACAAATAAAGGTTTTAAAGTCTATGATTGAATATTGGGCTTAGACTAATTAATTTTTAATGAAAAGCCCAAATGAACATTTAAAAATGGGCTAGATTTTGGTTTAATTTGATTAATTAGAATAATTAAATTAAAACAAAGTCATTAAAGATAAATGCAGTTGGAATTTCAGTTTTAATGCGCTAAATTTGTAGCTACAAATTTAGCATTGATTTGCTATATTAAAGATGGTTTTAATATGCTTTATGATTATTAAATGGAGTAATGATGCTATCATTAAATGGTTTAATAGTTTTTTTTTAATGATAGCATGTAACCTTTTAGCATTCATTAAAGGAGAAAAAGGAACATTTGATGGACTATCTTCCTTCTTTCATCACAAAACTAAAACTGATATGTCTAATTTAGGTTAATAGTCTTTTCATATAGACATCTTAAAGACAAACGAGAAGAGTCTCATTTGCTTAGTTCTTTATGATTGATTAAAGAAAAAAGTGATGCATTAGATGCACTTCACTTCTTCCTGTTGAGACTTAACCGAAATTAAGAGAAAAGAAGACAAGGTTGTTGAATTTTTTATCTCTCTCTCTCTCCTATCTTGCATGTGAGAGCCAAAAATTGAATGAGAATTGTCTCATCATTGACTTCTTTCTTCTAAGTCAAAATCTCTTCAATTTTTCTTCTCCTTTCCCACCAAAGGTTCTTATTAACCAAGTTGTCTAAAAAGAACAAGTGTTAGATCGGATTGGTCGAGGATATAATATTGAGAAGAGGATACAATAACAAGAAGAGAATATATCACTTAGGAGAGGATACATTGCCTAGGAGAGGATACATTGGCGAGGATAGGATAGCACAGTAAAGAGTTAAAGTTGTAGCAAATGAGTCGGTAATAATTTTCATCTTGTTTTTATGCAAATGTTTATCCTTATACCGTATCATATACGATTACGCTTGTTGATTTGGTTATATTGCTTCCACTTCAATTTTGATTTCTAAAAAGTTTTGAAATCTATAGTTTTATCCAAATCGTGCATGCTTTATTTTTCTAATCTAACATTTCCAACACTGCTACCTTCCTAGATCGTCCATTCTAAGTTATTATTTCCTTTTTGTTCAATTTTATTCATTTATAAATTTGGGATGGATTGTTTGATGATAGATTGTTGAATGATGATGATGTTCTAACTCTCCTTCGATATTTTATTTTGATTTAATGTTCTTCGTGTTGATTTTATGTTATTTGAATTGGGTATTGTGATTTGTTTTCTTACATAATTCGATAGTAAACTAAAAGGTTAATCTGGATTAAAAATGATTGGAGCATATTAATGAGAGTTAGGTGATTTAGTCGAACTTAATTATATCGGTAATTATATATAGAGAGATCTCGTATGGGACTTGATAGTTTATTAGTGTTTTAGATCTAATTAAGATTGTGAGTCTTTTATTAATTGAGAAATTACAAATTTCAAAATCCAATTGGGGATTATTACTTAGGGTTTAATCGTTATAACTTGATAGAGAGTAATCTACACTAGGATGGTCTAGAAGCAATAACCCATTAATATATAATCAACTAGGTTGGCAACTCATTAATATATAATCGACTAGGTTAGCATTAATTATAAGTTGGTTCTCATAACTTGGTAAATTCCTTGGTTGATTTCCATTGTGCTTACTGTTTGCTCCATTTTTAAATCCTTCATGTTTAATTTCTAATTTGATTAATTGAAATCAATTCTCCTAATTAATTTCTGTTGCATATTTTATTTTTTTTTATAGTTTTTTTGGCCTTAAATTTTAGATTAGATTACTCTCCTTCTTCATGGAATCGATACCTTTAATACTACACTACGAACCGTGCCCTTGCATAATATGAGGGTTTATAAGATTAAAACCTACCTCAATGAAATTTTTAGTGTCGTTGTTGGGTAGGTGTAGAATTAGTATCAAGAAGCACTTGTCTAATGTCGTTAGCTTGGCATTTCTACTTCAGTTTACTTTAGAGCTTTTGAAGATTAAACTATTCTTTACAGACTAGACATAACTCTATCAATTTATCACTTATAATTTTTTGAACAACCTCAGATAATTTGAAATTAACCACATTAAGGAAATAAAAAAGTACCATCTTATTTAGGAGAATGTCTCAAAGTTTCAAACATTTTAGAAGTGGAAGTGATCTCTTCATCTGCCACTCTCAATATTAGTTTACCATCACTTACATCAATTATTACTTTACTTATAGCTAAAAACAGATGACCTAAAATAAAAGGTAGTTTAATATCTTCATTCGTATCTAATATGAAAAAATCATACAACAATATGAATTTCTCAACTTTAACTAAAACATCTTGTATAATGCCTCTATGGTACTCAATTAATATATCGATTAAGAGTGTGCTCATTCTTTTTAGTTTTAGTTCTCTTAACCCTAATCTCTTAAATAAATTTGTAAGGCATAAAGTTAATCCTAGCTTTTAATTTAGCTAATGCCTTTTCAATTGATAAATCATCAATTAAGCAAAGGATTGTGAAATCCTTAAATCCTTAAGCTTCCTAGGTAGTTTGTTTTAAAGAATGGTCACACACTCCTCATTAAGTGCCACTAGATAGGTCCTCCAGTTTCTTTTTATTCTATAGTACCTACTTTAAAATTTTGAAAATACAATGGAATATGTGAAAGATCCTTAACAAAAGGTAAGTTAATATTTAGCTATTTAAAATGTTGTAAGAACTTGCTAAATTATTTTTCAATGTTATGTTTCTTCAATTTTAATGGACATAGTATAAGAACTTAAACTCCTTTACTAACTGATGTTGTTCAGTTCCTTATCTTCTTATTTATCCTTTTTTTTTATTTCAACTTTCAACTCCTTAACATATTTCTTCTCCATATTCAACTTCTTAGTTCTTATAAGAGTGACAGCCTTTATATGATCTATCAAGTTTGTCTTGGTATTGTAAACATGACTTTTTATGGTCTATTAAATATCAGAGGAACAAACTATCCTATTTGATTCTCCAAGTTGTGGATAGAAGACTCTCGATTCCTTAATGAAGTGTTAGTGGCTTGGAACTTAATTTCAAATACCTAAATGAATTTTTTATAATATCTTCGAGACTAGGTCTCTTTTCTTACGGAGGGTGGTGTTGTTGAAACCTAAATGGATGGTTTTATTTATGTTGGCCTTATTTCCCCTCAAAAATTTTGGGTGGTTCCTCCATCATGGATTGTAGTTATTACCATATAGGTTATATTGCTTTCAAGGTACATTACCCATATAGTCCATATGTTCATTCAGTTTGGTTAGAGCCTTAATGACATGGCAATTTCTTACCCAACATACCCTACTTTATGTAACTCACACAACAACACATTAACAGGTTGATATATGATCCAAATTTTACTAATCTTCTTGCTAAGAGCTTCAACTTGAACCCTAAAGCTTTAATTATATTGACATCATAAACTCCAACTAGCTTATTAGGTTTAAATTTTTTCGATTCTTACTCAAACATATTCATAACTAATTAAATCTTAAGGCTACTTCAGGTGTCTAACTATTTAAGCCCCCCCTCGATTGTGTCATCTATCATTTACACAGTTGAAGGATTCAAACCATTGTAGAATGTTTAAACCTTTAGCCTAATAAGAAGACCATGATGAGGGCATCTTTTTAACAAATCTTTTCCTTTGTATCATATAGAGTCTTTAAGACAATCTAGGTGTAGAAAGAGATGATATTCCTTATCTTTTCCATCTTGGCATGATGGAAATATTTTATCATTTTTTTGCCATTTAATTCTAGGTTACGATTGATCCAATATAAAGAGAATTCAACGATTTCTTGGCTTAGTACCTAAATGAGAAAGGAAATAGCCATAATCTAATCATAACATCAGTGGCCTTGTTTATCTTAAAGGTTTCATAAATCTCCAGGAAATTCTCGTTGTAAGCATTTTGGGTCCTGGTCCTATAATCCATCAAATTGCATAAACTATTACACCATCTATATAACATTCAATTTAATCTCTCTTTTTTTTTGGTTATAATAGTCAGATTAGTGACGTTGGACTCAGATCCATTTAGTGATGGACTCACATACTCAAATATGGTTCTTTATTTTTCTTCTATAGCTTTTGGCTGCACGTTCTCAAATCTTTGCTCCATATTTTCTTCTCACTATCTAAGCCTTGTTTAAAGATTTTAAAGTGTTATCCTTTCAATTTTAGGATCTCCTTTAACTAATCTTAATAGATTACTTTGAGTCATAAACAAATCCCTCTCTTAAAAAAACAATAATAAAAAGTAATAATAATAAAAAAATTAAAATTAAAATATCAACAGAAGTAGAATAGATTCAAAGAAAAGAAAGTGTTAGACTATCACTAATTAGGCTTTCCTAACATCCTAGTCCATGTTAAGAGTGCCCAAAACTTAGTGGAATCTAGTATGTTATATAATTAACACAACTCTGTTAATCTATAAATTATATAAGGCAAGTGCACCTATCATTTTATGGTATAGGACTCGAATTTCCAAATATTGATCTCACAGAGACTATCAAAACTAATAATGACTCTTTCTCTATTATATAACCACAAAATAAGGTGAATGTGATAATTTATATTTAAAATAAAAATAAAAATAAACTGAAAAATCAACACAATAAAAGAAACTAAGGTAGCCAAAGATTGAAAAATCAATAGAAAGATGATAGTACTTTGACTTTGACTTTTCCTTAGGATTTCTCATTCAATCATGATTTCATTAACCAACTTATTCTAAAATTCACTAGATCATGAAAATTTCTAAATTATACTAATATCTTTCTAAAGGATATTAAGACCAAATTATAGGATGATTAATTGAGATCTCTTTCTAATTAAAACTCTTAGAATTGCATTATTCAATTTATAAGTTTCACTGTTAGGTTTGACCCTAAACTAGAGTATTTATGTCCATCTATCTCTAGGTCTACTTAAAAATCCTTTTAATTATACTAGATCTATTCAGACATTGGATTTCTCAATCTAAATTGCATGAACTCATACATGAAAGAATATCTTGATAGCATTAATTTAAGGATAGCAAAGAACACATAATTGAATCTCAATAACATTAAATAATAAATTAAATTAAGTCAAAATCACTACAAAATCTATCCTAGGGTTCATATAATTCATATACCAAAAGGCATTTAGCTCATGAAAATAGAAAATAAAACATCAAAACTGAAGAAAAACATAAAAATACTAGAAAACATGTTTGCAATCTTTGAAACTTCACACTAGATTGGTGAAAATATGTTTTAAAGGAGTTTCCTTGGTTATTCCTACTTCCCTCAGCCATTCTAAGGTTCTTCCTTTTTTTTATCCTCTTCCTCCTATATACAGCTCAATCTTATCTTCTTAAATTTGAATTTCATATATAGTAAGTTACATAGGCATGTTGATGATTTTGTTATTCAAAATAATGTGTAACCTTATCTAGAGGTAACATGTGTAAAGACATGGTCATGCATCATCAATATGGCCTCCTTAAGATTCAACGTAGGTGTTGTCCTGCACTCTACAACTTAATCAAACACACCCCAAAACTCTCTTACATGAACATACACATTGTCCTGTAGTCTATAACTTAAACAAAATAGCTCCAAATTGCTCCAAACTTGTTCAAATTCTTTCTTTTTCGCTTCAAGCAAGTGAATTAGAATAAGAAAAAAATGAACTTAAATACCAAAATCAATAAAAATAAACAAATAAACAAACAAAAATCATTAAATATGGGACTAAAAATATTACTAAGTCACTAGTTATCATTCCACCCAAAGATGCATCAATTAAATGCTTGGATGGACAACTTAACATACTATGAAATATTTAGTAGCTGCTTCTATCTCTCTCTTATCTTTTAAATGTCTCTCTAATTATTAAAAAGGAAAGAAGTCATTCTTAAGTCTTACTGTTTTGTTCATCTTAGAGGAAAATACCTAGCTAAAAACTTCTCAGTAAGTTCATTTTAAATGGTGATAGATCTAGGAGGAAAAGATTTCTACCATGATTCTGCTCTGTCTCTCAATGTAAAATGAAACAACCTCAACCAATTTGCATCCTATAAAGCCCTATTAATGTTGAATGTATCAAAGATCTCCAAAATGCTAACAATGCATGCATTTATATCCTCATCAAGTAAGCCATTAAATTACATTATTTTTTGCACCATCTAAATCACACTAGGCTTGATTTCAATATTATTAGCCTCATATCACCAAATAATGCTAAATTCTATCTCTATAAGAGATATTCCAGCATAATCCCTCATAGTAAATTATCCTTCCTATCCTACCATTATGTTTGATATATATAACATTAATTCTTAAATCCTAAGATTTAGTAAACAAACACAAGATCATAAAAGAAAGTCTTAAATAAATAAATAATAAAATGATTATATTTTTTTGGAACAATGTGAAATAAAGTCCATTGCACCAAAAAGCATTGCAAAAGAATTCCACCCAGCCATACCCAGGGAAATTAACTAGCAATCATTCCAGGAGAGCTATTTAAGCACTTACACCAACTCCTAATTTTCCTATTACATGAAAAATTCAACACACTAAATCTAAACCTTAACTAGTTAATAATAACATTAACACATCTATCAATTAAATCCTCTTTCTAGTTAAAAACTATTTGATTTCTAAACCATCAAATATAATAAAAAATTGTAGAAAAACCAACTACTCTCATCATACAAATCTAGGACTTCTTTTTAGTTCTTGTGTTAAGCCATTTCAACCAAGACATTAAGGTTATCATTAATGCGAGAAGCTCTAAGCCAGTTCATTACTCTCTGTAGAATAAACTAGGAACAAACACGTTTAAAGAACAAGTGGTCCATATTTTCAATATTTTGCCAAAAAAATTTGCAATTCAAAAGAAAACTATGAACCTTACCTAACCTTTACATTCTAGCACATGTATACAACCTGTCTTTTTCAACAAGCCATAAAACAAAAGAGCATCTTGTGATGAGAAAACCATGCCTCATACTCTGTGTGATTGGGGAAATTACACCCTTCTTTCAAAACATATCATAAGCAACTCCAACACTAAGTTTACCATAAATCTGAGGATATAACTACATCAATTCATCTATGACTTGTAGCAAACTTTTTTAGTAACACACATCACTAGTTCTACTATTAACTTAATCATCTAGATAAGTCCACTTATCATTCTCATAGTATAATCTAGTGAATACAAGAGTTGATTCTATAAGGGCTACAAGTACTCCTACTAACCATCTCTTTATTATTTAATTTAACAAAATAAATGATTGATCAAAAAAGAAAAGATTAAAAAAATTAAAGTTTTTAATATAAGATGCCAAACTAAAGAATAGATCAATTGATTTATAATTAAGATCCAAATGAAGAATCTCCCTAGAGCCTTTTTATGCCTAAATTCATTTTGATTTAATGATAAAACCTAGTTTTTTAGACCAGTAGAAATTCTAAAGTTACAATCATATTGTTTCTTAAGAAATATAGCCTTTATTCTTAAGTTACTTAATTGAAATCTCTTTCTAATCATAACCTTTTATAATGCATTAGCTTTTTATGTGAATTCCAATGATATATTTGACTATAACCTAGAATATTTATATAGTCCTATCCTTAAGATTCCATGCAACTTTTATTATTTATGCCATGATCTGTTTAAACATATGATTTCTTAATCCCTATATATGAAATATAAAATTAAATCAAGACACTAACATATTTCAATTCAATCACAAATATAAATATGAATAATTTATAATAAAACTAAGGTCTTTTATTAAATCAAAGAATCAATCTAAAACAATATTAGGATTTATCCCATCTAGATCTATCCTAATGTAGTTTATACTCAAAATAAGAAAACTAATAAAAATTAAGAAAAAAGAAGTCATTCTCATATATTTGTAAAATCTTGAAGTTCTTTAGTTGAATCCTAACGAAATCCACTTCTTTCTCTCTAAAGTTACTCATTTCTTGTCCTAAAAAATTTTAGTTCAACTCCTTTTGACAACCTCTTCATATGTGCTTAATTGATTATGAATTTATTCCATAACACTTAATGATTATTACTATGAAAATGTTTAAGATACTTACTTTGACTCATATGTGATTTTAGTCACAATTTGGAAGCTAAGAAGTTAAAGTGAGTCAAAAGCATGATATTTGGGTCATTTTCTGAAGATTAATATTCACTTATCTTCAGGGAGTAAGAAGAAGAAAGTTAGAACAAGAAGAAGACAGGAAAAGCTCTTCAAAATAATGCTTGTTACACTAGAAGAAAATCTAGAAAATTTAGTCCAAAAGAAGAAATTAAAGAAGCAACCAAGAGAAAGACCAAATCACAACATCACACGAACGAAACGACAGTAAATTAAGAGCAAAACATATAAGAATAAAACATGCAAACGTGTATGTTGACTGCAATAGCTAAACCAAAATGACAACGTAAGCATAAACTAGGAAGGAGGACCAAAATGCTAGCTGCTAAGAGATAAAACGCAACTCAAGTGGGCGTAAATAACATTTTCATTTTATACAACCAAAACACAAACTTAATAAACAGGCATAAGTAACGAGGGTTTTCGTGTCTTGTATAAACGAGGGTTTTAAGAAATATTAGAAGGTGGGGTCTTCGATGGAGGATCTTGTGGGGACTGAAGCAAAATTATTTTAGGAGCTCCTAGTTTCAATGAAGAGAAGGGGCAAAGCTCTCAACCTTGATAGAATCATGGAGGGGTGGCTTCCTAATTCCAATTTAGAGGTTACATTGATACTAAAAACCCAGTTAAGCATTCCTTACATTGATGTTTTGTTTTCTTTCTCTCTTTAGAAATTGATTGTGTTATCCTTTGCGTATGCATTTAGGACTCATGTATAAATGATCGTGTTATCATTATGGTCTGATTATTTATGTATGAACCCACTGGGTATTATGAAAAGATGATTTTAGTGCATTCATTGGATCATTTTATTACAAACCCATTATTAGAATATTCAATATAATTCATAATTGTTACGTTAAAATTCATTTGTAGTGACTAATAGTTCGTAATCATTAAGGATAACATAACCTAGGTTAAATGATGCATTGCATGTGGTTGTTGCCTTGAAAATTAGGATGTAGGTTGAAATTAATCTAAAGAATCAAGTCCCTAATGCATTTATCATTGTTGCATGTTTTCTTTAATTTGTTTTTATTAGTTTAGTTTTATTTTACTTTCTTATTTTAAAACCCAAACCCCTTAAACCCAAATGTCGTTTAATTTCATTTCAATAACTTTTCACATACTTTTTGTGGGATTGACCTAGACTCACTACTGCTACGGTAGTAGGTCTAGTTTATTTTAATTAGCATTATGACTCATTGTCAATTTTGGCGTTGTTATTAGGGAGTGCGGAGTTTTAGTTTTTTTGTGATTTTAATTGGTGGTTTGTATATATTTGTTCTTAATTAGTTTATTTTTAGTTATTTCTTAATCGTTTCATTTTTTCATGATTGTGATATAAATTTTTTTTGATATGGACAGAAGTAGTTTCTTTTATAACTCTTATTCTCAATCCTATAACCAAGGTTGGACTAATAATCCTAAATTTAGTTATGGATAGGATAACCAGCAAAATTACTTCCATGATTGTTTGCAGGATGCATAACAATTCCTGTACATACCAAAAGTTTCTTATCACGATTCAGGTACATCTTTGGACTACTACATCAAAACTAGTAATGCTAACAATCTTCAACTTCAACAGGGTATGCAGTAGCTTCAATAGAGTATGCAACAATTTCGATAGAATACCCTACAATTCTAGCAGGATGGATGCCAATTTTGGCATGATACAAGGTCTAGCATCCAAGATGTGAAAAGTCAATAAGATTTAGGTACATCTCTGGAAGATATGCTTAATATTATGACTTCTAACAATCTCAAATTCAACAGAATATACATCATTTTCAATAGAATATGCAGCTAATTTAATAGAATATACAGTAGACCCAACAGGATGTCTAACAATTCTAGTAAGATGAAAGGCAACTTTGATCTAGTTTTTAAAATTAGGAGAACTAACAGAACTTAAATACATCCTTGGAAGAATTATTTGATGATGTCATTGCTAACACTTTACAATTTCAGTAAGATGTGAAGTGGTTCCAGCAAGATGCATTGCCTCGATAGGGAGATATCAATCATCTAAAATTTCAAAGAAAAGAGGAGCAGTCATATCAACCCGAGATGTACCTAATGGACATTATTGTTAAAACCTTATGGAGTGATAAAGAGATTAAGAATTTTGAGGGAAATGTTCAAGGAATTGTTTGTGAAGAAGAAGTTGAGGAGGAGCTCGAATCATAATATGATATATCTTTTAGCTCAGAGGTGAGTACTGAGTCCATAATAATTTTTTAAACTAACTCTTCCCTTTTACATAGTAGAATGGAGGAATTAAACTAAGAAGAAAAAGGCAAAGAGTCATTCGAAATATTTCCTGAGAGTATGGACTTAGTGGAGATCAAGATTCCGAAGATAAGGAAGATGATGAACATAAATGATCAACTGAAGCCCTATCCTGAACAACCTTATACGGAGGAGTTGCATGTGACACCAAAAGATCACAATTTTATCACGTGAGGAGGAAATATGGAGTCAAGCCAGTGACCCCAAACAAAGACGCTTCTTAGGAGGCAACCCAAGGGAAGTCTGATGGCGTGTGGTGGTCTAAGGTGGCTGGAAGTGAGGGTTATGGTGTTTAGGGATGATGATTGAAGTTTCGGACAAATGGCTTAGAATTTGGAGGTGATTCCTGAAGCAAACTTGTATAACAGGATGTGGGCTACAACTTTGGTGAAGCAAATTTGTTAATCGGATCAACGGGTGAAAAGTTATGAATTTTATAATTCAACTATGTTCTGGAAATCGTGGCTGCAGACTAGACGATTTCAAAGTGCATTTCTGGTAAACGAATGAGTATTTTGGCTAAATTGAAGTTCAAGAAGTGAACTACAACTTTGATGAAGGAATTTTGTCGAAATGATGATTAGAAAAAAAAGATATGAATTTTCTTGTTTTGGACGTTCTAGATTAGATATATGGGCAGATTTTTGGAAAATAATGCAAAGGGGCTGATGTAAAGAATTTGACTGAAATGGAAGACTAAATGAATGAAAGGGAATGATCAGGTGAATAAGGAAAGATAATTGAGTGTTTTAGGATTACACACAAAACCCAATGTATAGTTTTTGGAAACTAACAAAACCCAATTAAAGATGATAACATGCAAAAGCAAATCTCTCTCACGATTTGAAGTTGATAATCTTTTCTTAAATGTAGGAGAGCTTTACATCACTATATATAAGGAAATAAGGCAAACGAAAAGGACTGATGGAGAACCACATAATTCAGTTTCTCACTAGCCATTAAGTCACCATAAAACAACATTAATAAGGAAATAAAATAAACATAACTCAAGATAATAAAAGGTCTGATCATAAAGGAAATAAAACAACAAAAAGAAGGAGAGTTAAAGTCTTTATTTATTTCCCGAATTTAGCCAGACTTGGGAATGAAATGGGCTGCATTTGGGCCTCAAATTGGGCTACGAATTAAGTCTAACGCACATAAAAATGTACAGCACACATTGAACTTATTGACTGGAACACCTGATGCAGATTGAGCTTTAAAAGTAAGTGCTTTGTGAATTCCGAATGGCCTTAACAAAACTATAGTTTGAAGACCAAGTTAGGTTCTTCTTCACCATCCGGATCATCATCATCACTTTCATTTGGACTAACCGGATCAAGGCCCATGTTTACAACCTCTTGTATGACTTGGCTTGATGGTCCTCTATCATTCTCCCATTCTTGGGAGGACTTTACTTCATCCTTGAAGAGTCATAGGATGACTCCACCATAATAAACGTCATGCCCATGAACAATCAAGCAATAAACTCCATGGTTATATTCAAAAGTTTTTCAATATTACCATAAAGAGTTTTGGAGCTCGGTTGCAAGATTTCACCTTTAAAAAGCTTCAACAAACCAAAGTATCCAACCTGCCCTATTGTCTTCATCCAATCAAACCAAGTTTTATTCACATAGTCATGAAACATAAAAGCTTCTATTTGGTGTTTATATTATAATTGACTTAGTGGAATGTCATAAGGGTTAGTGTAGGTGTGCAAAAGGATTTCTAGGAGTGAGAATAGTGCAAAAGATTCTTCTTCATCAGTGGTATTGTCTATGGTTGGCTTGTCCTCAAAGTTTGGTGGAGAACTACAAACTGTAAGCACTTCTTCTTCAACATCATTTTTCGTGAAAGGTAAAACATCATATGAAGCAATTTCATCATCAATGGATGAAACACAATCTATAAGAGAGTCTACATGCTCAACATCATCAACAGATAAATGTGTATAATCATTTTTTACCTCATCTTCCAAATGGAAGTCAATGGCTTCTTCATTGGAAGACTCCAATGGTTCCTCCTCTTTCGCTTCATGTTGCATTGCTTCTTAAACATGTTCTTCGTCAAAGGACTCCAAACATTTAGTTTCTTCCAAGGATTCCACATTTCAGGTCACTCCTTCCATTTCAAAAAGCTTCCCCAAATATTCAGCCTCCTCTCGAATTGCTCTTTCAATTTCTTGAACCTCTTGAATTGTGATAGGTTGAAGATTAGGATATTCAAATTCAAAGTGACAAAAACCCCATCATTTAGGACATCTCATGTGTTCATAAGGCTGAAATTATTCGTAATATTGCTTTAAATAATCTGCCTCTAGCTCTCCATGACCATAGTTTTCATGTTCATACCCATAAGGCTTATATTCACAATAATCTTCTTCATAATAATAGTAGTCATCATCATAAGTTCGGTTTACGTTAAGAACTCGAGAATTCAAATTGTAAATTACTTCATCTTCTTCATTTCTCCTTCTCCTTTTTTCTTCCTTAATGTTCAATGCCTCAAGTTGATGGAACAATTCTCTCTGCCTCCTTCTTTCTTCAATATCACGATGAGTCATGATGCAGACTCAAAATAAAATTAGAAGGATTTTGAACAAAAATTGAAACTTTAAGAGAACACCTTCAATCCTAACATCCTACGACATCAAATCCATGTCTATGATACCAAATGATTGCGTGTGGTGGTCTAAGGTGTCTGGAAGTGATGGTTATGGTGTTTAGAGATGATGATTGAAGTTTTGGAAAAGTTGGAATTTTCCGAGTACAAACAAACAGGCAGATTGTAAGGTGAATTCCGAACAAATGGCTTAGAATTTGGAGGTTATTCTTAAATAAAAATTGTATAATAGGATGTGGGCTACAACTTTGATGAAGGAATTTTGTTAATAGGATCAACGGGTGAAAAGTTATGAATTTTTTAATTTAACTAAGTTCTGGAAATCGTGGCTTCAGACTAGACGATTTCAAAGTGCATTTCTAGGCAAACGACTGAGTATTTTCGGATGGTTCTTAAGTCTAAGTTGAAGGTTAAGAAGTTATATACCAATTTGATGAAGGAATTTTGTCGAAATGATCATCAGAAAAAAAAAAGATATGATTTTTCTTGTTTTGGATGTTCTAGATTAGGAATCTAGGCAGATTTTCGGAAAATGATGCAAAGGGGCTGATGTAAAGAATTTAACTGAAATGGAAGATTAGATGAATGAAAGGGAATGATCAGGTGAATAAGGAAAGATAATTGAGTGTTTTAGGATTACACACAAAACCCAATGGATAGTTTTTGGAAACTAACAAAACCCAATTAAAGATGATAATTTGCAAAAGCAAATCTCTCTCACAATTTGAAGTTGATAATCTTTTCCTAAATGTAGGAGAGCTTTACATCACTATATATAAGGAAATAAGGCAAACGAAAAGGAATGATGGAGAACCACATAATTCAGTTTCTCACCATCCATTAAGTCACCATAAAACAACATTAATATGGAAATGAAATAAACATAACTCAAGATAATAAAAGGTCTGATCATAAAGGAAATAAAACAACATAAAGAAGGAGAATTAGAGTTTTTATTTATTTCCCGAATTCAGCCAGACTTGGGAGTGAAATGGGCTGCATTTGGGCCTCAAATTGGGCTGCGAATTAAGTCTAATGCACGTAAAAATGTACAGCACATATTGAACTTATTGACCGGAACACCTGATGCAGATTGAGCTTCAAAAGTAAGTGTTTTGTGAATTCCGAATGGCCTTAACAAAACTATAGTTTGAAGATCAAGTTAGGTTCTTCTTCACCATCCGGATCATCATCATCACTTTCATTTGGACCAACCGGATAAAGGCCCATGTTTACAACCTCTTGTATGACTTGGCTTGATGGTCATCCATCAAAGTCAATTTCTTTTCTTTACATTTCCACATTACTTTTTATATGCATCTCTGGTTCTATGCTTATTTATTTATTGCTTGTTTAAAGTTTTTAATAAAAACGAGAGAAAGAATAAAAAAAACAAATATTTGCTCATTTTCTGTTACTTCTAGGATTATAAAGTCATTATTAGAGTATGAATTAACTAGAGAATTTCATAGCAACTTTAGCATGTACCTTTTCTCTTGTGATTGGTCAATGCCCGTTATCTTTAGAAAAGTAGTAACTAGTGGTAGACAAAGCTAGTGAGATTTTAAGACTTATTAGACTGACACATCCATATCAATCTCATGGTCTTTTGATACTGTATGACTTTCATGGCATATACATCGTGATTTTTCCTTAAATTTCTATTCATGACCACATTTTTTTCACACACATTAATATAGAAATGATTAGGCATTTTTTTTTCTTTTTTGAACTACATTAGCCAAATTACCTACCCATTTATATGAACTTTCAATTGTTAACCCCTTTTGAACTTTATTAGTTTTCTTTTATATAAACCACATTACCTACTTTTAAACCTAACCAAATGTCCTACCCAAGCCATAAAGTCAATAGAGCATTTTTTGATTATTAAGTTTGTGGATGTAGAAAATTCTAAGTATGGGGGTATATGTGTGGGTGGGTGGGTTATAATGTTGGGATGATATTTTATGTCTTATCATTGAAATTTCCATATTGATGTAATTTCTTTTAATTTTTATAAGAGAAAAGAAAAGAAAGAAAAGAAAGAAAGAATGAAAAAGAAAAAGAATGAAAAAATGTTTAAATAAATGTAGCAAGGAGGAAGTGCAAATGTGTTCAAAAATTGTTTATGATTAGTCTTTCCTCCTAAGGTTATATTAAATGGGTTATTTGATATGTTGAATATGAGGTGAATGTTGCTTTCAATGGTTGCTTCCTATGGTTACCAAATCTTATTTATGATCAATTTTTGTGAGTGATATGTGCTTCATGTGGTTTGTGTGTGAGCGCTTGAGTTTGAATGGTGAAACATCACTTTGTCATTCATCATAATTGATGTACACAATTATGAGTGAATGTTGGTTTTTACATTTGATGTTACATTGAGTTTTGCTTGTTTTATTAGCTTTAATGGCTTTCAAGCTACTTGAACTAAATACATCTCACCTTACTTTTGCCCACATTACAAGCTTGTAAAGTCCTTTGATCCATGGTTTTGCATATGAACATTAGCGGTGGAGAAATGAAATGATATGCAAAGTTGTGGAATGTCTTGATTATGAATGGTATTTAAGTGTATCTGAACATATCTTGCTTAAACACATTTTCTAAGTCTACCATTAGATTGCTCAGTTTCTGAAGATGATGAATGTTGATCGATCATGAGTAAAAGCTTAGAATGTTAAGTTCTTCCTATAAGTTTTTAAAGTCATTCATTTTGGCTTATGATTATGTATTCTTAGAACATATAAGAATTGAGTAAATATTTTTGGGTCTTTGAGCTTAATTTTGATGTTTTGCCTAAGGACGAACAAAAGTTAAATGTGGGGGAAACTCATATATGCCTAATTGATTATGAATTTATTCCATAACACTTAGTGATTATTGTTATGAAAATGCTTAAGATACTCACTTTGACTCATATATGATTTTAGGCACAATTTGAAAGAAAAGAAGTTAAAGTGAGTCAAAAGCACAATATTTGGGTTATTTTCCCAAGATTAATATTCACTTATCTTCAGGGAGTAAGAAGAAGAAAATTAGAATGAGAAGAAGACAAGAAAAGATCTTCAAAATAAAGTTTGTTCGACTAAAAAAAAGTCTAGAAAATTCAATCCAAAAGAAAAAATAAAGAAGCAACTAAGAGAAAGACCGATAAGTGTAAATTATACAATATTTTAGGGCTTAGTTTAATATGCATTTAATTGTTAACTCAATCGTTTAGTATGTTTTTAGGTTAAAATTATGTTAGTTTGTTAATTAATTGTGTTTAAGTATTTTTAGGGGTTAGTACGAGTCTTTGATCTTAATTATTATGTTTTTGAGGTACCTTGATGTATTTGTTAGTGTTTTATGGTCAACATCGAAGAACGGAGAACTTTCAGACCATGGCCCACAATTGTGGCACAATAGGCCAGGATTGTGACAGAAGCACTTGAGTCAGCCCACAATCTTCGCCCATATGATATGATCGTGACAGAAGCCCAGGACACATCCCAGGATCATGGCCTCATTGCCACGATTGTGATAGAAGGCTAAGATGTGGCCAATAATCCTTGCTTGTGTCGAGTAGACGTGCAGACACTAGAAAATGCCAAGTTTTGAGGGATTTTTTGACCTTTTGAACCCCGAAAAAGCCTTAGGCCTGCCCAGAACAAAAACATATACAAAGAATAAGACAAAAAAAGAAGAGGAGCTTTTGCATTAGCCACTTTTAAGAGAACACCCTAGAGAGGATTGTTGAAAGATTGAGAAAGAGAAGAAGGAAGAGAGAAGTGGAGAAGAAGCTGACATCAACATACTTCCCAAATTTGAAGTTTCCTAATGTCGCTGCCTCCTGTCTCCATCCAAGATCGTATTTCCTCTTATTTCCACTTTTATTATTGCATAGAATTGAGAATAGTAGTTTGATGATAGAATTTGTGACTGTTGAGATATTCTATACTCACCTTCAGGTTTTTTAATCTTTGTTTTAATAAAATCTAATTGTTTTATATTTATTGGTTTTATTGTGATTGTATAACTAAGTAATAGACTGAGAGGGTGAATCGAATGAAAATTAATTAAATTGGGCTAATGAGAGTTAGGTGATTTAATAAGAATGAGAAATTAATCAAATCGATAATTGTGTGAAAAGAGATCTCGTATGGGTTCCAGATAGTTTATTAGACAACTTTAGATCTATTTAGGTTTTTTTTATAGATTGTTAATTGAGGAATTACAATTTTCCATAATCTGATTAAGGTTTATAATTTAGGGTTAATGGTTTTAACTCGAGAGAGAGTAATCAATCATAGGATCATTATCGTTTAGGACTAATAATACGATAATTCATAATCGATTAGGTTAGCATTAAAGATAAATAAAATTTTCCCCTTTGTCTCAACTAATAGTTCCTTTAGGTTGATTCTTTAGTGTGGGTTACAACTACTACTTTGTTAATATTTGTGGGATTGAAACCTTAGTTACTACACGAACCACTCGTACGCTTACAAATTATCGAGGTTATTAAATAGAACTTGCACGCATCAAAAAACCACGATCAAGTTTTTGGCACCGTTTCTGGGGAGGCAATTAGTTTAATTCTATAGTTTAAAGTGTTTGGTTAGTTTTTATTTTTTGGTTTATTTTTCACTCTTTCTTTTTATTTTTGCATGCTCATGCATGAACACAAGAGTCATGAGAAGTTCAAGTCACGTAGTTGAAACATTAGATTTAGACATCACTCGACTATAATGAACCATTAGGAAAGCTCGGCATGATGAAGAAGAAGAAATTGTGAAATCAACAATAGCAGAGGAATTTTAGCAAGATTTAGACCACAAAGCGAACAAAGGATGTCAACAACAGACTCTTATGGACTTCATGAGACCAGAGTTCAATGCGACTAACCAAAGAGTAGCTAGGCCACCACAAGCAGCATCATTTGAAACAAACCAGCCCTCCTAAACATGCTTGAATAGAACGTGTAGTTTTATTGACTAACGAATGAAGATCCTAACAAACATATAGAGAATTTCCTTGAAATATATAATACCTTTAGGTACCATCAGATGTCAAAAGATGCAGTTAGAATTAGGCTCTTTCCCTTTACCCTTAAAGATAGAGCAAAGGCTTGGTATTATTCCCTCAACCTAGACAATGTCACAACTTGGGATTAACTAGTTCACGCTTTCTTAGACAAATACTTTCCCCTGAATAAGACTACTAAGATCATCAAGCAAATTACCAACTTCCAACAAAGTGACGAGGAATCGATCTACTAAGTATGGGAAAGAAACAAGTACTTGCAACGAAATTCCCACACCATAACTTACCTAAGGAATTCATGTTGCAAACATTCCATAATGGAGTAACCCCATAGATGAGAGGCATGATTGATGTAGCTTCAGAAGGATCATTAATGAGAAAGATGGTTGATGAAGAGAAAGAGCAAATAGAGGAGATAGCAAGTAATAGCTGCCTATGGATGAACAAATGAAGTAGACAAACTACTACATTCTGTGAACAAAAAGGAATTGTAGCTGATCAAATGACATAAATGAAAGCTAAAATTGATAACTTGACTCTATAGTTTCCTATGGATGACCAAATGAAGTAGACAAACTACTACATTCTGTGAACAAAAAGGAATTGTAGCTATTGATCAAATGACAGAAATGAAAGCTAAAATTGATAACTTGACTCTATAGCTCAACAACATGAAGGCTTCGTCCTTAGCTTCGATGAAAGTTGTGCAAATTAA
Organism: Erythroxylum reticulatum; assembly: GCA_025504915.1. Taxonomy (NCBI): domain Eukaryota; kingdom Viridiplantae; phylum Streptophyta; class Magnoliopsida; order Malpighiales; family Erythroxylaceae; genus Erythroxylum; species Erythroxylum reticulatum. Next base: position 35,466,464 of record JANSVA010000218.1, on the reverse strand, counting down.
ATGTGAACTCTATGGACAATTGGATCATGATACGGTGGACTGTTTTTTTATGGAGGAAAGCAATCCAGAGAAAATGAATTATATGGGAGCTGAATATGGATGAGGAGGGGGCAATAATCCCTACTCTAACACCTATATCCCTAGGTGGAAGAATCAACCTAACTTTTCTTGGACAAGCAATGCTGGAGAATAGTTCAGACCTTAAAGACAATCATGCTTCTAACAAGATAAACCAAGCTCAACAGAATCTAAGTTGGACAAGATTTTAGATAAAATTGGAGGCATGAAGGATGCCCAAAAGAGGCTTGAAAGCAAATTTGGCAAGTCACTAAGAACCATGCCTCTTCAATACACAATATGAAGGTATAAGTGTTGGACCCCATACTTTTCTTGGAAGTTATAAGTATTAAATGAGAAATTGTTAGTGATTATTCATGAGTAAATAAAAAGGAGAATTCTTGAATTTGAAATGATAAACAAGATTAAGGTAGTGAATGTAGTAAGTTGATAATGAGTGGGTATATGTGTGTATGTTCTGTTATTCGTGTTCATGATCAATCATGGATTATAATTTTTTTATGGATGATATTAAGTTGAGATGGAGTTGAGAATGAGGAGTAAATTAAGTAGAAGAAGTGATCTTAGTATAAGATGGTTAGGATAAAATCTGGAATCAAAATTGGGAAGATGATTTGGAAAAAGTAACAGTAGCAAGTTTACTGAGTATGCTTTAGTCTTTTAGCTATAACTTTTTCTCTAGTTATCCAAATGTGATGATTCTTAATTATTAAACTAGAGAGGTATGGTTACATTTTTCACGAAGAATTCGAATTCAAATTATGTCTTTAAGAGTCTCAAAATCTGACCCAAAGTTGAAAAACTGGTTTGCTTCTATGAAAATTTATTGCGGCAAACTCCTTGCTTCACCGCAGCGAACTTGAAGATTTTGGCTAGGATTCCTCTCGGTTAAAGTTCGCAAAATATAGGTTTCTTCATGTCAAACTTGTAAATTTTTCACGAGAATTCCTCACTGGAGGAGTTCACCGCAGCGAACTTCTGACGTCGCCGCGGTGAACTTTTCTCTACACTAAACATGTCTCAGTATTTTGGGCATAACTTGTTCAATAGTTACTTGAATGAGATGATTTTTTATTTGGAGTAAACTAGAGACATAAACATATAAGTTTTATTAAGAAATCAAGTTTTAATTCAGTCTCTAAGGATTTTAAGTTTTGAATGCAATTTGAACAAAGAATGTTGTTTTAGTATAAGAATAGTCCGAAAATGTTTGGCGTATAAATTTCATATTTCTTAACCAAATTGAATGGTTTAGGTGTCATTAGAAACTTAAGACAATGAGGAACATTTTTATATAAGGAAGTGTTATGAAATTTCTTCTTTTACCTGATCATAATAAGGAGTTAAGATGTTAGTAGTTGATAGACAAAAAGGGGAAAAATTAGGAGAACCAATTAAATGAAGGGAAAAAAGGGAAGAGCAAGCACAATGTGGTATTATTTAAAAGAAGAAGAGGAAAATCGTGGGAGTTAGAAAAGAGAAAAGAAATTCGTGAGAAGAGAGGAGAAAAGAAAGAAGAGTGCGTGGAAGTTTGGGAAAAAGGAGAAAGAAGAAGAAAGAAGAAGATTTGGGCTAAACCTAAGGTAAGTATCATCTTTCTTCTTGCTTAGTAGAAAAAAAAGGATTAGAGAAGAGAATGAGTTTGTGTAGGAAGAAAGATGAGAAACCTTAGATGGATTTTTATGGATTTCTAAACTAAGTTTTGGTTTTTCCAACCTAGATAGACTATGGGTAGGTTAAGCCTAAGCCCAACTTAGCGTTTATTTCATTTTTGTGATTTTTAAAGCTTTATGAATTTCTATAGGAATGTTGTGTTGAATGAGAACTTGGTTGTTTGAAGGAGACCAAGGAATGACAATCCAAGAGCAAGAGGAAAGGCAAGCTTAACTTGGATTTTTTCAAGTAAATAGGTGGGTAATGTATTTATAGTTATTATGTAATTGGGCAAATTCTTGCCTATATGTATATATGTTGATTTGCTTAAACTTGATTTACTTGATATTGAAATCTTCGTGAATGTTTGAAAGTGCATTGTGATTTATCAATTGTGATCAAGTTATGCCATTGAAACATGTAATGGCATATTGTATGAATGAAAAGATGAGAAAGCATGAAAGTATGAGCATATGATAAAACGAATATGTGCTTTTGTTTAGGTAAGAGTGGAACCATTCTGTTTGTCACTTGCACGTTGACAAGAGCTTTCTCCCGGCTGCCCGCTTGTGGCACATGAGCTCCAAAAATGGACTCATTCTGTTCATGGTGTAAACTTCGGTTTCTTCATTCTGTTTCCATGGAACCATCAAGCCATTTTTTTGTGCATTACGTCTATAAATTGTCAAGCATGATGTATTTGCTCGTTATGCATAATGGTTAAAGCCTATGTTATGAGTTATGTGATGGACTTGTTTACTTATGTGTTTGTTTGTCCCATTCTCATATTCAGGATAATGTGTTGTTCAAGTACGGGGAGGGTTATGTATTTTGCTTTGAATGTGATTTTGCATATTGCATGATAGTTGTTAGGTTACATTTTGTGATTTGTGTGAATGTATCAATGGCATAGATGGATTGGAATTGATTTAATTTTGAACATAGTCTATTAGGTTGTGAAGAATCATTAGCTTGCAAAATTAGTGAATTGGTTTTGGCTAAATATGCAGCTTAAGTAGGATTTAGTGTTAGTTTGTCACCTTCTAAATTTTCATATTCATTCATAATTTGAGGCCTTTCAACTTAAGTACCTTTGCTAGTATTTTTTCATGGAAACGAGTAGCTAAAGCAACAAGGTATGTAATAAAAAATTAAAAATCATGTTTGTTAATTTTAAAATAAATAACTATTACGTTAGCCTTTGGGTTATGAATAGAGGTAGTAACTAGTTGAGAACGTTATGTAGCTGAGTAATCAGATCGACACGCATCACAAATGCGTGTCTTTATATAGAAAGGCTATAATGTCATTCCAACCAAGCAGCTTAACAAAAAAGATATGAATTAGTTGAGTAACCAGATCAACATTCATTACCAATGTTTACCTCTGCGTAAAAGACCAAGTCTATGTTCACAAAAAAAGTAAATAAAAAAGTGTTTTCAAATAAAAACCTACCAAACTTGTAATAGCATGAGTTTTCATGAAAATGTACTTAGGAATAGTTCCAGAGTCTGAATGACCAAAGAATTATTAATTTATGTATACAATCAAAAAGGGTAAACAATTTAACACTTGAGTCCAGATTAATTTGTATATTTAGTTTAAAGCCCCAAATTTTGCATATTAATGATTTTAAATAACTCGAATGATTGTGTTTAAAATTTAATTTATTTTATGAAGCTGAAGTCATTGTCTCATTACTGCATTGTGTGATGTGTGAACTTTTGTGTGTTTATTTTCTTTTTTTCTTTAGGACAAGCAAACGTTTAAGTGTGGGGATGTTGATAAGTGTGAATTGCATCATATTTTAGGGCTTAGTTTGATATGCATTTAATTGTTAACTTAATCATTTAGTATGTATTTAGGTTAGAATTATGTTAATTCATTAATTAATTGTGTTGAAGTGTTTTTAGGGGTTATTACAAGTCTTTGAGTTTAATTATTATGTTTTTAAGGTACTTTGATATGTTGTTAGTGTTTTAGGGTCAACATCGAAGAACGAAGAAGTTTCGGAGAAACTCAAGCTGAAACAACAACCCACGATCGTGATAGAATCACTTGAGTCAACCCACGATTGTGGCTCGTATGACATAATCATGACAGAAGGCTCAGATATGACCCACAATCATGGCCTGTAATGGGCTAATGTGTAGACACTCAAGGACGTCAAGTTTCAAGGGAGTTTTTAGACCTTTTAGAGCCTAGAAAAATCCTAGGGCTACCTAGAGCAAAAAAGATATATAAAGAATAAGACAAAAGAAGAAGAGAAGCTTTTACATCAGCCACAGATAAAACCCTAGAGAAGATTAGAAGAAAGAAGAGAGAACTAGAGAAGAAGCTGACATCGACGTTCTTCTTGGATTTGGAGTTTCCAAATGTTACTACCTCCCGTCTCCATCCAAAATCATATTTCATGTTATTTTCCACTTTTATTATTGTATAGAATTGGGAATATCAATTTGATGAAAGGATTTGTGAATATTGAGATATTTATAATCAACTTAAGGTTTTTTTTATCTTTGATTTAATAAAATATGATTGTTTTATGTTTATTGGATTTGTTGTTATTGATTTCTGTGATTGCATAATTCGATAATAGATTGAGAGGTGAATTGAATGAAAAATGATTAAATTGGGCTAATGAGAGTTAGGTGATTTAATAAGAAGGAGAAATTAATCAAATCGATAATTGTGTGAAAAGAGATCTCATATGGGTTCCAGATAATTTATTAGACAACTTTAGATCTACTTAGGTTTTTTTTAATAGATTGTTAATTGAGGAATTACAATTTTTCATAATCTGATTAAGGTTTATAATTTCGGGTTAATGGTTATAACTCAAAAGAGAGAAATCAACCTTAGGATCGTCTAGGACCATTAATTCGATTATTCATAATCAATTAAGTTAGCATTAAAGATAGGTAAAAATTCCCCTTTCTCTCAATCAATAGTTTCTTTAGGTTGATTCTTGAGTATAGGTTGCAACTGTTACTTTGTTAATATTTCCATAATTGATTCTTGAAATTGAGTTGCGTTATTGAATTGAATTCTTGTTTTAGTTTTGATACATTTTGAATTACTGCAAATTGTTTTGGCCTTATATTTTAGGATTACATTATCCCCCCTCATAGGATCGACACCTTAGGTACTACGCGAATGACCTATACACTTGCAGATTATCGAGGTTATTGATTAGAACTTACACATCATAAAACCACAATCAAAGATCAAAACAAAACATCGCATGAAGTAAATTACAATAAATTGAGAGTAAAATGCAGAAGAATAAGACACGCAAGCAATGTTACATTGCATGCACCAACTAGATCAAAACGATAGTGTAGGCATAAGTTGGGAAGGAGCTAAATGACAGCAAGAGGACCAAAACACTAGCTACTGGGAGATAAAGCACAACTCACATGGATGAAAGTAATGTCTGTGTTTCATGCATCCAAAATACAGACGTTTGACAACATAAAACACAGACATAGTAAATAAGCAAAAGTGATGACAATTTTTATGTGTTGTATAGGTGTGGGTTTAAGAAATATTAAAAGGCGAGGTCTTTGGTGGAGGCTCTTATAGGGGATGAAGCAAATCTATTTTGGGAGCTCTTAGTTTCAATGAAGAGAAGGGACAAAGTTCTCAACCTTGAGAGTTCCATAGAGGGGTAGCTTCCTGGCGCCAGTTCGAAGGTAGGATCGACACTGACAACTCAGTTAAGCATTCCTTCCTTTTATTTTTTATTTTTCTTTCTCTCTTTAGAAATTGATTGTGTTATTCTATATGTATACATTTAGAACTCATGTATGAATAATCGTGTTATCATTATAGAATGATTATTTATTTATAAACCCATTTGGGTATTGAGAAAAGATGATTTTAATGCATTCATTATGTCATTTTATTATAAATCCATTGCCAGAATATTCAATATAATCTGTAATTGTTATGTTGAAATTCATTTGTAGTGACTAATGGTTCGTAATCATTGTAAATAACATAACCTAGGTTAAATGACGTATCGTATGTAGTTGTTGCCTTCATTAATAGGCTTTCATAATTTGTAATGCTACTACCTAATTAAATCTAGATCTTATCCTACCATTTGATTACTAGAAAATGAGAAAATTTTATGGGCTATAGGAGTATTGTAAAGACCTATTAAGTAATTGTCAACATATTGTGTTACCTTCATACTTAATGGTTTAGACTTTCTACACTAGTCTTCGCTATGTTACTAAATAAATGGTTAATGTAGTAGCTGTGGTAAACTTGGATAATAAGAATCCAAAATCCATTATGGAGTTGATTAGAGAGATGGTAATGAATAATTACCAACAATAATAAGGTAAGGCCAAGACATTGAAACTAACATTTATTCAAAATGTTTATGTGATGATTTAATTGGCACCCCAGGTAGAGGCACTCGTAAAGGAAATTAGTAACTTGGGTGGAGTAGAGTGGATAACCTAAGCATCATGCTACAAGTTATATAGGGAGGAAATAATAGTACTAAATGTAGTGTTAGAAGTTACTTTATGAGTTAATAAATCACATAGATTACTTAAAAAACTATCCACACACATTTAAAAAACTGTTGTAAATACTTATAATCTAGGGTAATGAAATCATCCCAGCTTTGGTTAGAGGAACAAAGTAGAAGGACCAGGACAGAGTCAAATAACCCTCCCTAACAAAGACTCTCAGCTCAATAGAAAGCAAACTGTCTTGGAAATTAGCAATTAAGAAACTAGCTTATATAACTTCTAAATGGTTTGAAAGATTAGATTTTAAGATGTGTCAACTTGCAACATTGAGCAAAACTCTAAACTTTTAAGTTAGATAGTTCGCTAATTTTACAGACTCAAGGGGGCAAGGATCACTATTGAGTAAACTGAGATGAACCTAAAGGAGTAAGGTATGTCTATTAGTAACAATAGTAGCAAGGACCTAAAAAAGGATAAATATAATAAGGAAATTGAAGGAGACAATAGAATCTTTTGAGTTTTAGATGAGAAATATCCTTCTCTTTCTATTAATGATTTTTGTTATGTTAGTGGTGTAATGCACCCTAAAGTTCATGATTACATACATAAATCATCAAACAAAGTGCACAGGTGAATGAAACTATGTAAGGAAGAGAGGTACTAGGTGAAAATGACCAGGTTTCATAATCATAAAAGAAGGCCTCCATAGTGCACCTATACAACTCTTATAAAAGAGGACCCATATCTTAATCAATACTAAGAAAAGAGTCCAAATATATGACTCTAAAGAAACTCTTGTTAGGAGATAACTCGGTTAAAAATTTTAAGAAACTAATTTATTATATTCATTCATTTTCAATTACAAACAACTATTTGAATATCATATTTGGTTTAGTTATTTTGTTTTAAATAGAGTCTTTTATCTTTATATTTATTAAGCCATCATCACCCTGAATTTTTTTAATTTTAGTAGATGTTTGAGTTTACTTAGTATTCCCTTTAGGTGAAAAGCATTGAAATATTATCAATTAGGAAGAAAAATAAACTAGTTGATAGCTTACAAAAAAACAAAACAAATGGAGGAATTGGAATTCAATAAAGTAAACAACTTTGACTATGCATATATTCTTAAACATATTTTAAGATGATCCCAAAATTCCTCTAAGACTTGATCATGCTTTTTTCCATAAGCGTAGGACTAGGTTTGATTTTAATTATAGTGAGGAACATGGTTTAAGACACAACTGTGACTTATGATGTATCTATATGTGTTGTATTAAACTCACTTTTTTTATGATATATCGCCTAAAACACACTTGTGAGTGGGTGTAAACAAGTTATATTAAGGAATACAACCTAAGACATACTTGTGTCTAAGCCCGTGCTCAAGAAAATTTACACACCTAATCATAATAATAGAACCTGAAACATAACTCTTCATTATCTTTTTACTTTTGCCTCTAATCCTTGGCACTCTTAGGTTTGAATCTCTTTGCGAACAACTCAAACAATAATTTTCAAGATTTTGCAAGCTAGGGCACTAGTTTTTGAAATTTAGGTATTTTGATTATATTGAGTCTTTTGGGTAGTTCTTTTCTCAATTACCAGACCTAAAATTAAAGAAAAATGACTAAAAGACCTATCTTAAATAGAGGGAAGCAGCAAACAAGCAGAGGGGTTATTTTACAATACCAATCCTAATAACCCTCTCTAGATGAGCATTCTGTATGTTGCTTCACTAATATAACTCATCTAGATAGGTAAGTAACTCTTTACAATCAAAATTTTGTACCTAATAGAAGTGCAGATATGCATCTCTTGCTAAAAGTAGGTTTAAAGGGTGAGGTTTAGTTACTGACTGAGAATATAAAGTGAACTTCATTTTCTTGATATAGTTGAAGATGCATATAGGGAGGTCACCCTCGAAGAGTTATCCATATTGAGTTTAGGTAATATAATAACATGGATAATCCAAATGAGTTAAAATTAGGATGGATATAAGAGTTCAATGTCCTTCAACAATATAAATTTAATTATGTGTAATATTGTTTTACAAGATATTTACAATATATGGAGACAAGGAAGAAGGAAGCAATATGTAGAGGCTTATACCTAACTCATATTATGTAATAGCTCATTCCTACACTTAGGAATTTATCTACAATATGAAGTCATATAAGTCATATCATATGAGAATACATGAAGTGCATTTCATTTACATGTATCATATTCACATAACTACATGAATTATGATTTAGTACATACACATTACAAAGATAGTTTATGCAGTCAATTGATTTGTTCTAGGGTATGAATGTTATTAAATGTTTATATTGTGATTTCGTGATTGTTAATTGACCATGTCTTGAATTCTATTTTGATGGACTAAAATTAGTGAATTGGAATTTTTTAAAGTCATAATTGGGTGATTAATGAAGTGTTATATGCATCTAGTCTAGGAAAAACATTAATTGGCAAGACAAATTGATACATGGGAACTTAAGTTGATCAAGCCTAAGAAATAGTGGCACATGACATTAGTAATAGTGAGACACATGGCTTGATTAAATAAGTGACAAATGGTGGTTTAATTGGGTGACAAATGGCCTAGTGATTTAAGACAAATGGACTAATTATGGAGTGACAAATGGAAGTTAAAGTAGAAGACATATGGTTAGGTCTTAGCATAACACTTAGCATGAAATGTGTCCACCTTCTCCTCCACACACTTACACCCACGATTTTCACACATCCAAGAGCATCTTCTTTTGTTCTTTCTACATGTTATCTTCCTCTCTAGCCTTCTCACTACCAATTCATATAACCCTTACAACCTTGAGATTTTGCTAAAATTCTACAATTTGGTACTTCAATATTCTATTGCCTTCATCTTATTGTTGAAACCCCTCTCTATCTCCATCTTATTCTTGGAATATCCTTGATAGTTGGAAGATTAAGTTAACTTAAAGATTGAGGTGAAATTAGGGAAAATCAAGTAAGTGATTTTTTATCTCTATAGCATGTTAAAATAGAAACATTCATGATGATTAAATTGAGATGAGTGATATGTACGGTTGATGTTAAAGTTGTGCTAGAATTTGATGAATGAATGTATAGTTTCTGTTTTGTTTTTTATGCTTCAAAATAGTGGATTATATGGATGGTTTAGGTTGAGATTTGAACTATAAATGATGAAGTAACTATGCAGAAAAATAGCTATATTGGAAGTGTTCCAGAAATTGATAAGTTAGGGTTATATGTATGAAGGTGAATGATAATTCTATTTTGATTATGACGCATGAAAGACTATATTTTATAGGTTATCAATTGAATGATTTTGAGTTGAAATTGTAATGAAATTGTGAGGAAATGAAGTATAATTTAGGTATAATTGAGGTATGATCAATAGATTAGTATGATGGCGTTAAAATACGGAAAAAAGATTGTAGGAAAGGGATGGTGAATTATCTATTCACCCATTCCATGATCATGGAAAGGTACCCACGATCATGGGAAATGCCTTGGGGAATAAAAGTTTCTGTTTTGTCTTTCCACGATCGTGGAAAGGTAACCAAGATCATGGAAAATGCTTACGAAGTGAAAAACTTTGTTTTGTGTGATTGTTGAACCAACTTGGGATAAGTTACTTTACCTTGGTATATTTTTGTTTATTTAAGGTTTGAAATGAACCTAGATGGTTATTTGATTGATTGATTAAGGGTTTGATAAGTTTAAGTTCATAATTGATGTTAGAATTAAAGAACGGATAGTTTGATATCAATGTATGTGAATTTGGGAAGTATGAGTTGTTAAAGAAATGAAGGTATTCTCACAAATACAAATGTGATGCAAGGGATATAAGTCATGACTTAGGTATGATTTAATGAGAATTTGGAAAGTTATGTGAGTATAGAATGTTAGGAAGGCATAGATAAATGTATGATTGAATGAATTTAAAGTGATCGAGATGTATGAATTTAAAGTGATCGAGATGTCTTAACGCATTGATCTAATCGTCAATAAGTTATGTACAAGATATGACAAATGAATGAGCAAGATTTGTTAATAAGGTTGCATACATAGGATAATCGATTGAGCATGCATTAAAGATAACACATATACATGTGTATGATTTGGTATTCATTTGATTAAACAAGTTAGTAATGTATACATATGTGTGTATTGCATGATATAGATGCACAAATTGATCGACCACATCCTGACATTGTCGGATCTCAAAGTAATAGATAGTCTGAAGCATACGATGAGTCAACCTAGATGTTCTCTCACCATAATCTAGTTGCTTTGTTTAAAATTCAGTTATTGAATTGCTATTGATGTGATTGTGATAATTTTGGACCATCAATTGTGTAACATCCTGTTACCCATGTTAGGGCTAGAATTGTGATTTCTGGGAAACTTCTGAGAAATTAAGAAAATGCACATTATGCATGAGATAATTGGGACATGTACATTTTTTCACATTCATATGACTGAATATGCATTCATTGACATTTTCTGGGTATAATTGAACAGAGTTGTGATTTTTTGGAAAATTGAGAATTAAGAATTTAACTATATTGGAAACTTTATTGACTAGTGGAAGTATATATGTGTGAATTTCGGTGAAATTATATTTATTTCAGAATTTATAGAGTATTATGGAAAATAGGAGGAAAAAAAGAGAGAGAAGATTTGGAGAGGGTTGGATTGCAAGGATAGAATTAATGGAGTTAGTTTCAAAAGAAACTTAGTTAGAGTTAGATTTTTGGAAAAGTGGCAAATGTAAAGTTGCCTTTATTATTTGTCAGAAGTAAGTTTGAGTTATCCGAGAGTTAAAACTGGGGTTTGTTCTTTTCCTAAGTTCTTTCCTTGTTATCATCTTCTCCGAATTTCTTCCCATACACAGAGTTTTCCAT
>JANSVA010000218.1:35427387-35440532 GCA_025504915.1 Erythroxylum reticulatum | reverse complement strand
GTGCGCCCTTGGCTCGTTAACTTGCTGATACGATGCTGACTTCAACACACTAAAAGACAAAAAAAGTCAAAATTTTCAAAATTTTCGTAAAGACATCTAGGGTTAATTTGGGTCAGTTTTCAAGTCCTAAGAATTCTTAAATGAGTTTTTTTAACTTTTTCTGCATTTGTTACATTGGTAATAAACAAAGTTTAACTCTAGAAAAAGGAAATAAAGCATTTTAAAGTTGTTTTTACGTAAATTTCCATATTTTGAACTTAACATGAGGGAGATACAAGAGGTTTTGTGTCTCATGCGATAAGTTCAATGTGTAGTATCAAATGATAATCACACTGATTGAGATTTTTTAGGAAAGAAAGTCTCAAATAAAGTCCATTAATAATGTTTCTAGCACTAGTATATGATAATGAGAATGTGCATTCAAATTTTACATTTATTAATGGCACATTGTCACATATTGTATGCCTATAAAGAATGTAAGGATAATATACAAGTGTATCTGTTATGTTTATGGACATTTTGGATACTGATGAGAATGTAGTCACCACTCTGGCCTTTCGAGTCAATATTTGAATTGTTCTTCTTGCATGTTGGGGGATGACTCTAATATTATGTTTGGTTATTCTACCCACAGGTGTTAGCCTTATGTAGGATTTTGAGATGTACATAAAGTATTAGATGGAGGAAAGTCGTTGCTTAAATGATCTATTGGTGGGGTGTACTCTAATCGTTTTTTATGTGGATGTCTGATTTGCATATATTATGTATTCAGCCCACAGGTATTTCATGATATGTGTAATCAGATTCTCAGTACAGATACTATTTAATGGCTTTAAGTATGTCTATTATCTTACATTTGTGTTGATCTTTACATTGTCATTTTACAGTCACATTTTTGTCAATGACAACAGTGTCACCATTGAAACCCTAAATGGTTTCAATATTAAAAAGTGGAAAGAGGATGTAGAGATGGCGGATATTAATATGGCCATACATATGGATAGGTCATCTCATACTTACATCCATTAGTAAGGAAGTTGATAAAATAGCATTAGCAGCATGGAAGCGGTCAAACAAGATGTGTTATTTAACCATTAAGAGATCAATCCTAGATCATCTGCTTAGTCAGATACAAATATAGAAAAGGAATTCCTAGATGATGTCTCCCAGAGGTACAAAATCTTGTCTAATGCAGATATAATTACCTTGACTAAGGAGTTGTTCTTCATGAGGTACACCGGAGAAGGGAGAGTTGGGGAATACATAATTAGGATGGTCCACCTCCAGAGTAAGCTGAAGGCACTAAATATTCCAATTCTTGATGCCTTAGTAGTGCACTGAACTCTAAATACACTCCCACTAGAGTTTGGTATTCTAATCACTACATATAATTCGCAAGATGAGGCTTAGGACATTAAAGCTTTGATTGTCGATATGTTACAAAGGAGGAGAAGCTAAAAAACACTATTTATACAACTTTGTTTACAACAACCAAAGGAAAGGGAAAGGTTAAGCCCCAAAAGGTCAAAAGGAAGAAATATAAATCCTCTCCACATGTGCATACTGGTCAATTTAGTATTGCTAAAGGTCCACAAGATGTGAAGAATATGAGGTGCTTCTTCTGTAAGAAGAAGGGACATAAAAAGTTTGATTGTTGGAACTATAAAGCTTGGAAGGAAAAATAGGAGCTTTTAGGTAACTCCTTAGCTTATATAATTTATGAATCTAATCTTGTTATAGCCACATCTAGTTCTTGGTGGATAGATAGTGGAGCATCTAACCATATTGCCTTCATAGTGTAGGGAATCATATGTAGGAGAAAGCCAACTAAAAGGGAGGAGAAATTAATAGTCAACAACAACGAAGAAGTTAATGTTTTGTATGTAGGAGATGTATGTTTAAACCACAATGCGAGATTTGTTATTGTATTATATGACAACATTTTATATATCATCTTTTTGATAAAATATGATCTCAATATTAGTGTTAGACAAAGAAGGTTATCGTTTTTGTCGTTAATACTTTTGTTGTATTGTTATCCTTTAATGCAAAATATATTAGTATTGCCTTCTTGTCAAATGGATTGTGTAGAATGTGTCTTACCCCTCATGACATGTATGCTTCTTCATATATTGCTAAACAGGTTACTCGAAAAAGACCTCTGATTAAGGAATAATCTTACATCTTGTGACATAAACAATTAGGTTATATTTATAGAGAAAGAGTTGAGAGATTGATAAAGGATAACATTCTCCTAACTTTAGAATTTGATGATCTGGAAACATGTGTTGATTGTTGCAAAGGCAAGTTGACCAAAATAAAGAAAAAGAGATCAACTCGAGCATCTGATTTATTAGATATCATACATACGGATATTAGTGGACCTTAAACAACTGCTTTATGCAATTATAGATTTTTTGACATTTATTGATGATTATTCTCATTATAGTTATGTGTTTTTACTTAAGGAAAGTTCTAAAATTCTTGAGAAATTCAAGATCTTTAAGGTTGAAGTTGAGAACCAATTGGAGAAATCCATCAAAATTGTTAGATCTGACCGTGAGGAGAGTATTATGGTAAATATGGAATTTCAGGATAGGAAAAACGTTTGTTTGCCAGATATATGAAATCTTATAGAATAGTAACTCAGTTCACTATATCATGTAGTTTTGAGCAAAATGGTGTGGCCGAAAGACGTAAATGCACCCTAAAAGATATGACAAGGTCAATGCAGAGTAGGACTAACCTACCTGATTATCTTTGGAATGGGTGGAAGCCTAGCCTTGCATAGATTTGTGTATGGGGCTGCCATGTTGAGGTATGCTTGTATAATCTTTATGAAAGTAACTTTCATGCTTATTCTACTTGTTGCTATTTAGTTGGATATCCTAACTACTCGAAAGGCTACAAATTCTATTGTAGAGAAGGAGGGTCTAGAATTGTAGAATCACAAACAATTAAGTTTTTGGAATATGATGTCTTTAACGAGGGTGATCCTTCCCACTCTTCATATGAAAGTAGGATAGATACTATAGTTATTTGGTATTCTCTGCTCATACAATAAGATCTAATAAATCAAGGTCTTAGCACCATGCCCATACAGGAATAGGAACTTATACCTGTAAATACAGAGGTTCCTGAGGTATAAGAACCAATGCAATTGTGGAAATCTACTAAAGTGAGACAACCTACTATTGCATTTGAATACATAGCTTATTTAGGTGAACAGGACTATGATATTATGACGTGTTATAGATCTAGTTATTTTTCAGAAGTTATTTCTAGACCCAATGCAAATTTGTGATGAGATGCAATAAGTGATAAGCTATAATTCATGAAGCATAACAAGGTATAGGAGCTAGTTGATTTGCTTCAACATTGTAACCCCGTCAGTCGTAAATGATTATCTAAGACTAAGAAGGACTTTCAAGTAAAGTTGATCAATTTAAGGCTCGGTTGGCTACCAAAAGGTTCACTCAAAAAGAAAGGGTTGATTTTAATCTTACCTTCTCTTTTGTATCCTCTAAGCATGCATTTAGAGTTTTCATGGCAATATTAGCTCATTATGATATGGAGCTACATTAAATGGATGTTAAAACTGCTTTTTAAAATGGTGACTTTTGTGAAGATGTCTATATAGAGCAACCAAAAAGATTTCAGGATCAAGAAAAGACTGACAAGGTTTGCAAATTGATAAAATCAATATATGGTTTGAAACAAGCTTCTAGACAGTGATACCTTAAGTTTGATGATGTTGTGACCTCTTTTGGCTTTGTGGAAAATAAAGTTGAAAGATACTTGTATTGCAAGGTTAGGAGGAGCAAAGATATCTTTCTATTGTTGTATATGGATGGTATTTTTCTTGGATTAAATGACTTGACCATATTGTATGAGGTGAAGCAACTTTTGTCTAAGCATTTTGATATGAAAGACCTTGGTGAAACATGTTTCGTCCTATATATTCAGATTCAATGGGATAGATCTTGACACTCTTTAGGCCTCTCGTAAAGTGCATACATTGAGTGAGTATTACAAAGGTTTAATATTGCTTATTATACACCTATCTCTTATGGAGAGAGATTATCTTTGGCATAGTGTCTAAAAAATAATGTTAAGAGAGAGGCTATGAAGAATGTGCCTTATTCTAATACGGTTGGTATCCTGATGTATACCCAGGTGTGCACTAGACTAGATATTACATTTCCTATTGGATTCCTGGGTCAATATTTGGCTAACTTAGGATTAGATCATTGGTATACAGTTAAGTAAGTGATGAGCTATTTAAATGGAACTAAGGATTATATGTCAACATTCAGACGGGTCAACAATCTAAACCTCGTAGGGTATATAGATTCAGATTTTGCTATGTGTCTAGATTCCATTCACTTCATGTTACATGTTTATGTTAACAGATGGTGCAATATTGTGGAAGAGTGTCAAGCAAACACTGATGACTTCCTTGACTATGCATACAGAGTTTGAAACATGCTTTGGGGCTGCTTCATAGATGGTTTGGCTTAGGATTTTGATTTTTGTTATCTGTGATTGATTCAGTAGCTAGACCCACTCGGTTATATTGTAATAATCTTTATGTTGTGTTGTTCAGTAACAACAATAAGAATATCTCAAGGTCTAAGCATTTGGAGGTCAAGTATTTGACCATAAAGGAGTTGATACAGAAAGGTGCCATTGACAGTGGAGTAGTTAAGGATTGAGGATATGCTACCTAATCCTTTGACTAAAAGACTTCACCTATATGTTGTTAAGAGACATATGTATAGTATGGGTATGTTGAAGTCCTTAGATACTATTAAGTAGGGATCGTTGTATTTGCTCCTTTTATATTTATATATTTCTTATGTGCTACGACAATATGGTTGTTTATTACTAAAGATGATAATTACTTGGTTCTCAATCATATGTGTTATTATTCATTGTCATAATGCAGGTGAAAGTCTTAAGGTCTGTACCAATCTTAAGCATTTTAAAGGTCACTAGATATATATACAATTGACTTTGGGACTATATCATTAGGACACATACAGTTTAATAATATGTAAATCTATGGATTTTGACATAACATAGGGAGATATAAGTATTTAATCCTATAAAGGTTTTCTCTAATGCAGTTTAAAATTCAGAGAGAGAAAACAGATTTCTTTGATGTAGTTTGGAGAAATCTAGACCTAAGAATAAAAAGATGATACATTTCAAATTATGCAAATATTATCTTAGTTTGCCACACTCCATTCAAATTGGTGAGGTATTAGATATACGTGATTGTATTGGATTTGTATCATACATGACACATGTATTTGGCATTTTTTGATATCGAAAGCCTTATGGGACGGAATAATGGACTTCTATTATCTTTGGATTAAATGATTTTTTTTAACTTGGTCGACCTATATAGTGATTTACTTAACCATTTTTCACTGTATTTTATCATCATTACAATTAGCGTAATTAATTATTATCCAATGGGGAGAATGTTAGATATTTTCCTATAAGGTGGACAATAATTAATTACATTTTAATGGTTTTGATAAATTTACGGTTAACTGAATTGTATTTGATTAGGATAAAGATACTAAAGTAGCACAATAAATGATTTGAATTAATAGGTTGAAGTCTAAGGAGAAAAATGGACCTTAGTTAGTATAAAAATGGACATCAATTAGTATGGACTAGATCTGTATCAGGCATGTGATAGAGAAACCTGATATGGATGTTATATATAGAAAGTTAAGGTCTCTTGAAATTGTTAATACATATCGTAAATGTACGGAAACTCTGATTCATTCAGATATTCATGTATTTAGAAAGTTACATAAAGGCGTTAGTGTGTTGCGGTGAGCAACTCTCGTGAAGGTATTAGTGGATTCACGCTCATCTTAGATTAAAAAAACTTGTTTGAAGTTATAAAATCAAAATCCAATATTTTTCCACATTTCTTCATTTACGTAATGAAGGCTTGAGTTATACGCTACATAGCCAATTTGGAAATAAAAAGAAATTGATTAATTTGGTACATGCCACTTATATTATACACCTGGCTCCCATTAATTAAATTTGTTGTAGAGTTGAGTTCACAGCAAGTTGACCAGATTAATGTAAGATTCAATAAAACAATTAGCAGCATTTAGGAGAATTCAAACAATGACCTCTTCATAATCCCAACTCTAGTCACTGCAAGATGGAGATGTACGTTTACTGATATTTTGCACAAAGAATGACTTGGAAGTCTAGAAAAGGTGGAGGGGCTAAGTGAAATTCGGTGTCTTGTTGGCCATTTCATCACAATTGTCTTGCTAATTCTTACTATTGGGTTCCGCAAAGTTCTATGCCAAGTTTGGTTTCATTTTTTATTCAACAAACTTTTTAAAAATCATAGCAATCTATATTAATTAAATCAAGTATGATCTATTTATTAAATAATTTATTTAAAATATAGGATTATGAATTATTATATATATAGATATATATCAAAACTCTAATTTTGCAATTTTATGATTAAAAAATAGCTTCGGGTCCCCCTTGAATAAGTAAGAAAATGTAATGACTTTATTTTACATTTAAGAACCTGGATAAAGATATTGACAACGATATTCTTCCGGAAAAGTTATTCATGAGATTCATTTCCTCTTGACCTACTAATTTTGACGATGCAAGCTAAGTCTGAGGTAATAATAGTGTTTGATACGGAGAACCTACTTTTATAAGAGATTTATACCATGATTTCAGGAAGGAACATACTTATAAATTTTGACACTATATTTTAACTTAGAAACTGTAAAACATTAACCTTATGAATTATTTGTACTTATATGTCTTTTACTACTTTCAACTTAAAACTTTATTCTTACTAGCACTTCACTTCTCAACAAATACATAACCTCAACAAATAGACAACCAGACGCTTTTCCTCATCCATTTGGACTTAAAAGTCCAATGGAAGTGGAGCTATAAGAATCTAAATCCAGCAACAAGGAAAAAGAGAAAAGGTCGTAAACTGAAGCGTCAAAAGCTATACTCTATGTTTTCCTAGTATGCAAATAGAGTATAGCTTTTGTTGTATAACAAAAAGGCAAAGGGATTCATCTGATTGGATAATAGACGATGTTGTTGAGATACATGGCTGTGGTTTAACGTACTTTTGTAATTGTATCATTTAACTGAGTTATACTTTACAAAATATGATGTATACTCAGTATTGATATAAAAACGATCAGTATAACTGTCACTCCAGTATTCAATTACAGATAAATATTAGAACTAAGAAGAGGAGAATACAATACGTCTGGGACAAAAAGAAAAAAAAAATCCCATAATTTGTCATAAACTGAAAAAAAAAAAAAGGTACGAGACTTAACAAGAAGTTGCGCAACACTTACAAGACCCACTACCTAAGGCACCTAACCATCTCTGCCTTTTAAAACATAAACCAAAAATCACAACTTTCAGACACACACCTCTCTCTGTCTCTATATAAAAATATATGTACACACACCAACATAAGCCTGAGGGATCCGCTTTGCTGCACACTAGATCCAACATCGCCCATTACCACCGTTTCCTGATCTAACAAAAAAATGGGTTTCCCATCAAATGGGTCTGCTTCCGATAACCGTCCGTTTAA
This sequence comes from Erythroxylum reticulatum, assembly GCA_025504915.1. Classification (NCBI taxonomy): domain Eukaryota; kingdom Viridiplantae; phylum Streptophyta; class Magnoliopsida; order Malpighiales; family Erythroxylaceae; genus Erythroxylum; species Erythroxylum reticulatum. Next base: position 35,432,893 of record JANSVA010000218.1, on the reverse strand, counting down.
GTTCCTAATCTACGGTCGCACAGGCTGGATCGGAGGCCTTCTGGGCAAGCTCTGCGAGTCTCAGGGAATAGACTTCAGCTACGGCTCCGGCCGCCTGGAGAACCGCCCGTCTCTGGAGGTCGATATCGCGGCCATCAACCCCACGCACGTCTTCAACGCGGCGGGTGTGACCGGTCGGCCCAACGTGGACTGGTGCGAATCGCATAAGGTGGAGACAATTAGGACCAATGTGGTCGGGACGCTTACGTTGGCTGACGTGTGCAGAGAAAGGGGTCTGGTTTTGATAAACTATGCGACGGGGTGTATATTCGAGTATGACGCAGGTCACCCTCTCGGGTCGGGTATCGGGTTCAAAGAGGAGGATACTCCCAATTTCATCGGATCTTTTTACTCCAAGACTAAGGCCATGGTAATGGATGTGAATCACAATTTTGTTTTTACCATTGTTTTACGTTTAACTCGCTAAGAAAGAGATCTGAGTATAATTTATGATGAATTCGTGGCTGCAGGCCCATTGGGCATTTCGTGCCTTGTGTTTTCTTCAGTTCTTTGTTCATTAGTTGGTTAATCAATATTTATTTTGTAACTTAATTTGATTCTGTTAAGATTAAGAGAGTGTGGCCGGATTTGTACTAATTATTGTTATTTTTTCTGGGTGTTATTAAGTGTTGTTATTTTTACTTAGTGTTATTGTTGTCTTGTAATATTAAGAGAGGAGAGGCACTGTCTTAATCTAGCTCTTAAATTTAACTGCTATGCTGGTTTGTGAGCAGATGTAATTTGGTATGCAAATTAGATGTGAGAAAATTATGACATGTTGTAGTTAGTTATTATCATGATATTCATATTATAGATTTGATTAATTGTTTGAAAAAGGTGGAAGATTTGCTGAAGAATTATGAGAACGTCTGCACCTTGCGTGTGAGAATGCCAATCTCATCCGATCTGTCCAATCCTCGCAACTTTATCACAAAGATAACTCGATATGAGAAGGTGGTGAATATCCCAAACTCAATGACAATTTTGGATGAACTACTTCCCATCTCCATCGAAATGGCAAAGAGGAACCTCACTGGAATCTGGAACTTCACTAACCCCGGGGTTGTCAGTCACAATGAGATCTTGGAGATGTATAGAGACTACATTGACCCCAACTTCGCATGGAAAAACTTCACCCTTGAAGAACAGGCAAAAGTAATCGTTGCCCCTAGGAGCAACAACGAGCTTGATGCCACCAAATTGAAGAACCAATTCCCACAACTCCTCTCCATTAAGGACTCGCTTATCAAGTACGTGTTCAAGCCAAACCAGAAGACTGCTTGAATTGGACTCTCCCCCTCTCTTACTAAATGGTAAGTTTTTCCCTATTGCTATAAATGTTTTGTCCTTTTCTCCTCAGTTTCAACTTCACATGCATCATGCACTATGCTATCTTGTATTTTTAACTTTTCCATCATCAATAAATTGGATTGAGGTGATTATTTTTCATCTTTTCAATTTTATTTTTTGTTGGATTATTAGAATTTTAGTTTGATTTTGGAGAAAGCTTCATCTCCGACAAAATGATGACCGACACTTGAGCTGTGTGCTGTCTCTCCTGCTCATAACTCTCCTCGTTTTGAACTTTAGGACCAAAAGAAAAATGGATGGCGTTGGAATTTCCAACAAAAAGCTCTATTAAAACATTTGACATGCGGACTGCAAATAAATATTCTCTTGCTATGTTTTTGAATTAAGGAGAACCAAAAGTAAAAATTGCAGATTTGGCCCGCCCATGTCTGTCATTTGGACGATTAGTCTGTATGCTCGTAAAGCTCTATGGTCAGACTTCCCTTTCTGAGATTGACAGTGATAGGTTTTCTCGCCTTCCTTGGAACCCAGTTTTTATGCTTTAATAATTTAGTAAGAAATATTGTTTTTTTCCCCCACCTATCTATTGTTAATTAATTATAATATATATACAAAAATAGAATTACCTTACTAAAATTTGATAAGCAGCAGTTAGACATTCTTAAATTTAATATAAAAAATATTGCTTATAAATTATTAAATTTAATGAGGAAAACACTCTTTTATATCTTACTTGAAGATTTTTCATATCTTTTATACTCTACGTAATCTTATTTTGGTGATTAATAACATTAAATTATTAAGAGGTTAAAAAGGTAATAAAATTGGAATAGACCATGCAATTTTTGTGCCATTACATATATCTACCAACAAATGATACAAATCATTATAATTTTTGAAAGAATATGGCAGTTATGCTAACATCTCATGATAAGAAATTTCAATACTTATTTGATTAGTGAGAGGAAGTCAAGGTCCATCTTTTTCCTTTTACAAAACAAAGATAATTAAAATAACTTGCACCAATTCTTTTACATATTAAAGCCTCTTCATAACTTTTTAAAGGAGTATTTTAGTTGTTTAAAACTAAAAGCCCATAGTTAATTTCTTTTGTGCATAATAATAAATAAATTTTATTCTTATAATTAAAATATGTCAGAAATAAAGTATTTTAAAATAAAATTTGTTGTCCGTATTAAAAACATATATTATGGTATGTAAATATGTTTTAATGTTACATAGGGTTCAATTAATTATATATTTTAATAAATTAAAATATAAAATCATTTTATTTTATTTTTTTTGGAAAGTTAAAAATGTTGTAGCTATTGGTAATACGTCCTTGCTATTATGATTATTTATAAAAAATGAATAATTCATTACCGTAAAGAAATACAAATATGCACTTGTGTAAGCAGTAATATCACGTTAGTATGATATAAGCAACTACATAAGCAGTGATCTCATAATTGACATAAAAAATGATCTCATCATCCACCTATTTTCTCTATAAATAGAAGATCACTTGTCACTTGTAAATAGAAGAACAATTTCTTTTTTTTTTTGCAACGGAAAAAGCACAAATTACAATATTCTCCGAGGGAGATTAACCCTGACCATATCCTCTAAAAAGAGAGTAGCACACCCAAATGGTGTCCTAAAAAAAGTGGTAAGCCCGAGTCCCAAAGTAAAAGCATAGTTGGCGAGCTAGTCAGCGCACTGATTAGCCTCTCTATAGGCGTGGCAAGGGATAACTATCCAGTTTCGGATAAGAAGTTTATTGATGCGCAAGACCAAAGGATTGAGAGACAAAACACGATGCGAGGTGTCGGAGAGGAGCTCTTGAGCCACGATAGAATCCAGTTCAAGTATCACGTGACGAAAACTGAGGGTCCATGCCAACTGAAGACCCGAGTAGACGCCCCAGAGTTCAGCCGAAACCGGGGAACAGCGACCTATACTCTGAGCAAAACCGCCTAGCTAATCGCCAGAGCGATTTCAAATGAGACCTCCTGCAGTGGCCGAGGAGGTGTCGTTGCAACACGCCCCATTTGTATTCAATTTGACCCACCCAGGGGTGGGCTGACATTACCCAATAAATTGCGCAGATCGTGCTCGAGGGGCCAGACGGGCGCAACAAAGCAAAGCTGAGGCCTGGGAACTCAGGCGAACATGATTGAGGATGATAGTGATAAAAGAAACCGACCAGGAGAACTGAGGGTCGAAAAGAGCCTGATTCCGCTATATCCAGAGGAACCAACAGGCTGTTCCAAAGATAGCTGCCTATTCAAGGCCTGAAACCAACTAATGGGTCTGGAGATTAGTAGCGAGCCATTCCTAATGGGTGGTAGTGAAAAAAGTAGAAGGGAGGGCGTGACGGGGAAAAGTAAGCTAAAGATGTCGTGCTTTGGGGCAATCGCGAACAACATGAAGCGAGGACTCCTCTAGCCGACAGTGATACAGTCCAAGTTTATAGTGAGATGCTTGCAAGCGCATTGTTGATTGGAGAGGAGGTCGTCTTGAGCAAAGAACCAAAGAAAAGTGCGGATACGTTGTGGGCCGGGCCATTGCTAAATGGTCTTCCATAAGCTGTTAGGTTGGGCCCGCGGGTGCTCCATAATCATATAATAGGTGAAGCTGTAATGAAGTACCCAGTAGGTGACGGTCCCCACCGAAGTTTGTCGGCTCCAAGGTAAGGCTTGGGGGGGGGGGAAGTTCCCACAATGGCCCACCAGATTGAGGAAGGGAGGAAAGGTTGAAATTGGGGCCAATCCCAGTTACCAGTGTTGTCCACAAATTGGTGAACGCAACGGTCAATTTCTGTAGAAGGGATATGATTAGTAACATACTGGATAAGGGGACCCTCGTTGGCGACCCAGGGGTCTAGCCAAAACTGAGTCTGGAACCCGTCGCTGATCATCCAGCGCATGCCATTAATCACATGGGGCCAAATGGCCTTGATACTCGTCCATACCATAGAGCCACCGGTCAGAGGGAGAGTGGGAGGGATATGATTGACATCAAACTTATATTTGGCTGATAAAATTTGGACCCACAAAGTGTTGGGTTTAGTGATTAGAGCCCAGCCTAATCTGGTAAGCAAAGCGTTATTGGTGGCATGGATGTTCCGAAGCCCTACTCCTTCGGTTGGTAGACTTGATCCCAGTAAACAAGGTGAAGCTTCCTATGTCTGGGGGAGGAGCCCCATAAAAAGGTACGTATAATCTGCTCCAAAGCATCGCACAAATCCTGAGGAAGGCGAACCATTTGCATCGTATAAGTAGGGAGCTCAGAGAGGACCGACTGGATCAGAGTGAGGCGACCTGCAAAAGACAAGAGGTTGGCTTGCCACCCTGAAAGGCGGTGATGGACTTTGTCAATCAGATACTGGTAAGTCTTTTTAGTGGCTTTTTCATGAAGCAAGGGAACTCCAAGGTATCGACTGAGATCTAGGGTGTGTTTGAAACCCAGCGCTCGACTAAAAGTACGTGCAGTAGAGGGGGAAATGTTACGGGACTAAAAGACATGGGATTTATCTTGGCTAATGCGCTGTCCCGACATGGCACAAAAAGAATCTAAGGTGGCCCGAATAATGGAAACCTGTTCAAGAGAAGCTTGTGAGAACAAGATGAGGTCGTCGACAAAAAACAGGTGGGATATGGCGGGACCTAGGCGACTTAAAGTGATAGGCAACCAGCATCCACGGGCTACAAAGTGTGTGATGAGATGGCCAAGGCGCTCCATACATAGCATAAGCAAATAAGGTGAAAGCAGGTCACCTTGACGGAGACCTCGGGTGGGGGTAAAAACGTCCCTTAAGGCTCCATTCCAGTAACCTGCATAGTCGCTGTGGAAACACACTTCATAATAGGATTAATGAGGGAATCTGGGATTCCGACAGCGATGAGCGTATCAAGGATAAAAGCCCAAGAAAGCCGATCATAGGCTTTTTCCAGGTCTTCCTTAACCGATAGAAACTCGGTTTTACCAGTTTTTCTCTGCATAGAATGAATAACCTCCTAGGGGATGATGATGTTATCAACAATGTGCCGGCGCAGGACAAAGCTGCATTGGGTTGGGGCTACAATTTTGTCGAGGTGGGTTTTCAGTCTGTTGACAATCACTTTGGTGATAGCCTTGTACAGGACCGTGCACA
>JANSVA010000218.1:35398759-35410714 GCA_025504915.1 Erythroxylum reticulatum | reverse complement strand
AAATTGGAGTGATGCCTTGACCCTTGTCTACTCGATATCTTGCTCATCACCTGGATGTGGGGGAGGAAAATGGGGGGGTCTATGTTCTGTTTAATAAAAGTGTTGTCGTTTTTTAGTTTGTATGTAGAAAGTAGCTTTGTACTTAGACAGTAAAGTAGCTTTAGTTTAAGTCTTGTACAGTAAAGTATCTTTAGTTTAAGTCTTGTATATGTGATGAAATCTGACTGATGTACATTGTAGACACAAATAGTAAAAGTCAGTCTTATTTACTTGCTCTCTCTCTCTCGGTCTCTCGAAACTTCTGCACAGTCATCCATCTGCATCGCCTGATGCAGGCGTTATGTGAAGTTTTTATATTATACACGCACTAGTATCATTTCACATTCTTTAATATGGTTACTCACTTAAGTACAATTTAATAAAGACTAATGGCAGATACTAGTTAGAAACCAAGAAAGACAATAATGGACACAGATCCAGAATGATATATAGAAAGCCGTATTATTTAAATCTTAAATGAGCAGTGAATAACCGAAAATGACAATTTGGATAAAATCGGTAACTGAATATGAAAGTTCTCCAAAGTGTGTGTTAATTATAATTCTGCCTGAGGAAGTTGTTCTTGAGAAACTTGGAGGAGCCATCGAATTTGGATTGTTTCAATAAGTAGGATGAAGAATTGGTAGCACCAGGCAGAACATTGTACACGACCAGTGGGCTTCTTACCACATAAACATCGTCTTTCCAAACGATCGCGCCCGATACTATTGGTTGCTGAGAAATAACTGGACCATTGACGCTAACCCAGAATGTTTTTGTCTCTCCAATGTTGGAAAATGTCAGGACTGGTGGATCCACAGTGACATTAAACAAGCTTGGAATGTTCCAGCTGGCAGTGTAAGTAGAATTTGGTGAACCAACATTGGTAACAGTCCTAGTAAAGACTGCGTTAATTGGCTGGCCATCTTCAACAGCCAAAGCAAATGATGGGTAATTCAGATCCCAAGCTCTTCCTGGTACTGTGCTATTGCAATAGCTGCTATTATCGCCTGTAATCAACCTAATGTCCGTGGTGTTGTAACCTTGTTTACATAGGAAATTTATGTAATCCGTTTCTGATGTATTATAAACAAGACCAGGTTGTATTGCTGCTGTTAGATTGATATGACCCGATCCGTATGCAAATTCAAGCTCGGGATGCTTGTTGGGATCAACTACAAAAGCTGTTCAAAACGAAAATACCCCAAATGGGCACATCAGTGGATCAGACGTATATATTGAAACATAATTAATTCACCAAAAGAAAGTGGAAACTTTGTTCACCTGTGGTCATGAGTGCTGATTTAATGGCTGCCGGAGACCAGTTGGGATGAGCAGCCTTCACACGGGCAGCGGCGCCACTGACATGAGGACAAGACATGGATGTGCCGGAGATTATATTGAAGTCTACACTCCTTTTGTCATCAAAGTAGATTGAAGGAGGTGCAAGAGGAGACCAAGCAGCCAGGATGTCCACGCCAGGAGCAGTGAGATCAGGCTGTTAACATTCACTCATAAAAAACATTCAATATAATGCTTCACTATGGACAGATGGTGAAACTTAATAAACTAAACCTCTCTCGTTGACAAATGATGATTACCTTGAGAATATCTGGTGTGATAGGATTAGGTCCTCGTGAAGAAAATGATACAACATGAGGTGCAACAACATCCTTCCAAGTCTCACCAATTAGAATAGTCGCAGTTGGATTCCTGAAAGAGTATCTTATGGTCTTAGTTCAAAAAAGAAATGCATTAGTTTACTAACTATATATTGTCATTAGAGAGAAGATTGAGGTTAATTTACTCCGCGGATCTGATGTACTCCAAAATCTTTTGGGCGTCTTCGGAACTGATTACTGTTGCTGGAAGAGGGTAGCTGAAAGCAACATCGGAGAAGAAAGAATCTGCCATTATGACTCCTACACCATTAGATGATAAAATGGCAGAACCATCATTGAAGGTGGCAGAAGATTCGCAGAAAACAATTTTTCCCGACACTTTATAGGAGTTGAGGGCACCAGGATAACAGTATCTAGCGATATCTGTGTCAGCTCCTGCAGAGTAGTTTGCTGCATCTCCTCCCCATACCAGTGAATACGAGGTTCCATTCAGATTGAAGCTGTTAATGGAATTTCCCTGCCATTTTGCCATATCATAAATTTACGTCTGTGAAACAACATATAGTATATCATATACGTAAAAAATGTATAACAAATAGCATGTAACCCACAAGATAGATTTTTCCATTTCCAAGAACCACTTGTGAAACAAATTTCCTGTCAATAGTGCTGGCAGCCACTGTCAACGACCAAGGTGAGTAATTAGAAACCGAATATGGATAAGGGCCTGAATTGCCCGCAGAATTGGAAGTGAGAATTCCACGTCTCATGGCATGGAAAGCACCAATAGCGATCACATCTTCCATATAAGGGACAGGCCAACCAGAACCAAGGGACACAGATATAATGTCAACACCATCGGCAATGGCGTCGTCAAATGCCTTGAGGATGTCGACACTAGAGCAACCGAATGACCAACAAACTTTGTAGACAGCTATCCTTGCATTGGGCACTCCACCTCTTGCTGTTCCTTCGGCTAGTCCATAGTAGCTTGCACCGGATACCTCCCTTCCAGCTGCTGTTGAAGCAGTATGACTTCCATGTCCTTCGGTGTCTCTAGGAGATATGAGGTCGTCGGAATTTTCACTTGAATTGTGGCTTTTGTAGTACCTGGCTCCGATGATCTTACTGCATGTTGAAATAGTGTCTCATTAGTTAGGGGATGAAGTTCATTGTGTTTAAGTTGTCATTTAAACCCTACAGATGGTTTCGGAAGATCCTGGATAGATGTAACTGACTGCTTAAACTTAAGCTCACTTGTTGCAGGTAAAGTTGACATTCTGACAAGTCCCTTTCCATTTAGCAGGTGGAGCAGTCATATTGTAATCACTGAAGCTCGCAGATTCTGGCCAAATTCCTGTAGCATAGAACATTGGGAAGTTTCTCATCAGCAGCCAATCATCTTACAAAACCTTGACAAACTGAAGCAACTGAGTATAGAACTCGAACCTGTGTCTAAAAGACCGACGATGACATCTCCTTCCTGAGGAGCTAGTAGGTTGCTTTGGGATTCGGAGAAACTCATGAAGTCCCACGACCTTGTCGTGTGAAGCTTAAGTATTTGATTGGGTATCAAAGATATTACTCCTTCCATTTCTGCACCCAACTTTCATGTTACCACTCCGTATAAGTAGCAAGTTAAATTTACCATTTCTAAGTGAAGTAAATACCTTTCATTTTTTCGACCTCTTCATCTAATAACTTAGCCGCAAATCCATTGAAGCTCCTTTCGTAGCTATAAAGTAGCGACTCTCTTGCTGAAAAAGTACTGCAAATTTAAAAACATGTCGATAATTAATGTTGGGTTATAAAATTCGACCACGAAAGGTTGATAAGTGATGATTAACTAGTGGCTGTGCCTCCAAGAAGGAGCACTGAAGCATTGCTGAATGGTAGGAGCTAGGCTTAATTAATTCAATTTTCACAAAAGCAAAATGCTATAATTATAGGCAACTTGATTTCTTAAAAATTTTAAACGTTGGAATTAAGCTGATGGAGTGATAGATATAGGATTATATTTCGAACCTTCCAAGTACAGTTTGTAGTATGGAGTGATGAGCCTCGGCAGCAGAATAACTTCCCCGCGGCTTGTCGCCCATGTATATAATGTGAACCTACAAAGTGTCCACAACAACTTTTAGCACATCTTAATCATGCGTAGACTACTTCAAAACGAATTATAGCATGTAATGGCTCCACCTTCCTCTCATCGCCAATTCCATGCACCAGAAATGATGCAAGCAATAGTGGGTAGAGAACCCAAACCATTAACCTTCCTGTCTTGGCCATCGAAACCCACTCTTGATTCGTCTGAGGAAGTTGGGTTGGGTTTGATACTTCTTGCTTAATGTCAAGCCCCAGTATATATGCCATCAAATTTGACTTGTAAGAATCACACAATCTCGTCTATTGCGAGCTTGCCGGCATGAGGCGGCTTTTGTCGGTATCTTATTACGTAACGATCCCTGAGCGGCTGTGTTTTTATCTGCTATCAAAAGACATTGTTGTGCACGTCAATTTTCGTCTCGTTTTGCTGTCTCTTGTCCTAAACTGGTCATAAAATACACTAGTCGTTCAACTCGAAAACATTGTCAGGGTTGCCAAAAGGTGTTCCTTCTTCAATTGGAATAAGGATTTGAAAAGAGGGGGAAAAAAAAACCAAAAAAACAAAAGGAATGTTGGTTTCTCGTGTCTTACGACAAGCTATTTGCAGGTCGTGTAGTTAGTAACAATCAAAGAGCTATTAGAAATGATATCTCAGAAAAATATTGACAGTACATAATAAGAAATTTAACTTAATAAAAACTAATTAAAATTATTTTTAATTTTTATATTCCATATAATCAATTTCAAAAAGAAAAAAAAAGTTATCTGAAACTCTTTATGAGATTGTTTTCATCGATAATAGAAACTCTTTATATATCATAATTTTATAACTTCAGAAAAAAAATTGAAAAGATAAACAAAGAAATAAATTATATTTTTTGGAAATTTTAAAATTACATAAAAATATTCTTTTAATCAGAAAAATAAATAATAATTTTAAGATTATTTTTTATTTATTAAAATTTTATAATCATAACATTAAAAGAAAATTCGTGAAGATAAAAAGAATAACAAAAAAGGATGATGTTAAATTAAAAATGGATAATACTTTTTCAAAAGAAATTATCTAAAACAAATAACTCCTGAAAACAATGTGGTTAGACAAATGAGAGTGTAAAAAGGACTAAATTCTAATTTAAAAAGATTAAGAAAAATGATATATTTCAAAATAATTACGTTTCCTTATTATGCCATAAGTCTTATTTTAATAGGTTAATATTTAAAGAGTTAAAAGTATGTTGAGGGATAAGATAGAATTTATAAAATATTTAAGTGTGAATTGTATGTTACTGGCAGAATGAAGGGAAAAGGTTATTTTGTGTAGGGGATAACAAATTAAACTGTGCTTAATTTTTTAAAGATTTTTATTTTATTGTTAAATTTTAAAAAAAAATTAATAGAAATAAGATTAAAATATTATTTTTATATAATCGCATAAGAAAAAGTTTTGATCAAATTTATGGGAATTTTGAAATGTGAAAATTATTAAAAAAATTAATACTGAATTGATAAAATTTAAGAAACATTATATTTTTAAATTTGATATCTTTTTAGTTAATAATTTTATTGCGCATTTATGATTATTATTTGGTTGTCTTTCCCACTTCATGTACTGTAATCCTCAGGAACGTGTACCTTGGTCCCATCGTTTGAAATAATTCCAATAGCCTCTTCCGCCACTGTGTGCTGTTTTAACTTTTTTATGATCGGTTTTAGCATTAAGCACATAAGATGATTAAACATAATTTACATATTTTGACGTACAGTTTGTCACTGCATGATTTCATAATAAAATGCTTTGTTAATTTTTATTATATAATCAAAAATACATCTACAATTTATATATTAACGTTTAGGGCTTATTTATTATATGCTATTCATCAGCATTTGATATTCACAAAGCAAAGCTTTATACAGCCCATGGCTCATTCAAAGTCCGTAAGCTAAAACAAAAGTGAGCTAGCAACTATCTGGTAAGGGTACCAAAACCTCTACTCCCGATCAGCCTCCTCTCCTTTGTTTATTGCTCAGTTAAATTCAATAAGTTGGAACTCGTAACTACTGTATATATCAATTACATCATTATCTTCGTAACTCCCTAAATAACTAAATATCAATTACATCATTATCATCGTAACTCCCTAAATAATTGTTCAGAAATTTTATTAACTTATTTTCAAACCTGATTAACTATTTTGCGAAAATTTTAAAATTAGTTATAAGATTGGGATTCAAATATAAAATTTTTAAATTAATAGTAGATCTATCATTTTTAACCAATTTCTTGAATCTTTTAAATTTTAAAATTATTAAATATTAATTAAGTCCTAATTTTTAAAAAATAATTAAATCTTTATCATTATTTATAAAAAAATGTTAATTATAAAAAAAGTTAAACTTTACTCAATATTACAATACTAGCTTGAATTAAGAAAAAAAAATGACGAACGCTAAGTTTTTCGTGCTTCTTCTTTTCAACTGTCACATGTTCTTTTTTTCACATAATTATTTTATTATTTAATAAATGTGAATTACGCAAAACCCTAATCTTCTCCCCGTTAAGATGTATTTTCCTTCTCACTGTCATAATCTTCCTCGCCTAATCATTCAGCTTTACTCCAAACCCATCAAACCAGGTATGCTTTGGCAATACTTTTCTTTTTTTATTTTCTATTAATTTAATTGTTTGGTCATATTGACTATTTTTCCTACAATGTCAGTCTACTTTTGTAACTCCACCTATGATTCAAGTGGATGCGAGCACATATCGTCAGGAGTCAGAGGATTTGGAAGACTTTAAGAAGTGGAAATTAGAGTTTGTTTTGGAGGAGAAGCGAGAGAAGAGTCAAAGCTTGATTGAAGAAAATGGAGTTATGGAGAGTGTGCATAAAAAGGTTGTTTATTATAATGTTGATGAGGAGACTTTCTGGTCTAGATATTGCTATAGGGTTTAGAAGCTCAAGCATGATAAGGACTTGAGAACTAATCTCGTGAAACAAGCAATATGTACTGAGGAGGAGGACTTGAGTTGGGATGCTGATGATGATGAAGAAATGATTGAGTAAGAGGATAAAAAATCATAAAAAAAGTTAAGGATTTAAGAAAAAAGGGAGCTCAAATAGTGAAAAAGTTATGAAATACAAGAAAGTAGAGCAAATAAATGAAGTTAACACAGGGGATAATCAGGGGAAACAAAGATTGGTAGTAGAGAGTATGTACGTATATCTAATGATGGTGACAATGTAGTTAGTGAGAACTAGAATTGGAGAAGAGTAAAGAAGAAAGTCCATTGAAGTTTGATAAGAAAGTTGGTGTAGAAGTGAAAGGTGATAATATAGTCTTTTAAAGATAGTGAATTCTCGGTGGTATCAAACCTTCAGTCAATGGTAGAGGAAGAAGATCTAAATGGGACAAGATTAAAGACTGAGCAACATAGATGAGAAGAAGAGACCAACAAGTTAGAGTGAAAGTCCAAATAAGATTGATATATAGAAACGATTGATTTTTTTTTTAAATTAAGAATATATATATTATAGATGAAACTATATCTACATTATAGTGAGGTCAAGGCTATTCGCATGGTTTCATAATTGATGGAAAGTAATAAAAAAACTATTTAAGAAGAATGACAGATCAAATGTTAATGGTGAGTAACAAAAAAAACAAAAAGACTATAAACTCTATCTACATCATATTTCCATGGAAAGGTGATGCTGACACTTTAAGCATATATGTAGGTTTTAATCTAATTGACTATTCTGTCCACAATTTGATATGGTTTTTATTTCAAGGCAGTGAATCTCCTACAGTTTATTTCTCGACAGATGTTGTAAATAATAATGGTAAAGGTAGCTTGGAAGAGTATGGCATTAGGGACTCCTTTCTATGATTTGCAAGTAACCCAAATCATCACCTGTTCCCAATTGTAGCAACCGTTATTATCCGATAGTAGGTGTAGTAGTCGACTCCAAATAGCCTTACAGAGATTGCATACGAAGAAGAGATAATCTCTATCCTTCACAACCATATTACAAAGGAGGCATGTATCATTTACACTATCTTTCCATTGACTGAAGGTTTTTAACCTATTCTTGATTACCAGACAAGTGATAAGGGAGGCCTTGGGGCAAAAAGTGTTCTTCCATAAGAGATTAAACCGAGGGTCCACAATATGAGAGATGGCAAACAATTTGTTACAAGAATGGTTAGAGTACGCACCATTCAAGTTAAGCCCCCAAATGTTGACATCCTCATTCTCTACCTTATTTAGTGGAGGTAAGTAATCCAGAAGACAGTGAAAGCCTCTGAAATTGCCTTGCCATGCACCATTCTCAATCAGGTATGAAACTTTTAGATTCAATGGTAGTATATTCCTTAGCCATTGAAGTTCAAAAATCTGTACAAGAGGGCTATATGGAACCCAATTATTAAACCAAAACCATGTCTTTTCGTCATTGCCATTTTTATGTTTAATGCAAGGATATATAACATCCCTCAACTCAATCATCTGCTTCAGAATCTAAGAACCTTCATTTGTAAAATCAGCTTGCCAAAAGTTAGTATTCTTCAAGTAATATTCATGTATATATTTAATCCACAAGGCATTCGAATCAGTATATATTCTCTATAGTCTCTTACATATTAAGAAATTTTGCATCATTGAAATGGAGACGATACTAAGGCCTCTATGCTTCTTTGGAATACTAACTTTACTCTATTTAATTTGATCATTTTTAGAATTATCAAGTTTAGTTGACCATAAGAATGTCTTCATTATTCTGTCCATCTCCTTTATGGCTTTCCTAGGCAAAGCAATATGCCAATCCAATGAAGATGCAAATTGTCGAGAACAAAGATAATAAGAGTGATCCTAGTGATATAGGAAAGAAATCAGTTTTTCTATGCCATCATCTAATTTTTTAGCCTGTGAATGATAGGTGTACAAGCTGAAAATTTTAGCTTATAGGTTGTAGTATGAACTCCCAGATAATAGAAGCGAGTTGGGAGAGCATTCAGCCCAGTAATTCGCTGGATTTTACTATTGCTCACATCATGAGAAGTATATATGATACTCTTAGCTAGATTGTGTTTTAGGTCGAACCATATGGAAAAGGAAGCCAGAACTTGTATCATAATGTTAACATATTGTTCATCAGCTCTACACAACAAAATCAAGTCATCGATATACATGAGATGTATAAGATTGATATCCCTACAGTTATAATGAAACTTGAACCCTCCATGGCAAGATATAAGTTTGTTAATAAGCCTGGAGAAACCCTCAATGACAAGTGTAAACAGATACGGGGATAAGGGATCACCTTGTCCAATTCCCTTAGCTATTTTAAAAGGCTTTGTAGGGATACCATTAACTAGTACATTAAAAGTTGGAGTTCGGATGCATGCCATGATCCATTTGATAAAAATTAGAGGAAGGTGCAAAGCTTGAAGATATTGATGGATGAATTACTAGCTAATAGTGTCAAAAGCTTTAAAGAAGTCTACCTTTATCTGGTAATTGTTGAGTTTTTTACCAGAATTGTAGTCCTTTAGTAGTTCTTGAATCAGTAGAATATGATCTCCGATATATCTATCTGAGAGAAAAACTCCTTGTGCTGTGTTCACAATATCATAATGGCTAATTTAAACCTTTCTGATAAGATCTTAGATATCACCTTATTTATCATGTTGCAACTGGAGATAGGAAGAAAACCACTAATAAGACAAGGATGTTGTTTCTTCGAAATTAAGCAGATGAAGGTACAATTGATTTCCTGAAACAATTTTGAAGAATAAAAAACTTCTAGAACAACCTCAGTAAAGAGTCTACCAGTGATCTCCCAAGTATGTTGGAAGAACATAGCAAAAAAACCATCAAGGTTGGGAGATTTTGAAGGATGTAAGCTAAAGAGGATTCTTTTAATATCATGTTATGTGATGAGTAAGATCAAAGAATCCTTTATGCCTGGATCAACACTGCAATCAAAAAGTCTTAGCACATTAGGACTTGAAGTTGAAGAATCTGCATTTCCCATTAGTTCAATAAAATAATTTCTAGCTAGCTCCAATAAGGAATTCTTTTAAAAATGTGCTCAGTCGCAAACATCATGAAGTATAGAGATCTTATTGATATTTCATTTAGCCAGCAAGAATCAGTGAAAAATAATTGGTATTAAAGTTACCGTCCTTTAACCAGTTAAGTCAAGCTTTTCGCCTCAGGACTGAGTTATGAAATGTAAGAGTTTCCTGATATTCTCGTAAGCATGTCATTTCTACTTGTCTAAATGAAAAATTGTCAGGAGAATGGTAGCAATTATCTTAGGCAAGATTGAGCTTCTCTTTAAAAGTTTGTATATCAGAATTTCTACAAAGCATAAATGTCTTAAAAGCAACCTTCACTAGGCATAGTTTGAACATAATTTGATAGGATTTAAAACCTATTACCTCAGAGTTCAAATAATTGCTAACAACTTCATGAAAACCATCCATACCAGCCATAGCATTGAAAATTTTGAAGGGGACTCGTTCTGGAATCATTGAGCCTCTTGATCCACATTTAAGAATGATCGGATGTCAGGTTTTTGCCAAAATGTACAAAGAATGTGGAAATTAGGTCAGACATGTAGAGTTCACTAATGATTTGTCTAATTTCTTCCTAACAAGAAGGTTGCCTTACTAGTTATTAAACTAGGTGAGTAGCCTTTCTATAGAGTGAACATCGACGAAATCCATCCTCATTAAAAAGGTTGATAATTTTGTGGTCATACTAAGATGGGATCTTCTGTCCCCTTCCATTTCATTTAAGCTGAATGAGCAGTTAAAGTACCCTTCTATAATCCCTGTTGATTGAATGTTGAGTTGTAGGTTATACAAACCCATTCATAATAGGTCCTTGAAAACAAAAATTGGAAGCATACACTAAGGAGATATCAAATTCAGCGTTCTGATTTGTTGGCCGACAATGTAGATGTAACAATGGCCGACAATGTAGATGTAACAATTAATCTGTTTCTTCTAAGACTCAAACCTCAATCAAGTCTGTATCATAAAAATAAATGATCCTGCCATTATAATGTGAGTTGTGATTAGTGTAAAGCTCTCAATTAGTGCAAAAAATCTTAAACCAAGAAGTGTAAGAGGATCTTTTATTTTGGTTTCAAAAAGATCTATTCTAACAGGTTTCTTGTCCCTCGCTACCTCTTTCACCACTGACTTTTTCAAGGGCTCATTTAACCCTCTCGTGTTCCATACAAGGATTGACATGGGAGGGGAAATCCCCTTTAGTTTCTGCTTACCTTTCTTCTTAGCTTCTCTCCTTCTAGTAGCTTTAAGAAGGATATTGTGTTCATAAGGACCAAATTTGAACATTTCAATAATAAAGGGACTACTGCCTATCTCCTAGTCAACTCCATTGACACTTATGATAGTGTCAATGTTGTCTACTGGTGTATCTAATTCAACTCCCCGTTGCCTAGTATTAATGTAATTACCTTGTGGCTTCTTTTCATGATGAACTGCTACTACTTCCTATCTATTAAAAAAACAAATACACATAAGAGGGAGGTGAATTATGTGTAAAAAAATATGCAAGGTATTTCAAAATTGATAATATTCTCTTTTTAAAAATATATAAAGAATTTAACAGTGTCTCTCATTATAGTGATTTCACTTTCTAAGGCATAAAAAGTTTGATATAACTTTTAAGAATATTGATGCTGATAAGGTATTTTGCAAGTCTCATGTGTGTTGTAAAAGTAGTGACTCTTCCTTAAGTAGACATTTTCCTCAACTATCCGTTGCTTAATCTACACTATCATTTATGCTGAAATCTTCGATATTCAAGCGTTAAGATAAACGTTCTGTCAAGGCTTCTAGAGCTAATTATTTGAATTAGTAAGATCCTCCTAGATGTCATGGAGTCATTTCTAATTAGGTAAGGTCATAAAAAAGGTTCATGTAAAAAGGAAGCAATTATCCTATGATTTTATTTCCTTTAAAAATTATATTATTGGGGCGTTTACCTGATTCTCGAACTGCCACAAGGTTGTATCTTTCTCCCATGTTGCTTTCGCGACAGGTTTACCCTTTCACTGGATTAAGAACTCGGTCCATCGGTTCTTCTTATATTGACCCATAGTCCGGTGGTCTAGGATCTTCTCCACTTGATCCTCGAATTGTTTTCTCACAA
>JANSVA010000218.1:35326048-35345162 GCA_025504915.1 Erythroxylum reticulatum | reverse complement strand
CTTTTAGTTGTTCTCTTCCTCCATGATCTTAAGAATGCATCTGAAACAATTATGAAGATGCAGAATGATTCTCCTAATTTCAGGGTTGATAATAGTGCTAAAATTTTCAAATAATCCTTTTTTTTTAACGTCTATTAACACTCTTCAGTCTACTTGATTCTTTTGTCTTCCTTAATATCTTGAAAATTGGTAAGTATAGATCAATTGATCTTGACAAAAATTTTGATAGGCTCACTATCCTATCATTTATCTTATGAACTTCTTTAAAAAATTTTAGGAGGCCCAATTAGTAAAATACCCTTAATTTTTGTATTGATTTACTTATATTCTTCTATAGTTAACTATTACTATGAGTAATTTACCTAATCTTATACTAAATATGCTTTTTGTGTTAGGTTTTATGTCATACATACACATGTTTGTGAAGCATTCTTTTAGGTCGTTAATATAATACCCTTCTTTTTTTATTATCATATTGTCACTTATGGTTCTATATTCCTCTTTAATTGCCTACAAAAGACTAGGTTACCATCCTATAAAGGTTGCACATGCATTCTTTAATATAAAGTTATGTTTCTCTTATATGCTTCATTCATCTGTATATGAAACTTAGCATTTGGTAGCTTAAAGTAACATTTACCAGTTGATCTATTTTGGTAAAGAATACCTTATATATAATTTTTTTAAGTCTTTGAAATTCATACTCATTCTTTACTTCCTACTTACTTTCTTAACCATGGCCAAGTTAGCAAACCACTCTAGATAGTCAACTTTTCTAATAGAACTTGCTTTTGACAGTTTGGTCACCTCCTCTTTTATGACTTATTAGATATCTATTGTAAATTTTGTTTTCTTTTTTCTAAAGGTTTAAAAACACAGCACATTTAATTTTAGAAAATATTACTCCCTTGTTCCCTTTAGGTATACAAGCCAAACTCCAAACAAAAATGTTGAGTGAAAATTTTTAAAAGCTTCTTCTGCAGTTCCTTCCATTCAAGCCCTAATTTTCATTATTTTAGGGTCTTTAAGTTTTTCGTTTAAGATATATTTGATTTCTTCTTGGAGATCCTCCTTAACCCCCCTTATTGGATCTTTGACATCCAATTCCTTTATAAATTTATTTTTATTGTATTATTTTCTTTTTAAGGTGATGGTAAAAAATTGTCTTATTATACTTTGGTCCCTAAATACATCTTTTGTTTCATTTAGGATTGATAATGTCATTAACAATTGATAAGGTGAAAGGATTGTATAGGTTGTACAAAGGAAAGAGATTATAATTATAGAACTATGTTATATTCATTATTTATTTTGATTGTGTTCCTTACATCATAGGTAGGGATATCTTTCTTCAAATGTAGATCTTATCTCCCATAAAATCAAATAGGGCTTTTTTCATAAATTTTAGTCTATCCATGGAGATATTCATCTCTTTGAATGAATCATCAAATAAAATGTCCACAAGAATGCCCATATTTACTAATATTATTTTGACAAAAGAGTTGGCTATCAAAAGAGTTACTCCTATGGCATCTTTATAAGGGTGAATCATGGATATATTATTGATTTTGTAGAAAGTGACCTCAAAGACCTTTATTCTTTTCTTATATCTTCTTAGCTCAAGTTACTTGTCACAAATTTCTCATTTCCTTAATTATCGACCTTTCCGAGGCATTCCTCCCCCATTCTTCCCTAATATAGTCATTCCTACTATTTTCTTTTAAAAAATGATTCAAACTTCCTTATTTGATTAAATCATTAGCTGATTTTCTTAATTCTCATATTTAATATGATTGCGGAAATGATAATATAGGTACTTACCCTTTTGGAGGGGTTAGTATCCTTATTTTCAACTTTTTGGTTAATTTATTATCTAAGATATAGTTAATCACCTTATTTATAGTGTTAAACCTTGGGAGATCTTCCTTGTCCTTTTTTTTATCTTAACTTTAACTCAATTTACTTACTAATTCTTCATATCAACCATATTAACTAAAGAAGCACCCCTCTTTTTATTCTTTTTTTAATTTATTAAGCTTCTCAAATTTTGTTCACCATTTTTCAAGACTTATATATTTTTGCACTTTGATTTAAATCTTCTCAAAAATTTGGAGTCATTTTCTTTTCATATAACTCAATAAAGGTTTATAGTGTTTTAGTCAATTTTCAAAGGTTACTATTGCCATCCTTACATTGAGATTCATGATTTAGGTTGGCTCAAAGTTGAAGCACCGTAAATAATCTCTTAAGCTTTCATCCTACTTTTGAGTTATAGATATCAATTAGGTAAAGTCTCTTAGTTTGCATATATTATTAGTAAAATGTTATATGAATTTGGCAATTAATTCCTAGAACATGGTAATTTATTTAGGAAGTATTGTCTAAAACTATGAACAGACTCTTCAAGTGAAAGAAAAAGCTTTGTATTTGATGGTGTCAAATATGTCATACTAATCTAAGAGTTCCTTATATCTATGTATATAATTAATTAGATCATGCATATCATCATTAATGTCTAAGGTTGACTATTAAATTTGCTTGATGATTTTTTTCACTAGGACATTAGTGATTAATAAACTATTAGGTATTAAGCTCGCCCCTATCTATAATATTCTAATGACATTGATTGTAAGGGTTCCAATGGGGCTCGTCTTAATGACAGACGTTGGGTATGAGTTAGTTACATTTCTTGCATCAACTTGTTGACCTTTTTAATAACATCTTACTTATAGAATTTTGGTCATTATAAGATGAGACCTTTGATTGTTTATTAGATTAAGTAATTTTAGAAGTGTTGGTTGCTTTAGTAAGGTTGGTAGATGGTTCACTTCTTTGGTTATCCATTTTTGTCTCTCTAAATGATGATATCTTTTCTAGTTTAAATTTTATTCAAGTGAGAATATTCAAATTTTCAAAGTTCTAATGGATGAAGTCAAATAACATAGGCTAAAATTGAGTTAGGCCTACTGAACTTCTCTTAATTCTATAAGTATGCATAAATAGTTTGAGTATTGAGGTTACACCTAATAAAGATACTTAGATGTTCAAATTAGTGAGAGTAAAGAATGTTAACAGTGGAGAGTTCTCAAAGTGAATAGGTTATTATAGTGATAATCGTAACTACTTACTTTTAGGTGTAACCCTATTATTCTAAGTAGAGTTTAAATTCATCTTAACTAGGAAGCTTGATTATTATTTTGCTAGGCCTTTATTTTCACAAGTTGAAGTGAGTTGTGTCTTGGTTGATCTTATATGTTTAGTTAGAGATTGCTAAATGAGCTTAGTGATGGTAAGACTAAAAGTGAGAATATTACATGGAAGTCAAATGACAACAACAACAACAACAATTTAAGAAAAATCTCGTTCAAAAGTAAGGTCTAAGGAGATCTAGTAATACGCAATCTTACCCTAACTAGTAGAGAGATTATTTCTGAAGAAGTCCAAAGCCACTAAACCTTAATAAATATCTAGGTTATTCATTAATCAAGCTCATTTCATACACGTGTTAGGGTATATCAATTAATATGAGAAATTAGTTATCATTATTTATTAAAAAATGTTTATGTTAAATAAAAATAATTAATTACTTTATTTATTATCATAATATAATTTAATAAATTGAGTAATTTAATTAAAATAAAATTAGATGAAATGCATGACAAATACAATTCTTTTTTTAAATTAACATTTTCATAGTAATTCATATTTATTAGTAAATATTTAATAAAATAATATTGGTTTTTCATCTAATAAATGAAGTAAATTAATCGTAACTATTATTTGGAATATTTATTATTATTGCAAATAAAACTATAATCATATTGATAACTAAACATAAATTTCTTTTCATGAATAACAAAAAAAAATCATGAAAAGAAAATTAAAAATAACAAAAAAATAAGAATAAGTTAAATGACCAAAATTCACAGGAAAAATAACAATAAGCTAAACGACCATGAATTAGAAGATATAGACACTTACTTAAATGTAATGATAAAGTTCGGGTACTCAAAATACTATTATTCATTTGAAGAATTATATATAAGGTTTGACCTAATTCTTAATATTTTATGATATGATGCGGCATTAAGTATTAATATCTTTTTAAAGTTAGTGTAGTAAAGTGTTATATAAGCACTAATGGAGGTGCTTAGTAAAGTGTTATATAAGCACTAATGGAGGTGCTATCACTAATCAACATTTCGATCTAATTTAGCTAACGGAGACTTTAACATTATGATATTTAAAATTTTTAAGGCACTTAATTAAATAATGTAATAAAGTTCAGACAATGATAAAATAGTTATTCTTATATGAATATATATCATGCAACCAAAAAGGTATTTAATTACATAAGAAGAGCTCCCAATCATAGATAAAAGATGTCTTTTGTTTTTACCTCTAAAAGTGTAAACTTTCATCAAACTTTAAACTCTGCATTAAAAAGAAAGTTTTAACATTTTCTTTCATTGAAGTAATATATCTAGCAATTAAAAAATTAGTTTTCAAGTAAGAATATATTTTTTAAAATAATGCATTATAATATAGAAATAAATTTAATTCTTATTAATGAATGAAATATAAACATTTAATAACTTCTACAATTAAATCTCACTAAGTTAATAATTTTTATTAGATAATAAATTTTTACAGTTATGAATTGAATTAATATGATAAAATTAATTTTTAATTAATTATAATTCTTAATAAATATATGTTATATGGGTCCAACTTTACTAACATATAAAGGTTTTATCGTTTTTGTTAATTGAATGTATATCCATAATCTCGTAATATACTTTTAAGGAAAAAGAGTTGATCATGATATTCATGCGAATCATTAAGATATAATTACACACCTTTAGAGAAACAAAAAATTGGAAACATGAAATTTATCCTTTTAAATTTTGTGAGAATAGGTAAATTAGAGTCTTCATATTTTTTTAATCGAAAATACTATCTTTTTCTTCTAAAAAAGAGGTATAGAAATAAAGATATTATTATATATCCTATTTATCACTAAAGGAGCTAAAAAAAGTCAAGTTGTTTTTAAATTTGCAATGCTTCATTTGCAATATCATTGATACCTACATCTAAGAGTTAGTAGGTATGATCTAAAATTTTTGTTGGCTAGTGAATAAAGTTGCATATATTATTCTTGTATGTTGGTTTTAAGTATTACAAAGGGGAAGAAAAAAAAGTAAGCCTAAATAGGTCTCACATCCTATAAGAGACCATTTAATGAGGGTTAACTTTCCTCCTTTATTTCAATTAATGGAGGGAATATGGCAACTATATATTCATTTTAGAGAACCTCTTATTAAAAAATAGAGAAATGAAAATTTGATTTTTTTTAATTGATTGAATGCATGGTAAAAATTATTTTGATTTTTATCTTTATATAACTTATTTAAGAATGATATCCATTTCTGTTATATAATCATTTAACTTTGAAATTTTGTTTATGAATGTTCATTTTATTTACTTACATTTCAGACCAACCCTTACTTGATAATCATTTTTATTGATTACAAATAGAAGGAGTGAATGCTAAAAGAATTTTAATAATGTGAAGCATCACTGAATTAGCAAAGAGATGGTGAAATGAGTTTGCTTTCATATAATTAGTGTTTGCTCAAAAAATGAACTAATGTAGGTTTTAAAAATCTTTGATAAATGTTAGCATTAAATTCTTTGCCACTAATTATCATTTTAAATTAACTTAAAAATAAATCATTCAAAATATGTTAGAACACTAGACTTAAATATGATAAACATAGAGATGTAGACTCTAAAATCAAGCTTAGTGGTATGCTCTTACGCAAGAAGTAATGAGACAAAAAAAACAATATGATATAGTATAAAAGAGTTTACAATATTTTTTTTCATTTAACGATGGATATTTTCTTAATCAAGTATCTATGCTTTTTTTAATTAAGTCCTTTAATATTACTAATTTTTATATTTAAATCCCTTTTGTTAACTCTTTTAATGGAACGATTTATATGGTACCTTAAATCAACTTGAAGCTAACATAGACCTTTCCCAAAACAAAAAAAAACGCTTAAAGCTAATTTGGTAAACAGGGTTCTATATTATTACATTAGGCATCCACTTATACGAGATCATATGTTTTGTCCTCTTTAAGATAATCTTGAAATTAAAATTAATAGACCAACATAAGTTCTTTTGTAAAGATTGATATTTTTGGAACTTTTCTTTCAATATAATGTTGACACATCAAGAAAACTACTATATTTTAAAAATAAATGTCCATGATATCGTTTTTCATCTAAAATCTATAGTAAATCAGTTAGTAGCATATAACTCTAAATAATTAACATTAAATGTTATCTCTATTCTTATATAGTTTTTGCAACAATATTTCATTGATAATTTTTTTACAAAATACGTTATGATAGTATACAGAAGCATCCATAAAATATATTTGTTATCGCCTTTCCAAGTTTCATCCATCATCATTAAGAATTTTTAGAAAATAAAAACAAATTAACACTACTCTTTTTATTAAATCTAAATAAAATATCAAATTGAAGTTGCATTTAAAAGTTTTATATAAGTTTAATATTTTATATGAGGTCAACAAAAAATAATTGAATTAATTGCTATTTTATAACAACAGATTTAACTAGATACTTTTCATTTTCTACAAATATATTTGGACATTATAATTTTCATTAGAATTAATTTATTTATGGACTCTTATCACCATTTGAAATAATTTTCTTATTAGATTATATATTTCAAAAATATTTCAAAAATTATAGTATAAGAATGAAAATGTTATTACCGGGTGATTAGTAAACGATTTTTGGTAATAGACAAAGAGAATGACATGGTAATTATGGAATTACATTTTTTTATATGTTTAAATTTTTTCACCCACTTGATGCAAAATATTTTTTTGCATAGTATTACTTTATGTATAGATGTTTCATCATACTTAAGGAAACTTATGGAGGAACTTTTCAGTTGCAAATAACTATTGTAGGTGCACAATGGGTATTCCTTCACATGCTATTAACATAAAGTGTTCACATCTCTTTTCATAATTTATTTGGTTAAATGAATAACTTTTGCATCCACTTGACTTATAACTATAGTTTTCTTTCTTTTATTGATTTTTTGAATCTTGTTATGATAAATTATTCCTTTGTATTTTGTTTTATCTATACATTAAAAATTAAATTTATGTATATATGAGTTCCATTTGTTTTACTTATTTTTTGTAGGAATAATTTAGAGAAATTTATTTAAATGATAATAAAAGTATCCTTTATTCTTATGTAAAAAAAAAGTTAGAGGTGGATAAGAACACAAATTAATTAGAAATATACTTGGAAGAAGCATTAAATCGAAATCTTTATGTTGCCACTGCATCAGCATTAATTAGTAAAAAAATTATTAGCTTCGTAAGGGACTTTAAAAAATGTTTTTAGCATTGTTATAAAAATAAATTTAAAATTACGAGAAAAGATGGCAAATTGATTGAAATTGAGAATTATATATATATATATATATATAGATAGATAGATAGATAGATAGATAGATATTGATAGTAAGAAGCAAAACTAACACTATATGGTTAAGTAGAGAAAAAAAAAAAGCAGAAATCTTGTTTAAAAATATTAAGAATCAAATTATGTTAGTACTTTTACCTAATAGTGAAGACGAAGATGGTATAAGATTTGATAATTTAGAAATGTTTGAATATTTTAAAGAAACTGAATTATAATTTCAAGAAAAGAGAGTTTATAAATGAGTTGCCTTTTTATACTAGGTGATAAATGAGTTACCTTCTTGAATAGGAGAATCTTTAAATTTTGTTAAGCTTTAAACAATGAAAAGAAACAATAGGCAAATGAGTTAAGATGTGCTTATTAAATTGGGAAATCATAAACTTTTCAACACTCATAATGAATAATGCAAGTTAAAAATGTCTTGAAATTCAAATATTTGAATACAAAGAAGAGGTTAAATTTAATTATGAAAAATAAGTTCTTAAATTATATGTTGCGTACATATTAAACCTCATTCTTAAAAATGGTTTAAATGAACAAAATGAGTTAATTATAAAAATCTAAAATATAGAGCTTTATGTTTGATGTTCTATGGATGAACTTAATAACTCCAAAAAAAATTGAGAAGAAAAAGATTAATAGGAAAAGTCTCCTCTACCTTGATGTATAAAGTAAGAGAAATACCCTCTAGTTGTTATTATAAGAAAATGATACATGAGAGAAAAAAAAAGCTTATAATTTGAAAATCATGATGATGAAATAGTAACTAGTGCATTAATGATGTTTTAATTATATAATTGTTATAAAAATTTATGTTTTTATTATGCAAGAATGAATATTTAGAAATTATACGTTCAGTGGATTTAGAATATTCGAAGATTGATTATAGTCATCCTTAATTTAGTAGTATCTTAATTAATCATAGAATCCGATATTATTCTCTAAAGTAAAGCATACCATTAAAATAATAATAATCTTCTTCATTATAAATAGACTTCCTATATTATATATTATACATATAATACTTATAAGAATCAAATAGCTCTTTTAGTTGTTAGGTTCACTATTATACACTTTTATGACCAAATGTAAATCCTATATCTATTTTTGTCCCTTATATTCTCTCCTTTATTTTTATATTTTAAAATGGTGTAAAATTTGAGCTTTTAAGTTTATTGGTTAGAATTTCTATACGAGTCACCCTATGAGTTCAAGCCTTCTTTATTCAAATGTGTGTTAATTCAATGATTTTCTTCAAAAATGGGAAGAGTTTTTTTTTATTATTGGTTTGATGAACTTCTTTTAAGAGAAAATATTTTTTGACTGTTAGTTTGGTGAATCTCTTCCCAAGTGAGAAGATTTTTTCATTATAGGTTTACTAATATCTTCTTGATAAGAAGAGTTTTTTACTTTTTGTTTAATAGATCTTTTTAATTGAATGAGAACAAATTTGTTAATAGTTTAGTAGATCAATTCCTGAGAAAGAAGAGAGTTATTATCTTAGTGAATATATTCAAATGAGAGGGTTTTGCTATATTTAATTTTTTGTAATTAGTTGAATCAATTATGCTCTAATTTTAAAAAATGTATTTAGGTATTGAAAGATTGATTGTAATCTGATTTACAATAATCCTAATTAATTATAAAATACGATATTATTTTGTAAAACAATACATATTATTACTTAATAAATACATCATTCCTCCATATAAGTAACAAATCTTATATTATGTGTTGTTCATATAATATCAGTAAAAAAAAATGTAGTCCTCTTAATTATTTTGTTTATAGATGTAGGTTTTTATAGTTAAACCATGTAAGTCTTGTTTCTATCTTTTCTCTCTTTTATTTTTTCTTTTATATATATATATATGTGTGTGTGTGTGTGTGTGTGTGTGTGTGTGTGTACATAACTGAACTTTAAGGTAAGCATTGAATGTCGACTAATTTTGGAAACCAAGCATCACTTTTTTTAGCATAAATTCCTGTAAGAATTTTATATTAAGGTAGTTCAACTGACAAAAAAGTAAAAAAATATCAAATGATAAGAAGGAACCAATGTATGAATCAACCTTCTTATTTATCCAAAATTGTGTTTAATTATGATTTAGGTGGTTAATTTCAAATAATGAAGGATAATCCAATTTTATGGTTAGTCAGTCAAGATGTAATTGGTCATATCGTAACTTCTTATTTACGAAGAAGATTTTAGTTCGTTATCTTAAAGTTATTTTCTATTTCAAATTTTGACCACTAAATGTTTTGATTCAATCTTTGAACTTTACTAATCATTCTATATTAGGATATTTTTAATGTTCTTAATGACAATTTTACATGCCATTTAAGTTGGATACACACATCATTAACAATTATATGTTAACTATATGCCTAGGTTCGATTATGTTGATTTCATATAACATTTTTGTTAATATCATTAGCGAAAGTACAAATATAAATTGAATAGTAAAATTCAATGACTATTTTAGAAGGTTTAATATTTGGAGGACTAAAGTGAAGCAATATTAAGTTGAAGGAATAAAAATACACATGTCCTAATTGAATTTATTTTCCTCTAAAATAAAGGGAAAATCAATAATTTAAATTAAGAGAGAAAATTATAAAAGTTTTAAATAGAGAAAACAGTTTTTCAGTGGGAGAAAATAAGCATCAAAATTAGGATCAAAGGAGAAATTGGAGAATTGAATGATGAGGTGCCTAATATAATTATATATTTTATGATATTTCCATTTTATACTTGTATTGTCAATTTAAATTTTTTATTTAGTATGATTTTATTATAAATATATTAAGCTTAGACTACATCAAAATATTATTTAATGTTTTTTTTGGTATATTGGGTTATAAAAATTCTTGATTTAATTAAATGTATGACGTTAACTTTTGCAAATAGTATTAGTTATATTTTAGATATGTGGTTTTGTCTTAATTTTTAGCATAAGCCTAGTGATTTTTTATGAATTAATATAATTAAGATGAATTTATATTTAGGAATTATATATAAGATTTGTTTGAGATGATATATTTTATTATTATTATTATGAAACATTGTTATATTATGATTAAGGTCCTTTAGAGATGTTGGTATAGTTATTATAGTATGATCAGTAAGATTTATGGTCTTTTTAATGTGACAGTGTCTATGTTGTAAGTGTTTGAGCATAAATATGTGTTTATAATGTCATTTATAAGGCTTGTGATTTAGTTTCAAAGTGGCATTATAAGAATATTATGATCTTTGAGATATGTTAAGTTTTTTATGAAATTTTATATCGATATATATAGATATTATGGTGATTAATTTGATTCTTAGAGACATATCATGTATATGATGTGACTATTGGACTTAGATTTAGATGTGATGTGGTTAATAGGCCTAACATTAATTTTGGTATGACTATTAGGCTTACCTTTACATATGATGCAGTCACTGGACTTATCTACTAATATCATATGGTTGTTAGGTTTATCCTTGAGAGTGATGTTGTCATCAGACCTACCCTTAAATATGTACATGTTAGGTCTGCCTTTAAGTGATATATAACTATTTGTAATATCTTTAAATATGATATAATCATTGGACTTACCTTTGAGTATGATGTAGTCATATAATCATTGGACTTGCCTTCGAGTATGATGTAGTCATTAGGTCTACTTTCAAATATGTTATGGCTAAGCTTGTGGCCTTCAAACATTTATTATTTGAATGTGTTTATATTACATCTAAACATATGACATGTTCTTCTAATGTATGTGTGTAGCATTAGGGCATATTATCTAGGCTTTAGTGTATATTTATGGCCTGTAGATATGAATCTATAGTCATTTCTTATCACTTTGCTTTATGAAATTTCTAAACATATGCATGTGCAATAAGGTTCATTATATGTAATGAATAAGTGAATATTGCTCAGAAATTGAAGCTAAAATATAAGAAAAGCTAATTAGATCAAACAAAGGTAAAAATGGTTCCTCGTGTTTATTGTAAATCAATTTTTATACTGGTTAAGGGTAGATGTCTCTAAGCGTCAACTCTATACAAAGCTTAGAACTTGTAACTTCAAACTATATCCTTTTGAAGCTAAATCAACCATAGGAAACTATTAAAAATAGTCTTAGATATTACATTACTATTTCAAGTGAACATAGGTCTGACTGAATACCTTAATGATCGAATAGAACTTCACATTCCTTTTAGCAGAGATTGATATGAATTAGGTGAGAAGTCAACTTCATTTTAGTAAATCCAAAAACCTAAAGTGTACTTTGAATAAAGAACTAAAATTCATAGTGCTTTGAACTTGTTATTATTGGTCAAATAGAGATATATCATATGTTATAACTCAAAGAACTAGATACAATATTGTTTACCTAACAACCCCCGATCAGATCTATAAATGTAAACAAAATTGAGACCTTTTAAACTGGGATTTGTAAATAAATTTGCTTGTGATTCTTATAAGTGAAGGTTGTCTAATTAGATGGTTGCTCTCCCATATCATTAAGAGCATTCATGTTCAATCTTTTACATTACAACTTGCAATAGAATAATTCATAATTTCTAATAACTATATAGTTTTTCATTATAATAATTGGTATGGTTAGTAACTTTCAACAATTTTTTCAAATGTATGTTCTTAAAAATTAGTCACATATATGCATGGTTGGTATTAAGGTAGTGATGGCTAGGTTTCTTTAGCTACTTAAGATTTCTTCTTTTTGTTAAATTCACATATCTAAAAAATTAATTAAATAGCTCATATATCAAGCCATGTCAACTAAGCTAACGATGGTCATAAAGAGGGATTAACTTTAAGCTACATTTAATACAATTATTTTATGTATTATAGTATTAAAAATAAAGCTTAGGCTAGTTTGGATAATTTTCCTAAGTTGTGAATTAATATCTTTCCAAGATAAATATAGGTATTAGGGAAATTAATATTTAAATGCTTAATTTTAATAAAATTATAAAAATAGTTTAGAAACTCTATTTTTAATACTTTAATACCTAAACTCTTACATCATATACATATAGCCTGTTGTTAGTCTCGATCAGTATTAACAAAGTTGATGTGGTTTGTCATATGTATTTTATTTACTTCTTGAGACACATGGCATGACACATGTATTTTTTTTTAAATTTGAGCCACATGGATTTAAAAAAAATAAAAATAATACCAAATGGATTCCTAATTTTCTCCATCAACTTTATAAGTTCTTATCTATTAATTTCTTATCATATATTTGTTGCTTCATTACTCAATACTGAACCATTCATTGCTCTAGGTTCCTTTTCCTTTTAGATGCTATCAAAATATGCATTACAAGGCCAACATCTTTCTCTTAACTATTTTTTCTTTTGAAATATATGGGTAGAGTATATATGAAAAAGAATAATCTAAAGGGATTTGAGTTAAGGCTGGAGATATATGTCTAAGATACATATGTTTTACTTGGAACTTTACTATGTTTTCTTTATAAATTATCTTTATTTGATATTGCAATTAGTTTTATTTGATGTTTTAAGTAATTTTGAAGAAAATTTGTTTTAGAAGTGATTTTGGCTAAGAATCGAAAAGCTTTATGCATCAAATTAAGAAGAAGAATATATGGTCTCAGAAAAGGGAATGTTATAATATATGTCTCTCTTTAGATAGAAGAATTGAGTGAAAATATTGAACTTGGAATCACACACAATCGTGTGCTAAGTTGTGTTCTTTTCTAAAACTAGAGTTTGAAAACATGATCTTACATATGAGCATGTCATAACCTATGTCACATGGCACTATATTTATAATGTTAAAAATGATCTCAAACATGATCATATCATAACATGTTTTCCTCTAGATGAAGAATTTAAGTTCCATTGGTGATCACAACCTAGAATACGACCGTGTCCAAATCACGTTTATTGTGGAAACATACTATTTAAACATGTGTGAAACCTTAGTGTAAGGGGATTTCAAATTTCAAAAGTTTCAAGTTAGCTTTTAGCAACTAAAGCGAGAGAGAAACCTTAAGGAAAGGCGTGCAATTGTCTTCAAGGTAAAAGAGATCCAAGATAATCACAAAAAAGTATATAAAAAAAATCCAAAGATTAAGAATCCATTAAAGCACTTTTCTTATTTTTATGATTTATATAATTATTTTTTTAAGTTTATTGTTTCAAGGATGGTGCATAACTAAACCTCTAATATAGAATATGGATGTATTAAACTGATTATTTATGACGTAATTAAGTTTGGGTGTCGATGATTTCTTGATAAAATGCCAATTAATATCTCTAAATTAATTCAAAAT
This sequence comes from Erythroxylum reticulatum, assembly GCA_025504915.1. Taxonomy (NCBI): domain Eukaryota; kingdom Viridiplantae; phylum Streptophyta; class Magnoliopsida; order Malpighiales; family Erythroxylaceae; genus Erythroxylum; species Erythroxylum reticulatum. Next base: position 35,331,300 of record JANSVA010000218.1, on the reverse strand, counting down.
AATTAAGGCATCATAAGAGGAAACGAGAGTGAAAGATGGAATTAGTTCATTAAATTATTAATCTTTAACTTTACAAAAAGGGTGTTGGTAAGTGAAGATTTAATTAAATCTTATAAAGCTTAATGAATCCTTTTAATCTTTATAACTATAAAAGTATAAATAGGATTAATTTGAGTACGTTATTATTTATTTTAAAAGAACAACAAGAGATTTTTAAGTTTAGATCTTGAAAATTATCTATACTAATTTACAGCACTATACTTTAAACTACTAAGTCTATTTATGAAGTATATCACCGTAGGGTTAAACCATTAATTATCTCTTATTTTATTCATTTACTATTCACTTTTTTTTTCCTTAAACATCTTTATTTTTTTGTCTAGATATAAAACTTGAATCAATTGGAAGTTGAATATATCTCCTTATGGTAGAATATTAGGTTACACCATTTATTACTTAAATGATAGTTACAAATTTTTGATTTATTCACAATAAGTTTTTGGCATCATTATAAGAGAGGCAATCAATATCAATTTTAACTGTTTATGTATTAGTCTAAATGTTTACTTCGTGTTTTTATAGTTGTGTGTTTGCTTAGATTCCCTAATTTATATCATGTATAGAGGGAGCTCATAAAATTGTGTCTTAGAATTTTTGTGGTTAGTTCAAAGGTTTTTGCTTTTCAGTATTATAAGTTTTTTTTAGTTTTTTTTTCTAATTTTACATTTTATTCTTTTATTTTTGCTTTCACCACTAACCTTGCATTGTATGGAACAACTTAATAAGTAAATTGTCCCATTTGAACTAAAAATTTAAAGAACTTTGTGTGTTATAAAAAATGCAAGAAGGTTGGAGCCAACAAGTGAAATATAGTTAAAGGTAAAAGTAGAGCAATCAATACCACCCATGCAGAAAACCATAACCAAAGGTCATTATATGACTATGCAATGACTTAACACCTATGGATATGAGGCCAACGTGAATGTTACGACTTTAAAATTAAGTCGGACCTTATCACTATGGTGTAACAAGGATCCCAATATATGTAAAACATACTTCTTGGACATTTGACGACACCATTAAGATGAAAGGAGGAAGTGAGGATGCAATCAAATTAAGGCTTTTATCCATTTTCCTTAAGAGATAAGTTATTGTTGAACTTAATGGCTGCAAACTGCTTCACCATTTGGAACACATTATCACAAGCATTTATGAGCAAACATTTTTCCTTATGTAAAACTACCAAGCTTGGGAATGACATTCCAAGTTTCATGTGATTGGAAGGTGATTTTTTATATGATCTCAGGAGAGGTTTAAGGAGATACAGATGAGATGTCCTTATTATGATCTATTGAATTGGTTGATTATTCAAATATTATACTTGGTTTTAGTAAATACTTATAAATGAGCATTGATTCATCAAAGAAAGGTATTATAATTGGAATGACTATTGAAGATGCTACGACACTTTTGGCCTAATGAGAGACTTATACCTACAAGGAAAGTTGGTATAAACGATTTTGGATACTATAAACAAGTTAAATTCCAAAGTTGGTTCCCTTATTAAGATACTTGGTAGATAGAGCATTAATGATATTTCTTGCTTAGTTATTACTTGTACATATTATGGTAGAAATCATATGAGTTCAAGTGTATATATGAGAGCAGGCTTAGTTTGAGTAAAACTTCAACATATCATTGCAATAATATAACCATATTCCACCACCTATAATCTTAGATAATGGTTGATCTAAACTTTACATGAAATAATCAAGCAAGCAATTTAAGTTCAAGACCATGTAACCTCCTAGATTCCAACTGAGACCCTTATATCATTAATAAATTTAGGATACCTTATGGTCTAACTTAGAGGGATAAAATTTAGGATGGGGATCATAATATTACAATTCCATAAGTGACTTTGGAGTTTATTATGAGTTTTATGCATTGAAATTTATGAAGATCAAAACGTATCAAACCTCTATCATGCATTTTAATAAGCATATAACTATAATATCTATTTTTGCATGATATATCACCAACCTTCAAATAACACCCTACACTCAAAAAAGAAAATCATACAACCTCACTCATAATGGTGTTACTTACATCAATTATTTTATTTATGATGCATTGTGGAGGGTCATCAATATAATTTAGGATATTGTTTTACCCACTACTTAAAGTATATGTTGATGAAACAGAAAGGGCAATTTATGGAAGCTCATATATTAACCACCTTGCAAAAACCTTTTTTTTTCCCCAATCTCCTTGAGATGAATTTGTCTTGTAAGATGAGCTGATGAGATATATGGAACTAGTAAAGAAGTTAAAGGTAGCTTATATGTTAGTTAGTATCAAGGGTAGTGAGTTTAGGGGTAATGCTTTGATGACTTAGGCAAAGGACTTAGATTGGAGATATATGAAGTCATTTCCAATTATATAGCAACATGAGGCAATAGTTTTGAAGCCTACAGAAGTTACATTGATGCTTCAAGAACTGTTAGGGGAAAGAATTAAGAGAAAAGTTCATTAAATGGAGTGACATTTGATAGCACTAATTAAACACAGTAGAAGATCTGAGGAATCCTCTTTGCACAATCTCAATAGATGGATTGGGTGGAAGAGAACATGGCCACTTATTTTCAATATGTCAAATTTATAGCAACATTTAGTATTTTTCTACCCTCTCTGTCTCCTCCGACGTATGATATGAACAGTAATCATAAAAGTCCAACAGATAAGTGATATGTTGATTGTTTTATTTTTCTAATGTATTTTATTTCAATTTATTTCTTTATACTTTTTGTTTTTTTATTATATATTTCCATTTTATTTAATACCATTGTTTTAATTTGTTTCTTGTGTCTTTTGTGCTTTCTTTTTCTTATGTCCTTTATTGTTTTGTATGCAAGGTACTTAATTTTTATGATTCTTATCAACTTAAATTAGTTGAACATCTATAACTTGGCTCATAGAAGTTTCTATATCGTGAATTTCTTTCAACTTTCTCCACTATTTTCATACTAGTTTATTTCTTTTATGTGCTTTATATGCATTCATTAAGGACAATATATATCTTAGGTATTAGGGAGGGATTTACCATAAGCCATATTTATATAAAGATATCCTACAAGTAAATCAATTCAATTGCATCTGAGTTACTAAGTTACAGTTCCAGGAAATTTAAAATAAAATAAGGTAACTAAATTGATTAATTAGATATGTACATTGCATTGATATTCAACTTTGTTAACTTTATAGATATAGTCACTATTGAGTCGTATGAAAATTTTACCTAATAATCTTAAGAATGTTTCTTTAATTAAGTGTTGTTATTATGTAAATAATTTTAACATAAGTTATAGTATAGCACAATAAGTAGCTTATGATTTGATATTAATTGTGAATTATTACATAATAAATGGTCAATAAAGTTTTAGTGTAAATAAATTCTATTCCATTGATTTTGATTTATGTTAATACATCAATATTATGAATAGTGCTAGTAGTTATAAATATGATCTAACTTGGTAACAAGAGGTATTTATGACTTAGTGTCTACCTTTGTGTTAAAAGGTTTGGATTTTGTTTTAAACACGCTTTTTTAGGCTCTATAAAAGTTTTCAAAAATATTTTCTAACAATTTCTGTCAACATAGGCTGATGTTTATTTATTGGTTTATATTGTTTATTCATATTTCATTCATTTCATATATGTCATAGTTGTTTGATTTCAACTGAAAATTGAAAGATTAGGAAGTCAAGTTAACTTGCAAGTTAGTGTATAAACAAGAAATCTGGATGGTTGATGAACAATATAATTAAGTGAATAATCATCAATCTTAGCTATTTTAATTGGATTATTTTCTTGAAAGAAAAAAGAATGTATTAAAATATAAATCATTGTTTACCAAAGTAGTAATAAGATAATACCATTAAAGATTAAACTACCTCTAATAGCATTATACTGAAACTATAAAAAGATACAAAGAGATTTATCTACTTGATTTTCCAATCAAGTAGGCATTGAGAGCTGAAGCAGCGATAGTCCTTATAGATTTATCTACTTGACAACAAAATTATAGTTTTGAATAAAAACTCAAACACATAGATGTCAAAGCTTATTTCTCTTTGGATGAATAATTTAATTTTCGGAGGTGAACACAATCTAGAACATGGTTTTGTCCTTAACCATGTTTGTTATAAAAATATACTATATCAAGACTAGTGAAACCTTATTATAAGGAGTTTGTGTTTTAAAAATTTTCAAATTACGTATTTATTATTTAAAGAGAGATAGAAACCTTAGGGCAAGGCTTTCATTTATTTTTAAGGAGAAAAGAAATTTAAGATCATCCCAACAAAGCCAAAAGAACATTCAAAGATTGGGAATCCATTAGAAAACTTATTATCTTTTATGATTTTGATAATTGTTTTATTTATGTTTATTATTTTAAGAATGGAGCTTAACTAAACCTTTAATTTAGTGTACGGATGGATTAAATGGATTATTGATAATGTGATTTTGGGTGTCTTTGATTTCTTGATAAATTGTCAATTAATGCATCTGGATTAATTTAAAATAATTAAGGTACCAAAAAATGGAGCAAAAATGTGTAAGGTAGTATAAGTTTATCGAACTATCAATCTCCAATTAGCTTTGTTTAAATAGATTTTGCTTAGAGAAGTTATTTAATTAAATCTTATAAAACTTAATATACCCTTTTAATCTTTAATGCTAGGGAAGTTGGAGTGGTTTAATTCAACTATTTTTATTATTAATTGAAAGAGAATAATAAGAGATATAAAAGATTAGATCTTCCAAATTATTTAGACTAATTGACAATGGACAAAATTAAGCTACTTGGATATATGTATTTATGAAGTACACTACCTTAGAGTTAAACTCTCTTGTTAATTGCATTTTCTTTTATTTATTTAAGGTTCATATTTAATTTCCCTGTAAACATCTCTATTTGTCTTGTCTAGATAATGAAAGACTTGAATTAATTGATAGTTAAAAAGACCTTTTTAGGGTAAGATATTGCGTTATGCTAGGTTACTGCTTAAACGACAATTAATTCACTATAATTAGTGAATGTGGATTACAAGAATGATATCTACTAATTGGAGATAAACTATGAGAGCAAATTTTTATTCCTATTTAATTCAATAGTCCTCTTCTTATTTTTCCTAAGCAGGTTGAATTGCTATTTTGTTATGAAATTAAAACAACTATTTACCATCGAT
>JANSVA010000218.1:35271575-35282069 GCA_025504915.1 Erythroxylum reticulatum | reverse complement strand
AGGAAGTGAGTAAGAAGAGAGTTGCATAAGAATTATGGAGACTTCTTCAGATCCAGTTCATTTATCGTCAAGTTTGTGTATATCTAGTTTACCTAGAAATGTGAAGCGTGTATTATCAAACAAAATAGAAAATCTTGTAGAAATTACTCATGTAGAGAATCGTGTGTATGGAACTTCTTTACCTATGTTGAGTCCCTACAATATCTATTCTCGTGACCGTTCTTGGACCAGAAGTATTAGGAGTGTGTTATCTACTACTAGACCTTGTGTGAAAGAAATCATCCAAAGTTCCAAACTGGAATAGTGTGGTCTCAGATATACAACTACATAATAGTACGTAAAGCTAAAAATCCCTAAGGAGCTGATCGCCTTATGGAGAGAGCACAACCATACACATCTACACTTTGGAGATATACGACTTGTTCTTACCTTACATGGAATAAAAGATATTCCTACAACAACCAGGATATCCTTACTTGACATTGCCTACACAATGTACTAGAATGCTCTAATTGGTACCTTGCTGACTACGCTCAACAACGAAAGTTTCATCTTGACCATAACACCTAATTTCAACATCAGGTTGGATGATCCTACTTCATCTGAATGTATAAAAGTTCAGATCCAAATCACTGGAGCAAATAAAGATCTAGAAGCTATCATGGCTACCTTACATCACTAGATGATCTACCGTATACAGAATCATGCCTTAGACATAAACTTTCCAAATTCTACTTTGGATGCTCTTTACATGGTTGCTGATCGAGTTAGTGATCAGACTATTATCATTCAGATCTTGAAGTAGTTACCTTCACAAGAGCTTGAAAAGTTGATGCCAACAAAATGGATTACCAACTACCAAAGGGTATTCCACGTGCCTCATTGACACTCTTTTCTTACAACAACTCCTCCGATTTTGAAGACACTGGGAGATGGCTAAGTTAAATCCATCTACACATGGCCCAGCGACGATCTAGCCCGTATTTTCTCATACGAAAGGCAAAGACTGTCCTCTTATTCATTATTTCAAATCCAATGGAGATCCAATCTATATAAGTCATGATCGTGGACATTTTGTATGGGACATTGACTTATCCATGTGCGAACAAGATTATGAGATTTGTCTCAATCCTGAGTCAGATACTGGTGATGATGATCCAAGATATCAGCAGAGAAGGAAGAAGAAAAAGCCCAAATCTCGGTGCTTACCTTGTCGTGGCTATCACCCTCTTGATGGTGATCCAGATCCAGACGATCATAATGGCCTATCCATGATAGAAAATTCCAAACCAAAGTCTCTCAGAGAGATGCTCTGGTCGTCTATGTTTAATATGTCAGATCCTTGCAGATCTACTGGTGGATCGTAAAAATCTAAGCCAGTAATTCCTGTTATGACTCCTACTCCTCAACCCTGTATGATGGCAAGTCCATACGAGGATGATTTTTTTCAATTATCCAGGAGTACTGATGAAACACAACGGGTTGTCTATAACCCTTATGCTGTCTACAACCCGCTGTGTTTCATCAGTACTCATGGATAATTTAGGAAAATCATCCTCATATGGACCTGCCATTATACATGGTTGAGGAGTAGGAGTCATAATAGGAATTGGTGGCTTAGATCTGCACGATCCACCAGTAGATCTGCATGGATCTGACATATTAAAGATAGATGACCGGAGCATCTCTCTAAGAGACTTTGGTCTGTATCTTTCTATCATGGATAGACCATTATGATCGTCTGGATCTGGATCACCACCAAGAGGGTGATAGTCATGAGAAGGCAAATACCAAGATTTGGACTTTTTCTTCTTCCTTCTCCGCTAATATCTTAGATCATCATCGTTAGTATCTGACTTAGGATTGAGACAGATCTCACAATCTTGTTCGCACATGGATAGGTCAACATCCCATACAAAATGTCCATGATGATGACTTATATAGACTGAATCTCCGTTGGATTTAAAATAATGAATAGGAGGACCATCTTTACTTTCCGTATAAGAAAATACGGGCTGGATCTTAAGGCTTGTTGACCTAGATGATGGATCTAGTTGTATATTAGTGGGCTAGATCATCAGGATAGACCTGATGTTGCAGGACCAGGTTTATCGTCACTAGGCCATGTGTAGATGGATTTGATTGAGCCATCTCTTAGTGTCTTCAAAATTGGAGGATTTGTTATATGAAAAAAGTGGCGATAAGGAGCGTGGAATACCCTTTGGTAGTTGGTAATTCATTATGTTGGCATCAACTTTTCAAGCTCTTACAAAGGTAAATGCTTTGGGATCTTAATGATAGTATTCTGATCACTAGCTTGATCAGAAACCATGTAAAGAAAATCTGAAGTAGAATTTGGAAAGTTTATGTCCAAGGTATGATTCTGTAGACGGTAGATCATCTGGTGATGTAAGGTAGCCATGATGGCTTCTGGATCTTGATCTGCTCCAGTGATCTGAATCCGAACTTGTATACGTTCAGACAAAGTAAGATCATCCAACCTAATGTCGAAATCAAGTGCTATGGTCAAGATGACACTTCCGTTGTTAAGCGTAATCAGCAAGGTACCAATTAGAGCATTTTGGTACGTTGTGTGGGTAGTGTCAAAAAGGGATATCCTGGCTATTGCAGGAATACCTTTTCTTCTATGTAAGGTAAGAATAAGTCGTATAGCTCCAAAGTGTAGATATGTATGATTGTGCTCTCTCCATAAGGCGGTCAGCTCCTTAGGGATTTTTAGCTTTACATACTATTTTACAGTTGTAGATCTGAGACCACACTGTTCTAGTTTGGAACTTTGGATGATTTCTTTCACACGAGGTCTAGTAGTAGATAACACACTCTTAATACTTCTCATCCAAGAATGGTCACGAGAATAGATAGTGTAGGGACTCAACAAAGGTAAAGAAGCTACACATATGATTCTCTATATGAGTAATTTCTACAAGATTTTATATTTTGTTTGATAATATACGCTTCAAACTTCTAGGCAAACTAGATATAGACAAACTTGACGATAAATGAACTGGATCTAAAGAAGTCTCCATAATTTTTATGTGACTCTCCTCTTACTCACTTCTTAACCTGAAATCAATGTTTCCCTACCTGTAAAAGATGCAAAGGTTGACTATGTTTCCAAGGCTAAACACAAGCAATAGTGGAAAACCCCCTGCAGCTGTTAAGCTAACAGGATACAAGTGATAAATACCAAGGGGTACGCAGGGTTCTTCGGCAGAATCGACTATACCTGACCAATAGACAATAAAGATACCACTTAGAGCCATAAAAAGAGTGAGAATCCTGATATCCTGAGTGGTATCAGAGCCATAAAGCCAAAAAAAGCCGGGAGAGCTTAGAGCATAAGGTGCAAGGACCAATGAATATGTATGTTGTTTAAGACTGAGATGATGAGTTGTGCCTTACATATCAAGATTAAGCCCTTGTTGTACCTATTAGAGATTCTCCTTTGAATCTTCTTAATTAGAGGTTGGTATTCATGTCAAGTGATCATTTAGAAGAAATTAGAATCCCAGATAAGTGGGAGATGGTAACTTGGACTTTAATACATGGCTAGCATAAGAACACTTAGGGAGTTAACTTCATCTTTAAAGAATAAAATTAAATCATCTAAAATATCTAAGTTGGTAAGCTTGGCTTTCCTATATTTGGAGTAAAACTTGAAAGGCTTCTTTTAGGAAATAACCAGCTTAATGAGCTTGTTAAGTGTCTCTATAGCTAAAGTGATACAACTCTCCCTGTATTCTTCACGAATAGAAAGCCTTCCTTTCCAATAATGAATTTATGGGCACAACTCAAGTGGAAGTTTTAATAATGATGATAACATTTTTCTCTTTAAAATTGAAACTAGAACTCAAGCATTAAAGATTATGAAAACTAGGTCTTAGTAGTTGAATATTACTTCATTACACCTACAGTTGATTGAATAAGGACACGTCGGTTTTGAATATTAGATTTTTTTGCTCGACTTTGTGTTTCTAAATGTCAAATGAAAAGTCATACTTGATTACATACTACTTTTGTTGTTAGAATCAATCGGGGCTTGCTTCTTTGACAAATTTTAACCACATTCTTTTGGTAGGTGTTATTTAATAGAATTCCTCGAGTTAGATTAAAGTGAAAAGGTTAGTTGCTATTATTGCAAGTGATGTGTATATGAATTGCAATTTCATATTTTTAAATTAATAATTATTTGTTTTCCAAAAATTAAAATTAATTTACATATGTTTTCCCCTAAATCATAACAGGACTGAATTCCTAATTTTACCCTAATTTTCATATATTTTGCCTAACTTAGTTGAATCCCTTCGTGCTTCTTTTTGCTTCTTCTTCATCTATCTTCTAGCATCTTCATTCTTTTTTTTTTTTGGTTAAATCAGTAAATTTTATACAGATAAAAAGGTATGTACAATGTTAGAGACTACTCAAGCAGTGGTCTCTTAAGGCACAAGTAACAACTTCTAATATTATCTTGCCACTATCATCATCTTCATTCTCCACTCACTCCAAATGCCTCTTTGTTCTCCATTTGCTCTAGTTGAGGTATCTTCGTTCTCCAGTCACTCCAATCATAGTTTCGTTCTCAAGGCCAAGTACGACTTTGCTCTCCACTCACATTTTTATATTTGTTTGGTTTTTTATGGCCCATAAATAAAGAATTATTTGTGTTTAAAGTACTAATATTCTTATAGAGCCGGAGATAATGGTGGAAAGTGGTAATATATGGAAATGCTTCCAAGCTTGATTAGAGTATTCAAACTTAAATAAAAGATGATCTATTGATTAAGGTGATCTTTGGCAAAGCTTGCAGTTGAAGTTACCAAGGTTGTTAGCAGGGTTTTGGTAAATTCCTACTATACTAAACCAAATTGCTCAATAGAATTTTTTGTTAAGGCTCCTTGAATATGGTTAAGTAGTAATTATTTATGAATCTCTTAGATGCGTGTCTCATCCATAAGATTGAGTCTAGAATATTAAAACTGGGATTGTAAAAAGGTACTAAGAACACCATGTTAGCAAAACCCTTGTGCTTGCGTCCATATAACATGAAAAGACGATTATATGAAAATGTTGGATCATTAACCTTCAATGTAGTAATAATCGGAAACAAGAGGGAACACAAAGAGAACTACCTTCCTCCATTGTCTCTGACATTATATACAATAATTTTAGACCAAATAATCTTTTATTTATGAGCCATAAACAAGCGGAGAATAAAACTATACTTGGACCAGAGAACGAAGCTGCGATTGGAGTGACTGGAGAATGAAGATACCTCGACTGGAGCGAGTGGAGAACGAAGATGCCAAAAGATAAACGAAGAAGAAGCACGAATGGATTCAGTTGGGTTAGGAAAAACAGATGCAAATTAGGGCCAAAGTTATGGATTCAGTTGGGCTATATTTTAGAATCAAATATATGTTAATTGAATTTAATTTTTAGAAAATAAATAAAAATATAAGATATTATTATCTATATACACGTCAATTGCTATATTAGTAACTGACTTACAAGACAACGTTTATTCCAAGGAGTTAGTATTTTTTTGGGACAAATTGCTCTATTTTAAAAATGTTAGGGGATAGGGACGACTTTGAAATTTTAACCAAAGGTTAGGGGGTTGCCTTAACTATAAAAAAAAAAGTATAAACTAAGAATGTCTTTAATTAATTATTATAAATATATAATCAAAGATTGATCGTAGGGTACTAACCTTCCTGGCATTAGATCTCAAACTTCATTCCTTGTTTCTTTTGAAATTGTATATTCAATATCTCATGATGCAATTGATCTTGAATATGCGAAGGATTCAAAGAATGACGTTAAATTAAATTTCAAATATCTCCTGATTAAGAGCTGCATACCTCCATTTCTCTTTCTCCACAAAATCTGCATCCAGGAACCTGGAAACAAATGCCCATAGCCTGTAAATATCCTCAAAGTTTGTCAATAGTCCCACTGTAGCTGTGACTACAGAAATTCCGCAATGAGGTTCGTCTCGCTTCGTATTTGAGCCTTTCACCCGTTTCTCACTTGTTCTAGTTTCCAATGTATATACCCTCTCTTCATCATTCTTGTCCGAGAACCTAATGTTTTCCAAAAATCCACAACTTAAAGAAATGTTATTTCTTTCAGCCAGCTTTTGCACAAGTAAAGTATCTATTTTTTCTCCTTTCCAATCAAACAAATTGAACGAAACTGCTGGCCCACGATCGAATTTCACCTTGGGTCCGCATAATCTAACAAGAGGAAGCCCATTTTCTGAATTCGGATGTTGTAGTTTCATCAGCCCATTGACTAACCAGTTGATCAGAACTCTGGCTCTGGTCGTGATTGTGATCAGGCCTATTGAATCTGCATGATTTAAGCCCCCGCATTCAAGTTCTAATGTTTCATTTGTATGCTCTTCAAAAATCTCAGACGACTTACCTACACTGTCAATTTTCGATGCTTTCTGTTCTGCGTTATGCTCTATCTTTTCATGAGTTTTGTCAATCCCCTGCTGACCAGAAGATGTTGGTAAAGAGGAAAATTCCTGCGCAATGCCGTCACTATGCAACCCAACTATAGATTGAGTCTCTATACTAGCTGAGGACCAGTCTTCAGAGTGTTGATATGGTCTTTTAGCTGGGGCAATCTTCACTATACCCATGCTAGTAGAAGTAGATAAATCATTGAAAATTGAAGTGCTAGATTTCTTCACAAACAGACATCCAAACCCCGAAGGGTTATCTCCAAATACTTTGAAAAAAGAACAAACGAGAAAGTCAGGCTTGAAGAGGGAAAGTCCAAGGGTCTCCATGTGCTTAGCTCCCAATGCAGAAGCATCAAGCAACACATGCCATCCATTTTCCTGAGCTATGCTGATCCAAAGATATGAATACCTTGTACCTATCATCTTTGACTGAACTGGGAACACAAATAGTCCCCTTTTCTTCTTTTTCTTCCTACTCACTACCTTCTTCAGCAATTTCCCTGAATTGATATCGAGAGAAGGCCACAGGAATTCAGCTGACGTCGCTCTTGCTCCTTTCTTCGTGGAGGTTCTGATCATCATTTCCACCGCCTCGTCCTTGTGGTCATAAACTGTAACAAGATTCCGGTTAATTTGAAATGGATAGTTATCTGCAAGAAGTTTGAATGCGGAGGACTGATTGGCAGTGAAAACCATCGTATAATCATCTTCAGAGACATTCATAAACGCCATAATTCTTCTTTGTAACTTGTATTCCAGTTCAGATTCCTGACCACCATACTGTAGCTGATAATTCAAACTCACTGCTTTGTAGGAAATATCAAAGGATGGCGGTTCAGTAGCAGCAGAATGTGGCGACGGAAGTGGAGGAGGAGAAGTAGTTGACATTGAAGCTACGGATTCAGGCTGAATATGAACATGTTGCTGAGAGTATGAGAAGAGCCCATGACCAATATAATCAAGACAAACATGACCGTACCTGGATAGATGAGGGTACTCATGTTCTCTGATTCTGTCAACCTGTTCTGTGTGAGCATATTGTGGGAATACGTTGATCAAATCGCAGTACGATTGTCGCAGCGAAGGGAGGGACTCATGGTTTGTAAAAGGATAGTTCTTGAAGACGGAAGAAACCATGGCAACTTCGAAGCTATAGCGAGACAGAGCAGCACTGGTTATGGGGTTTGGTGTCTGAGCCACAGAGAGGCCAAGAAATGGGGTTGGGCAACATCCCTGGCGTTTACAGGTTTCTGATTCGCTTTTGGTTAAAGTTGAAAGCATCTTTTGGAGCTCTTTCCCTGCCCGCGGACACATAGCTCACGTAATCGTCTATAATAAACTTCTCGTGGGTTTGGTCAATCTACGCGCTGAAAAGTCAAAGTAATTGTTGGTCTTCGCCAGAGCATTCCAGGAAGGGCACTGTATTCAGAAATTGTGCTGGATTGCCCTCCTCCTCATCCACTGGCAACGAATGAAGAATAGTTCATCTTCGTTTACATTCTAGACAAGGCTTTACTCTTTGTTTTGATTTCTAAAAACTTAATTGTTATTCGTCCAATAAAAATTAGTTCATACCTTTTAATTTGTTGACTTCTTAACATCTAGTGATATTGTGGTGTAAAATGTTGCACGATTCTTTGATAGGACTAAACCGAGCTTTATATAGTATTCGTTAAACTTGACAACTAAGCATAATAAGCGAATTCAACGCACATGCTGGTAACAAATGAGGTGATTTTTGCAACCTTTTAGGGTTCATTTAATGCACAAATTAAATTTATCGAGTTTGTGTAAAACTCGTTAGGGTTGGCAAAACAAAAAAAACTCAATCATAATTTTTTATGGTGCATTTTTTTATAATTTAGAAAATAAAATTCTAAATCCAAATTACTGAAGTCTTTTATCATGTTCACATTGCGAATTACCACACTTTAATGTTTGCTTCATAAAATCAAAATTAAAAAGTGAATATGATTTGACTTTATTATTTTTTACCCAAATCAGAAATTTATTCTGAAAGATTACATGAAATTCATGTTATAGTCGGGAAAAAAAAAGGAATATGCAGAATTACTCTTTTAAAGAATACAACTATAAAGATTTTGGGTGTTTAAAAAAAAAAGGAGGCGTACTAAGAGGGAATTCAAGAAGGCTGCTTACAAAGTTATTTTGGACAAAATTGATAATTTCATAAACTAAAAGTAGAGCTTACATTATCCGTGTTGTTGTTGTTGTTGTTCTTATTATTATTATTATTATTATTATTATTATTATTATTATTATTAAGTTACTATTTTACTTTACTTTATTTTATTTTATTATATACTAGTACTATTATTATTATTATTATGATTATTGTGATTATATCTGTCAATATTTGTACTTATTTATTTTATTTTTTACTTTTAATTTTTAACCATGATATATATATATATTAAATTAATATTTTTCATTATTATTATTATTAATCTTATTTTATTATTTTGTTTTTATTATTTACTATTTATTTATTTTTTAATGTAAATCATTTAGAAACAATCTTTTTATTTATTAAAAATAAGATTATGTATTATTAGGTTTCTTTAAATCTCGTGCTTTAACAGAATTTTTATGAAGTATTATTGTCGTTACAGAGAGAATCCGAGTCAAGTAGAAAGTTGAATCAACTATATATGTATCCAGGCGAGCTGCTTCCAATCTATGCATGGTAAGTAGTCTCTCGACATCAACTTTAGACCGACCCACGTGTATTATCTTTTGTGGAATTCCTATCGCCAATCAGTGACCGTAAAAGTCTACTGCCACATGGCTCTTCTTTTTCGTCCGAACAATGAAGTGATCGGGGTTGCTTCTCAAAGGGATAAGAGATGCGCTGTTAACATTTTAGAATCTCATTCTTGTAAGAAACCAACAAGCAGAAAATGGTAAAGACACTTTTAGTAGTGGACAGTGGATACGACACCCCTAGAGCCCGTAGAAGTGAAGCGACGTTGCTGATTCATGTTGTGAATCCGTTTATATGTCATTCTATGATTGCCTCCACGAAGACTGTCATTTTGTTGGAAGTATTTTTCAATAATAATTATTGGTACCTTCACCAATTTGTACAGGACCTAAATTCATCTTTTTAGATGGTTAAAGCAGGCATATGTATGGAAATGCAAAAAATTAAGAGTTTTCCCCTATAATTTACCATGTTTGAGAGCAAAATCATTACTTCTTAATATTTTTCTCCTAAGTTTAACTGATTTGGCTTCATACGATTGAGGTATTGGTTTACATCTTACAACTAATCAATCGGTTGTAGATTTTATGATATAATTAATTTAAAATATTTTTATTTTATTTAATCAACTAACATCTAAGATAATGTCTATTAAATTATTATATTTTATGAATAAGTTATAATGAGATCATAATTAAAAGATTCATATTATATTTATATATTTTCATAAATTATTTACATTCATTGTTCTATTAAAGTTGGAGGTTAATATAGTGAAAAGACTGACACAAATTGTGTGCAGTCGATTTCATAGACTAACATATGAAAATTCTTAAATAAATGTCTAGGTGCTTATAGAGAATGAACTCATTGAATTGACCTAATTATGAAGATCTCAAATTAAACATTACTTGTATTTATAGATTTTCTTTTTAAATGATTATATAATTGATCTTTAGACTTGAGATTACAAAGATATTTTATGCAAAAATTACTATATTTTGATATTACTTATTACTTATTTTATTTGAGATAGCTCCGTCGATGGTACTTAGATATAGTATGAACTATATAGAAATAATTGAGTAAGTTAATAAAAGATTTATCACTCTAAAGTAATTAGAGAAAATGTTTCATATTTCTTAATTAGTAATAAATTTAAAAAAATTCTAATTAGAATGAATTGAGATTTTCAAAACTGTTTTTAAATATAAACTATAAATCAATCATTAATTATCAAGAACGAACATGATTGAATTTAAATAGAGTAGTCACA
>JANSVA010000218.1:35261173-35271475 GCA_025504915.1 Erythroxylum reticulatum | reverse complement strand
TTAAAGAGAGTAGTCACATAGTTCATAATCTATATCAAATTAGAACATTGAATGGCAAAATGATTAAATTATACGTTATAATTATGCATGGACAAGTTAAGTCAAATTACTTTGATATTTATAATATTTGAATCATTATGACATTTTATTAGACATCAATCATAATCTTTGATTATAAATATTTAATTGAAAAAATAAAAATAAACTAAAAGGAGTATTATTTTTTCTTATTCTAATTATAAATTAGAACTTATAAAAAGCAGTTATCCGTTAGACACCTATTAACAATGCTAATGTAACTAGCTATGTCAGCTAATATTTTTACCACGTTTGTGACACATTTATTATTAACTATTATGTGTGAAATTAATAATTTAAAATAAAATAAATATTAAAACCATAATTAAAATCCCTAAATTACCATCCTCTTATACGGTGAATAACCAAATTTTAATTGAAATGAAATCTTTGGGATAAATTACTCCAATTTAGGAGGAATCAATTAAAGAACATCAATTCAAATCCTAGATTTTCAAATTGAGAGAGAGATTGAGAAAGATTAAGAATTTTCAATATTTCTTAGATTTATGGACCTAATTTAATTAAGTGGGATCTTTTATTTACGTTTATTTTCTATCGATAACTATATTAGGATCAAGTTCTCTTCCAGTTTCTAGTAAAAACAAGTTTCCTTGAAGAATTAAAATATCATGACTTTAAAATGTTAATTTTTGCTTTGTATATGATGAACTATAATAAAAACAACAGAAGATAGATTGCTAATATTAAATTCCAATAATGGGATTTTTTTTTTCTTTTTCCTTTTGGTTTACATGCCAGTCAATCTAGCAAATTATTACTTAGAGGTCCAATTTATGCCCTCAAGAGCTAGCTAGATCCATAGATTGATTATGTAAATTAAATATTCATGTTTTATAATATATATGTATATCAAATGATAAACGAAATTTGGTGCTTGTAAAAAAAGGTTCTCTACTAAAGAGGAGTTTTGAGATGAAGAACAAACTAGAGTCGTAGACAAAGACGTAGTTGACTAAGAAGCTAGGACTACAACGTAGGCGAATGACTTTATGGTTTTAGAACGGAAGGGGCCGAAGGAAGAAAACTATGACCTTCTCAATGCTTCTTATAATTCACTTTATTATAATCATGACTCTCTGAGGGAAAATGAGAAGGTCCTAATTTAGCATTATTATTATTTTTAATCAAAAAGTAGATATTATTGAGGCCCATTTTTAAATATTAATTTTTATTAGTCCATCATTAGGTTAATTAACATATTAACATACTTGATTAGTACATTATTATTTATTATTTATCCCTAATTCTCTACAAGGCAAGTCTGGAGAAACTGGCTACAACCCCAGCACTCATCGGTGTCCACAAATACGCTACAGCCTACAGGATATTCCAGTTGCTTTCTTTCTTTTTTTTGCTTGTTTGATATTTGGTTAAGTTTGGTGCTTCTTTTACTTCTCATTCTGTTTCTTTAGCTCGAATCTATGATTAAAAATCAATCTGTTTGTGTTTGTGTGGTGAGGAAAAAGAAGCGTGGATCTTAAGAGGAAAAAGAAGCGTGGATCTTACTCTCCCAGCCCCTCACGAGTCCCCATCTAAACCAAAAATCTCCCTCCACTCTTCCTTCGATCCCTCGGCTAGCTTTCTCCTACTACCCTCATAAAGCCTAGGTAGGGATGAGGGTGTTTCTCAGCCATCAGATCAAAATCTCTTGAGATTTGGGTAAGTTATTGTGGATCTCTTTATTTTAAACTTGTCGCACAAAACTTTTCTACTTTTGTAATTTATCTTCAAGGCTGGAGAAACACGACGAAGACTCAAACTTTGCCGTGTATCGGAATAAAAATTCTCTAACCATGATAATGGTCGAATCAGAGGACCATATTCATTCAAAAACTACTCCAATGGAGAAAATGTTCTGCTTGACTCATTTCGATAATATAACCACAATGTGCAGGACTACGAAAGAGAGAAGCGAAGATGAGGTGGTTAGAAAATGCAGAGGGGGTCAATTAGAGATTTAGATTAATTCTTAATCCCTAAATTCATATGTTAAAGACATGTTAATCATTCTAATTAGGGATAAATAATAAATAAAAACATACTAATTAGGTATTTTAATATGTTCATTAACTTAATTAGGGATTAATATAAATTAATGTAAATAATTTTTAATTTAGAAAGTGAGCTCTATTTTGCCACATGATAATAAGACTTACTTTTTAATTAAAAATAATAAATAATATCACTTCGAAATTTAATTAAGAGATGTTTGATCCATTAAATTTTTAAATGGTTAAAAATATATGGTTCAAACTAAATATTTCAAAATGTTATAGTTAATATTATATTTTAATGTAAATATTAAAGTTCAAAATATAATTTTGGGTATATAAATTACTTCTTGGAAAGTTGCATGCATGTTCTTGGAAAGTTGCATAATATGGATAGTAGTTCATGAACTTCACAGGTACATACCACCAACCAAGGAGAATAGCAAGAGGATTGATTGCAATTAATACAAAATTTTTAAAATCATTGTATTGGCACCTTGATTTATATTTCTTATCGAAACACTATATTCCTCCAATGATAAAGACTCCCACGTAGGTAATGGAGGCTAAGTTAAATGATATTAGATCATATACAGCCAAACATATGTCATACAAAAAAGCATTTATAATGCTATGGTTAAAAAAGACTACAATTTTATTAAATGAAGAGAAAAGAGAAATATACCATAATGACCTCCATGAAAAATATTCTTGTATAGACTCTACACTTTTCCGATTTCTTTAATTAATAAGCTTTGGGTTAAAGACATAAGTATAGATCGAATATTAGGTCAAAGGTTGAAGTCTCTTGGTAGATACATTCTACCTATCTGCAATCCAACTCAATACGAAGTCATAGGACAGTCTAAGCTCAAGAAGCATTAGCAATGCAGTGGTGAATGAGGACGGTGTAACATGTAAGATAGATCTTATTACGTATTCTGAATCGTTCATGAAAGGATTAAAATGAAGGAAATGTGGAATACTTATTTTCGGTTTCATCCGATGTTCCAAACCAGTTTTCGATGTCAAAACTAGCTCCAATCTCCCTAGCACTTTTGAGGAAGTTGATCACTAATACTCAGTTAACACCTTTCTTCAATTTCCTTAAGACGTAAATACTTTTAACAGGTCAGAGGATCCGTATGTTTATGAATTACTTAAGTAACTGAAAGAGACCTTAACCTTTATATAAAGCTTCCATATCGGGCTCGTGAGAACTTTATATATAGCTTCCATATCGAGCTTCCCCATCACGAGCCCGATATGGTCTAGCCCATATTAATTGGGATATATTTTTCTTCCGAACTTCAACTCATTAATTTAGATCATTTATTGGGTCACTTTATTACCTTTGTTAGGATCGAATTACATAACTTAAATAAGTTATTAAAAAACCTGAAAATACAATTAATAATTCTCCAATTTATAGAGAAGGACAAAAATGTCCTATATTCTCCCCCTTGAACAAGCATTAATTACAGTTATGACTCAAGTTTAAAAATAGTTTAAAAATCGGTTAGGTCATGTTACTGTATTGGTACCAAATTTTAAAAATTAAAACATTCGATCCAAAGGTAATGCAAGGCTTTTGATACCAAAAAATATCAAACACTAATGTCATGTGTGACACAGGTTCAATATAATCACGAATATCTAATATCTCACTAACATGAGTAAGAAAATGGAGTGTGACAAACTAAGATGATACCTGTATGGTCTATAATGTATCATTTTCTTTTGTAGGTCTCAATTTCTCCAACTTTATGTTAAACTGGATGTGCTAAACTATAGCAGAGAAATCCTATTTTCTCTTACCGAATGCCAAGAAGCATGAGAAAAAACTTATTTTCTCTCATCGAATGCTAAACAACATTAGAAAAAACTTTTATGTTCTCCAACAGAATGGTAAACTGTATTAGAGAACTTTTATGGGATTAAAAACTTATATCCCCCTATGTCATGTTATATTTATGGATATCCATACTAAACTATATGTGTCAAAATGACATAGGCTTAAGGTCAATCTTTATATATGCCCTATAACCTTTAAGTGGTTAAGATTGACACAAATCTTAAGATTTTCATATGTATTATGACCATACACAAGAACAGTTATTACTGAGGATAAAAAGATGATCATCTATATTAATAAATAATCATAATGTCATAATACATCAAACTATACAAACTTTTAAGGAGCAAATACAATGATCCCTAACTACTGCAAGGACTTTAACATGCCTATACTAAATACATATCTAACAAACACTAGTGAGTGAAGTCCATTGGTCAAAGGATCAGCTAACCTATCCTTAGTCTTGATGTTTTCCACTTCAACATCACCCTTTTGAATCAACTCATTTATGGTCAAGTACTTGACCTCCAAATGCTTAGACCTTATGATATTCTTGTTATTGTTATTGAACAATACTGCAGTAAGATTATCACAATAGAACCGAATGGGTCTAGCTATGGAATCTACCACAGACAACTCAGAAATCAAGTTTCTGTGTCAAACCACTTGTGTAGCAGCTCCATAACATGCAACAAGCTCTGCATGTATAGTCGAGGAAGTTACTAGTGTCAGCTTGACACTCTTCCATGATAATACACCATCTGCCAACATAAAAATGTACCTCGATGTGGATTTGTGATCATCTGGACGCATAGCGAAATCAGAGTCTATATATCCTATGACGTTTAAACTATTGACCTCCTGTATGTCAACGTATAATCCTTGGTACCCTTTAGGTATATTAACACTCACTTAATTGCATTCCAGTGGTCCATACTTAGGTTAGCCAAATATCGACCTAACAGTTTGACAACAAATGCAATGTCTAGTCTAGTGCACACGTGGGCATACATCAGGCTACCAACTGCAATAAAATACGGGACATTCCTCATAGCCTCTCTCAACTTCATTCTTTGGATACTGTGCCAAAGATAATCTCTCACCATGAGAGATAGATGCTATAACAGTTTTACAGTCAGGCATATTAAACCTTTGTATCACTCACTCAATGTATGCTCTTTATGAGAGGCTCAAGGAGTGTTGAGATATGTCTTGGTGAATATCGAGGACAAAAGGTGCTTTACCTAAATCCTTCATGTCAAAATGTTTGTCCAAAAGTTGCTTTACCTCATGCAACATGGTTAAATCATTTGAAGCGAGCAAGATATCATCTACGTATAGTAATAGAAAGATAACTTTGCTCCCCCTAATCTTATAGTATAAGCATCTTTCAACTTTGTTTTCCACAAAGTTGAATGAGGTCAAAGCCTCATCAAACTTTAGATACCATTGTCTATAAGCATATTTTAGACCGTATATTGATTTAATCAACTTGCAAACTTTTTCAGTTGCATCTTGACCCTACAATCCTTCAGGTTGCTCCATATAGACCTCCTCATAAAGGTCACCATTCAGGAAAGCGGTCTTAATGTCCATCTAATGTAGCTCCATATCAAAATGAACTACTATTGCCATCATCACTCTAAATGCATCTTTCGAGGATATAGGAGAGAAGGTAACATTGAAGTCAGCTCCTTCTCTCTGAGTGAATCCCCTGGTAACTAATTGCGCCTTAAACCGCTCAACTTGACACCGTTTGTCCTTCTTGATCTTAAATAGCCACTTGCAACTGTCAAGCCTACAATGTTGAGGTAAATCAATAAGCTCACATACCTTATTATACCTAATAGACTGCATCTCATCCTTCATTGCTTCCTACCACATATCTGCATAGGGTCCATAAACAATTTCTGTAAAAGTGACTGGATCCATAATATGCCTTATGTTATAGTCTTGCTTACCCAAATAGACTATGTAATTTGGTGAGATAGTAGGTTCTCTCTCTGCTGGATCTGCGCACTGTATAGGTTCTTATACCTCAGTAATCTCTTCCTGAATAGGTATAGGTTCTTGTGCCTGCATAGGCACCGTACTTGGACCTATATCTATTGGACCTGACTGTATGAGAAGCGGATATGAAATAATCGTAGTATCCGTCCTGCTATCTCCTGAAGGATGTGAAGATGTGAAGATCCTCCCTCATCTTGGACATTGTATTATAGAAACTTAGCCGTTTGCAATTCCACTATTATGGTCTCTACTTCTTTAAAGTAAAGTCTATAACCCTTTGAGTTATTAGGATAACTTACCAAATAACAACGAGTAGAACGAGATTGCAATTTGCTCTCATAAGGATTATATAACCTTACCTCAGCAGGGTAGACTCACATATAAATGTGTGCAAGACTTCGCTTCTTTCGAACCCAAAGTTCAAAAGGCGTTTTTGGTACTAACTTACTTGGGACTCTATTCAAGATATACAATGTTGTATTGATAGCTTCGCCCCAAAGGTATTTGGGTAGCATGGTCCTGCTTTGCATTGACCTCATCATGTCCTTTAGGGTGTGATTGCACCTTTCGGCCACATCATTTTGTTCAGGACTACTTGGAGTATTGAATTGAGTTATTATTCCAACTGATTCCAAATACTAGGCAAATGGACCCTTTTCTTGTCCTACAACCCCATGTCTGTCATAGTGTTCCCCTCCTTTGTTAGATCTAACTATCTTTATTGATTTTTCCAATTGGTTCTCAATCTCAGTCTTAAAGATCTTGAACTTATCAAGAATTTCAGATTTTTCCTTAAGCAAGAGCACATAGCTATAGCGGGAATAATCATCTCTAAATGTTAGAAAATATCTAGCATTGCATAATATGACTATGTAGGGACCACTAATGTCTGTATGTATGAGGTCTAATAAACTAGAAGTAAGAGTTGACCCCTTTTTCTTTATCTTGGTCAACTTATCCCTATAATAATAAATACATGTTTCCCGATCACTAAAGTCCAGAGTTGAAAGAATGTTATCCTTTATCAATCTCTCAACCCTCTCCCTGGAAATGTGGCTAAGATGTTTATGCCACAACATGTACAATGTTTTCTTTATAAAGGCTCTCTTTTGAGTAATAGGTTCAGCAACATAAGAAGACTACAATACAAAAAAGCATTTATGATGTTATATATCACACCTTTGGTTAAAAAAGACTACAATTTTGTTAAATGAAGAGAAAAGAGAAATATACCATAATGACTCCATGAAAAATATTCTTTTATAGACTCTACACTTTTCCCTTAGGTCTCGTTTGGAATATGATTCTTCGAAAAATAAATCTATGGAAAGTAAAGATATTCACATATTTGGATACTAATAAGAATTATAATAGGAAAGTTGGGTGGATTTTTATTGTAATGTTTGATATGCAACAGTATTTTATGGAATGTAAGTTAATTTTGACTTGTCTTTTCAATTATATCCCTACAAATTGAATAAAAATTGAAATCATTAAATAAGGAAAAATATGAACTGGAAGAGCAAAAATATTCAAAATCCAAATACCGGTCGATAACGGAAATTTAAAAAATAGAGAAACTTTTTTACAAAATTTTCAAAAAATTTTAAAATTTCCCTCCCTCTCTCCCTTCCTTTTTTTCAAAGTTTTTTAATTAGCTACTTTATTTATTTCAATTTTTATAATTATTGTGAATTTTTAATTTTTGTTTTTAAAATAATAATAAATATTTTTATTACTAATAATAATTATAAATTAAATAAAACTTACAAAAATTTATTTTTATTTATATATTTTATATAATATTTATTAATAAAATATTTTATTTTTAAAAATAATAATTTAAAAATTATTATTTATAAACAAAATTTTATTTTTATATATTTTTAATTATTAAATCAAAATTTATTTGAAATTTATATATTTTAAATTCGTAGAGTTGAGAGAGAAGGAAATGTTAAATTGGTCAATATAATTTTTAGATTAAATTCCTGATAAAAGTAATCTAAATATTAAGGGGGTGTTGGGATTTAAAACCCAAAGAAAGTACTACTACTTTCCTTAAATTAGGAAAGATTTTACTTTCTTAACTACTCAAAAAAAAGGACCAAATGTAATAATTTAAATTTTAAGAAAAATATTACTTTCCCAATTAACAATCTATGCCAACCAAACGGGGTCTTAGCGATTTCTTTAATTATGAAGCTTTGGGTTAAAGACATAAGTATAGATCAAATATTAGGTCAAAGGTTGAAATCTCTTTTGGCAGATACATTCTACCTATCTACAATCCAACTCAATACGAAGTCATAGGACAGTCTAAGCTCAAGAAGCATTAGCAATGCAGTGGTGAATGAGGACAGTGTAACATATAAAATAGACCTTATTACGTGTTCTGGATCGTTCATGAAAGGGTTAAAATGAAGGAAATGTGGAATACCTAATTTCGGTTTCATCCGATATTCCAAAGTAGTTTTCGATGCCAAAATTATCTCCAATCTCCCTGGGACTTTTGAGAAAGTTGATCACCGATACTCGGTTAACGCTTTTCTTCAGTTTCCTTAAGAAGTAAGCACTCTTAACAGGTCAGAGGATCCGTATGCTTACGAATTACTTAAGTAATTGAAAGAGACCTTAACCTTTATATATAGCTTCTATTTTGGGCTCGTGAGATCTTTATATATAGCTTTCATATCGGGCTTCTCCATCACGAGCCCGATATGGTCTATCCCACATTAATTGGGATCTATTTTTCTCCCGAACTTCTACTTATTAATTTAGATCATTTATTGGGCCACTTTATTACCTTTTTTAGGATCAAATTACATAACTTAACCGATAAGTTATTAAAAACCTGAAAATACAATTAATAATTGTCTAATTTATAGAGAAGGAAAAAAGACGTCTTACATTCTCCCCCTTGGACAAGCATTAATTACAGTTGTGACTCAAGTTTAAAAATAGTTTAAAAATCGGTTATGTCATGCTACTGTATTGGTACCAAAATTTTAAATTAAAACATTCGATCCAAAGGTGATGAAAGTTTAACATTTTGTCCTGCAAGGCTTTTGATACAAAAAAATATCAAACACTAATGTCATGTGCGACACAGGTTCAATATAATCATGAATATCTAATATCTCACTAACATGAGTAAGAAAATGGAGTGTGACAAACTAAAATGATACCTGTATGATTTATAATGTATCATTTTCGTTTGTAGATCTCGATTTCTCCAACTTTATGCTAAACTGGATGTGCTAAACTATAGCAGAGAAATCCAATTTTCTCTCACCAAATGCCAAACAACATTAGAAAAAACTTATTTTCTCTCATCGAATCCTAAACAACATTAGAGAAAACTTTTATGTTCTCCAACTGAATGCTAAACTGTATTAGAGAACTTTTATGGGATTAAAAACTTATATCCCCCTATGTCATGTTAAATTTATGGATATCCATACTAAACTATATGTCAAAATGATATAGGTCCAAGGTCAATCTTTATATATGCCCTATAACCTTTAAATGGTTAATATTGACACAAATTTTAAGATTTTCATATGTATTATGACCATACACAAGAACAGTTATTACTGAGGATAAAAAGATAATCATTTATATTAATAAATAATCATAATGTTATAATACATCAAACTGTACAAACTTTTAAGGAGCAAATACAATGATCCCTAGCTACTGCTGTATAAGGACTTTATCACGCCGATACTAGATACATGTCTAATAAACACTAGTGGGCGAAGTCCTTTAGTCAAAGGATCAGCCAACATGTCCTCAGTCCTGATGTGTTCCACTTCAACATCACCCTTTTGAATCAACTCCTTTATGGTCAAGTACATGACCTCCAAATGCTTAGACCTTATGATATTCTTGTTGTTGTTACTCAACAACAGTGCAGTAAGATTATCACAATACAACTGAATGGTCTAGCTTATGGATTCTACCACATACAACGACGAAATGAAGTTTCTGAGCCAAACTGCTTGTGTAACAACTCCATAACATACAAGAAACTCTGCATGTATGGTCGAGGAAGTTACCAATGTCTGCTTGACACTCTTCCATGATACTGCACCATCTGTCAACATAAAAACGTACCCCGATGTGGATTTGTGATCATCTGGACATATAGCGAAATCAGAATTTGTATATCCTGTGACGTTTAGATTGTTGACCTTCCTGTATGTCAACGTATAATCCTTAGTACTCTGTAGGTATCTAAACACTCGCTTAATTGCATTCCAGAGGTCCATATCAGGGTTAGCCAGAAGGTGTACCATCCTGATAATGTACTCTCGGACACCTCCTTCTCCTGTATAC
>JANSVA010000218.1:35221578-35232650 GCA_025504915.1 Erythroxylum reticulatum | reverse complement strand
CTAGTTTTCCTGAGTATGCTTTCACGGATGTCGGAATTTGAACATTCAGTTGATTGATCGTTTTGTTTTCTTTGTTTCCGAGATTATGTAAATCCGTTCTTTCATTTAGGATCTGTTCTTTTTTTTGCCTTCCATTTCCGTTCTATGTTTTTTTTCGGTTGGGGTCCGGTTCCAGAATCGGGTCCCAACATTAATTCCTCTCATTTGTTTAAATAAAAAAATTGGAATAGACAGATGAATAGGTTTGTTTTTATTGATAATTTTAGGGTTTGTTAAAAATTTTCAAAATTTTTGTTGCATATAAAAAATAAAGCTATATTTTTATAATATTTTATTTAAGTTTTTAAAAATAAAAAATCATAATAGCTCGTTAGCATCTATATGCTAAAAATTGTAGATGTCATGTCATGTGTCACAAGTTAATAGTGTTGTGATATTAATCTAACAAAATCTCATAGTCAAGTTTAAAGGTGCAAATTGTGTCATTTTATGAATGTTATATTGCAAATTGATACCAAAAATAATTGTAGGAGCTATCTTGGACCTTTTGGAAAATATTAGGAAGCAAATTAAACATTTTACCAAAATAAAAACAGGATATGTATTTTAAATAATTAAGATAATTAAAAGTTAAAAATTAAAAAAATCATAATAACCTCACCAACATTTACATAGCCATAATTGTATAGTTGGTATGTCACATGTCACATTTTAATAATATTGTAACATCAATCTAATAGATATTTAATAGAGCTAGATTTGAAGGTATGCATTGTGTCATTTTGAAAATTTTAAGATAAATTAGTATAAAAATTTACATTAAGAACTATCTTAAACTTTTGTGAAATTTTGAAGGTCGAATCCCACTTTTTGTTTAAGCAAAATCAGATGCTTAGACTTGTAGTGCCTTTGGCTTTAAGAACTTATGAAACATAGAATTTAGGGAGAAATTAATAATACTTTGACTTATTGAGATATACATAATTAATTATATTATATTATCATATGATATTATATATATTGGGAAATCAGAGCAAGATCTGATTTTATGCATAGCGAAATAATAATACTTTTTGTGACCTCTTGAAAGTTAAGATCACGTAAAATTTATAACATGATTAATATATAAAATATAATAAAGCATGAAACATAATTTTTACCTTATTCTGAAGCATGATCTTTTTCTTATTGTTTCCCTCAAACCTTTTCTAAAATTGGCTCATCTTAACTATCATAATTGCATAAGTGTTTTCCCTCAAACTTTTTCTAAAATTGGTTCATCTTAACCATCATACTTACATAAGTGTTTAGCCTTTAACTGTATCCATATAAAACGCTTAGAGAGCTCTATAACTATTGTAAAAAGAGTAAGGCAAGAACTGCTCGCATCCTTATAGTCAACCTCTTTATAATAGGTGGAAATTTTAATAATTTAATTAAAATAAGGTTTTAATTTACTAGTTATGCTTATATAAGATTAATATATCATATTCAATAATATAATTTCTTAACCTTTACAATCAACTCCATCTTAATTAAAATATTTTTTCTCTCTGTAACACGTTCTTCATGTGCAACCTATTAAGTTCCTAATATGTTAGTAATTGATAAAATTAGAACCCTAAATCATATTCCAGATTAGATAAATTAAACTCCTTTAATTTATTTTAATTATTTATTTAAATATCTTATATCCATATATTGGGATTAGTGTCTAGTAAGGCACTATAGTTGCCCAAATATTTAGAAATGTCAAAGTAATTTTGATTAACCTTTTTCTACATAATCTTTTTGTATAATTTAATCCTTTCATTATACAAATTTTCAATTAAATATAGAACATGCATTAATGTCCATGTTATTTGAATCCAATAATGTTAGTTCTTCACTATTAGTAATTAATTTAATTAATGAAATTTGAAAACTATTTTTAAAGTGATATTTCACTTTAGTTAAGGATTTCTTGAATTCATACTAACTGAACACAATGGAGCATTATCCCTAATCACTTTAGGGCGATGAATCATATATTAATTACTCAACTACCTTCATATAGATCATGTTATATCCATTAAATACCAAATAAGCTACCTTTGACTAAAATAGGTCAAAAATAGTATTAAAACATAGAAATCCCTATATGAGATACTTTGGAGATCTTAAGTCAAAGGATCACTTTTACAATCATCATAAAGAGAGCTTTTATAGACATATAAGTAATGCTCCAAATGAAATTCTCATATAGGGTTAGTTCAGTGAACTTGTTCTACAACAAGTACCCACATATTTGCTTAAATATGTCCGTAATTTAGTCTATAAGATTGACTTCTTTCTTTATAAGGAAAAATAATATTTTGCTAGTCATTTTACATTCTATTAATGTCTAATATTAATATAACAATAATTAGGGATAATTTAGAGATCATACATAAATGCAATATGTAGGTCATAATTATAATCCCATTATAATTCTATTTTCAATATATATTTATCTTATAAACTTTATGATATACATTTGAACATACATAAGATAAAGATTTTTTTTAAATAATAATGACACTAAACTATAATCAACTGATTCATTGCAAGGAATAAACCAATAATCTCCCACTTGCACTAAGCTCATTGTTTAAGTATCTTAGACTATATCACCATATGATGATCATGCTACTTTGGGACAGTGTGTTAGTAAAATAATTTTACAAGGTTCTCTACGATATAAATTTGCTTAGATCCTACAACTTTCATATTAATTATCATCATAATTAAGAGAAACTACCTCAAAATTTACTTGGATCTTTGATTACACCTTAGCATTTTTGCATGCCCAATGGCTCTAATGTTCTATAGTACATTATTGTCTTAAATAATGCAAAGAACTATATGAAGTTTATTAAACAACTTATTGATCCAATTATTCATTTAAACTAAATAAAAATGAAATATGGCTTGATTAGAAATCAATGCTATGTATTTTTAGGAACTGAAACTATAAATTATTGTTCTCTTCATGAGTAATACGTCTCTGTATGCTCCCACTTAAGAGGATAACTATACTCTCACTTAACTTCTTGTAGATATGATAAATTTACAATCATCTAAAAAAACTCTTTGAATTAAACATGAAAGTGAATCCTTTAATGTCTTGTAGCTTTTCAATTATATATCAAATAAATCAATGTAGGAAATAGTTCCAACTGGATGGATTTTTATAAGAATTGAACCTTTCAAATTTCATCTTAGTCCTACTACAGATCTTGGGAACCATTATCCTATAAGTTTTCATTGAAATAAACATTTTGTTTAAAGGAGTATGTAAGCTTATATTCAACCTTTTAGATGTAAGCTTATATTCAACCTTTTAGATATCTCATAACCTTTTATTATCCAATTTAATTCAAGCCTTATTAGACAATACTACTTAAACTAATAATCCTGAGGCCCAAACCTAAAACCAGTCAAATGGAGTAGAAAATGGATTTAAAATAGTCAGAAATGAGCCAGACTATGAGTAGTTCCTTCTTAGGTGAATGGGTCATATCAAATATGAAATTTTATTAATTGATTTAATTAAAACTACATAAGATAAATCTTTATAATTGGTATAACTATAAAAAATACTACATCATATAATATCTCATACTGAATATTCCTCCTTACATAAATTTATCCTGTTGTGGATATATTTACAAAATAATCTCATTCTCCATAGGTAATTGAAAATTTTGAATATTTCCACATCAATATCATTAAAGTACTTTAACATTCTCAATGCTTAATATCTAATTATATTTAAACATTTTAAACTTTACAAAATTTAAATCATCAATTCATTTAATACATACAATTATAGCACATAAGGTGATAGGTAAATCTAATGAAATACAATAATCATCCTTTTATGAGTTATTATTACATCCAACACATCACATGTATAAGATTTAACAATTCAATATCATCATTTTCACTAAAGGTTGATTTGGATATTCTTCAACTTACAAGTTTCATATGATTTATAATCAATAGTGTACACACACACACATACACAAACACACATCCTTATATGTAACTTTTTGATTATTATTATGTTAATTTAACCAACATGTCATAAAAGGAAAATGCTGGTCATCAAACTTTGTATTTTTGCCACTTATGTTAAGTATAAGTCTTTTTTGATCCAATAGATACAACTTGCTTTTATACATTTAGATCAATTACTTTTATTCAACAATCTAATTTGTTATCATGCCTCCAATATTATAATAATGTTGAATCAAAATTCAATGTTAAATACTCATAAGCATGAACTATAAATACATACGATCTCTATCATATCATGAATAGGTAAGAAAAGTCATGACATCATTTTTGTTTTAGTGAAAACTATTATCATATCTAAGCCAATGCCTTCAATTATAATCTATATTTATGCTTTGAGAAGGCTAAAATGAGTAAGACAATTCTGCTAAGGTACTATACCTTCAAGGTTTACATTATGAAATCTATTGCATTATGCTATTATGGTGTTGACTTACATCTTACATATTGTGATTAAAGTTTATGAGATTTTGGTTAACTCAAAATTCCATTAAATTTTGCCATCTATATGATATTGACATATCTTTAAAGTTTTGTCACCATAGCATCAACATGGATTAACAATATAATTGCTTAATGGAGATACAATTTTTCTAAACATAGTAAATTATTTTTGGAATAAAATATAATTATAAGGAAAGCAAATAATTTGTTATATGCAATGACTATCAAATAAGATTAGGACTTTAATCAATTATTTGGCTACTCTTATTATTTTATTCAAAATAATAACCCTTATTTCTATTCAAAAGATCACTCTAATATCTCTAGCGGGTTAGGATCCCATTCAAAATTAGTAGATATTGAGTCACTAAATAAAACAATTAAACTTAAATTAGGTAAATAATAACTATATCATTCATATATCAAGTGTCTCCTAGATTTGTTAGGTGATAACTCTTATTAAAACATATCTTATATGTTATTCCTAACCTGCCTCTATATTCATATGATCGTAAGTTTCCTTATCCAAATAATACAAGTTGATTTAAGTAGGACCATTTTTTAATAAGAATAAGCATATTTGTCAAAAGACAATGTTAAGTTTGCTCAATAAGCCTAATAATAAATAGAAATATGGTTTATTTTTACAACAATGGAAGGAAATAATCATATTCAAAACATGTACTTAATAATTCAATTAGGGATTTAAATCTAATCATCTCATTAAACATAATTACATGTAAAATATCATGCATAAAATACACAATTTGACACATATACTATATATATATATATCAAACATATAATGATATAAATAAACAATTTATACACACATAATCAAATTATATGAATAAAATATTAAACTTTGTTTGATTTCAATTATCGATATTTATAATCTAAAATAATATCGTCAACTCCTAAGATAATTAAATTAGATTAAAACCACTGACTCCTAAATGAATTTAATTCTTATTCCAAATTAAAATTTAGTTTTATTTTAAAACAATTTTCAAATTCAATTGAGAACTATTGTCAATTATCTTGACCAATTTAAAAAAATTAATTAAAAATTAGTTTCAATAAATTATATTTCTGACTTATTACAATTTATAAAAACTCCTTAAAAATTTTATAAGTAAGACATTCTAATCTAATTAGAAAATTATTTCTAATCTAATTAGAAATTATTTTTCCTTAATTAGAAAATTGTTTTTAATATTGAAAGAAATCGTTTTAAAATTAAAAACACTTTTAAATTTAATTAAGAAGTTCTTTTATTTTTATTTAGAGATTTATTTCTCAATTAATTAGAAATTTATTCTTTAATAAATTAAATATATATTTTAAAATTTTAAATTAAGGTGGATTTGGAATATATCCAATTAGGATGAAGAACCAGGTTCTAATGCTAAAATGAGTGTGGAGAATCCTAAAGGACAATGAGTCTCTATGGGTTTAAGCATAATGTATAAAGTAATAAGAATTATGGACACTAAATCCTATACCTGATTTCTCATGGACAATGACTTAGCTCTTCAAGTTGAAACAAAAATACAAAGAGAAATTCATACACTAAGTAAGGGATGGAAAAACCAACCCAATTTTGCAATGATATTTGGTATAGGCTAAGGTCATTAAGTGAAGTCTAGAAGATGATGCATCTCATAAGTGCTATACCAAGGAACGAATTAGTGTATGCAGTAAACACCTCATATAGGCATGAACTAGCTAGATTAAATTATGCTCAATGCTCACTAATTCATCTAATCATGAACAAGGAAAACCAACGATGGAGTTTTCTCTCACCTATCATGCAAGAAACTACTAAATGGAACCTTCATTAAAGTCTAATGGCACAACCTAATTTAACTCAAGCAGGCAAGTTCAAAGGCATCAATGTCAATATGGATGGCAGTGAAAATCAAGCTTAATACCCTCACTCATCTTAAGACATTCCTAAGAATTTATGCAACTTGTGTCCTCTATAAGAGATATGAAGAAGCAATTGAACATTTTTTTCATTTTCCACTAATAATGAAAATATGTGAAGTAAATCACCTGTTAATATAGAAATCACGTATAATATGTAAAATACATAAGAAGGGGGGTTGAATTATGTTAAATCATCTAAGATATTAATCTTTATAATATTCTTGATTTTCTTTACAAATTCAAATGATTACAAAACAAATAGATAATAAGAAAATTAAAGAGATAAGGGTTACAGAATATGACGCCGCGATTTATACTGGTTCACCCTTAACCTTGGACTACGTCCAGTCCTCAGAGTTTGTCTAAGATTTACTATAGACTTCAACGTTACAAGTATTATTTCTACACTTGTAAAGCTTCTTCAGGTCTCTCTCACAAAGTATTCTTTATCTGCTTCCTTAGCTTTTCCAGGCTCTAGCCTTTCTTTCGCTTGGAAAGATATTGTTTAAGCTTCACATTATAGATTTATTTGCTCTCTTTCTTTTGCACTTGAGTACAGAGTTTCTCTATGTAGGTTTTGTACAATCAAATTTTATCTATGTAGGTTTCAACTAGTTTCTTGAGAAATCCACTTCTTAAATCTTTTAGAAACCATTATTAGTTAAGTCCTGTAACCAACTCCAACTAACTAACTGATTGAAATTTTAGAACATTTTCCATTTGCATTGTCTGGTATTATGCTTCGTCTGATGTTATGATTCGTCTGGTGTTATGCTTCATCTAGTGTTATGCCTTGTCTAGTGCTATACTTAAGTATCATCTTGAGTTGACCTTTAGTCTTAAGTATTGTCTTCAGTTGATGATTTGTGTTACTTACATTAATCTACAAACTTAGCAAACTCATCAAAATAATTCACACACTTCTATGATTATTATTATTTGATTTTCATCAAAATTAATAGAAGAAGTGAAGTCTTCTTGACTTAACAATCTCTCCCTTTTTTATGATAACAAATAATGATAATATTAGAAAATAAAATAATATTCAGACGATAGATGAATAAACAAATAATGCTAAGACGAATAACAAATAAAGCAATATACAAGATATACAAAGCTTTCTAATGTACTCCACTTTTATCCCCCTATTTGTTATTAATCAAAAAGATAGTTCATTTTAGAAGCTTGAAAATTTCAAAATACATATGTTGAATATCAGTGAAGATAGTCTTGAGATCTTGCTCAATAGACACATATAGAAGTGATATTTCCTCATGAAGATCACCCACTGCATCACCTAGTTCATCAACCTTAGTATGAATTTCCTCAATGTTTTTAGCTAAGGTTTCGTGAACTTCCGTCTGCTTATGACTGGCTTCAGTCTAATTGATGAAATGCTTCAAGAACTCCGAATTAACTATAGCATCTTGTAGTATTTCACTAAATGGATGAGGGTGTTCAAAAACATATGGTTTTCTAGGTGAATCGTCTAATTCTATAATTTTGATTGAGGGTAATTTGAAGGATTATTTTCCTTCAGTGATATCAAGATCATCAAGTCTAGGTAGCTTGTAAATTGGTTATCCAAGAAGCTGTAAAACAATTTTAAATGAAGGTGTGAAACCTAAGGGTCTGAAATGAATGATTAAATGCATAAAGGTTTCTAAGTTAAAATTGATACCTTCTATTATGATACTTCTGTACCTTCCTTCTGAAATTGTGCCAACTACCTTGAAATTTTCGTCTTTAGTAGATACTCCAAATTGACTTCTTGATGCCCTTGATATGTGATGTGATACATAAACACCTACAGGTTGAATTGTATGACATACATCGTCTATGTTCTTCACTGCCATTTGAATCTGTTCTTCTGTAAGATCATCGTTATGCCCTTCAGGAAACATCTTCTTCTTCCCCTGTCCTTCATTTATTACGGGTGTTGGACATTGTGGTTATACATCTGGCACAATCTTGATTGTCGTCCTGCTTGTTATCAGATAGATTGTATAATGGTCTTTTGTAATCTTCATTGGATATGGTTTTGACTTTTCATCTTGCAGAATACCGTATAGTCTTCGTTCTTTATGACTTAGAAGATGTATCATCTGATCGTTTACTGGTATAGGCTCAACTTGTGCATTGACTTTCTGCTCAGAAGATTCTCTAATAATAATTGAACTTTTGTTTTGATCAGGTATTGATTCTTCTATGACCTTCATTTTCAAATCCTTTTTCTTGATTGGTTAAGGAAGGTTGTAAAGTACTAGTTGGTGTTCAATAGTCTATGCCTTTTTTTAGAACATCAGATAAAGAAACCTTTTTCTAGCTAAGCTTCATCTTCTTTTGTTCTTCTACTGGTTTCGGAGAGAGTTGATGTTGAGGCATCTTCCTCTCAAATACTAACTTCCTTTTTATCTCTATCTCTCCAGATGATTGTGCTAATTGAATTTGAGTGATAGAGACAATTGATTTGGTAGACTGCTATTGTTGCTCCTGCTTCTCAGAATCTCCACCAAGAATCAGAACTTTCTGCTTTTTTTGTTCTTATTGTCATAAGGTCAATAATCTTGGTGTCCTTCTTGACTTTGGGATTTTCTGATTGGAGCATCTCATCCTTCCTCTTCAAAGACACTTGATGAGTTAATTGTTGAACCTTGCTTTTCTCACTCTGTAGAACCGTCTTGACTTGTATCGGCACATTAGACAATTGTTCAACCTTTTCCTCTATGGATATTCTTCCTGTCGATCGAGGTTTTGCTTGTATTTCAGATGGAACATGTTCACTCTTTCTTCGTCTTACTAAAAGCTCCCCTTCAGACTTTGCTTTCGGTGTAAAATCTACATTCGCTTCAACTTTGGTCTTGATTCTCATTTTGTGAATAGTATAGGCATTAATAACACTCTTAATATTCATCTTGACTCTATTTCCTCTATCAAGTAGGATTCTAGATTCTTTGAAGAATCTTGTCAATAGCATACCCTAAGGTAAAGAACTACTCTTCACATAATAATCTTCCCTAGCCTTTATCATGTTCTTCATAATCAAGAACAGAAGATTAATGGGTTGGTTAGTAAGTAGATGAAACAAACAAGGTTCATCATTGATTGTCACTATGTCCTTTGATCCTGCTCTTGGTAGGATACAATGGAGAAGAAGTGAATAAAGAACCCTAGCCTTCAGAATGAGGGTTGAAGACTTCTTGACTCCTGGATTACTGGATCTATATAGTTTTCGATTGATGTTAGCTTTGTTTATACAACCTTGAGCGATCCATTTTGTATTATTAAACAGTTTTGCTCCAATATTTGCACACCCAATAGCCTTCTCGATAGAATCTTGTATGACTATTACCGACAACCCATCTACCACCGATACCAAGGTGTTGTCCACCACCTTCGCATTCTTCCAAAACTCATATATTTCATTAAGATATATCGTCTCTCGAATGTTGAAGAAAATTTTCTAGCTAATTGCTTAACCTCTGGTTTGATATCTATTTGATTTTTCTTCAAATAAATGAAATCGATGAGTCTCCCATAGAAAAGAGATTTCAACATCTTTGATCTGTAACAAAGAAATATATTTAGCTTAACAAAGCGAGGTTAGTATAAAAAGTATGAAATGAGAAGAATTTGAAGTTTAGAACAGAGTGTTGGATCGTCTTTGCTGAGAGCACTGAATAAGTTAGTTTCGAAATACCGTTACTATTTTACTTAAAAACTTACGACTTTTTAGCTTCTTCTGGATGAATTGTCTAGGTCATGAGTGTTAGAAGAATGGTCATTTAACATTACCATATTCAGGTTTTGTATGATTTCCTTGAATCTGTCTTCACTTAAGGGTTTGGTGAAAATATCTACCCATTGTTGATTTATCTCAACAAATTGTAGATTAATGATCCCTCTTTGTACATAGTCTCTTATAAAATGATGTCTAACTTCAATAAGCTTTGCCTTTGGGTTTTGTATTGGATTCTTTGAGAGTCTAATAGCACTTGTGTTGTCACAGAAGATTGGAAGCTGATGTTCTTGGACAGAATAATCCTCTAATTGATACTTAATCCATAACATCTATGAACAATAGCTTGTAACTGATATGTATTCAACTTCTGCAGTAGATAGAGCAATTGAATTTTGCCTCTTGCTTGACCAAGAAATTACATTATGACCAAGAAAGTGACAACCTTCACTTGTATTCTTTTTATCAATCCTATCTCCAGCATAATTAGCATCACAGTAGCCAATTAAACTGAAATCTTTACCTTTCTCATACATTAAGCAAAGATCAGTAGAACTTGCTAAGTATCTCAATATTCTTTTGATAACAATATAATGAGATTCTCTAGGATTTGCTTGAAATCTTGCACACAAATAAACATTAAATAATATAGCAGGTCTTCTTACAGTTAGGTAAAGCAAAGAACTAATAATTCCTCTAAAAAGAGTTTGATCAATCTTCTTACTAGCTTCATCCTTAGATAAGAAGATTGAAGGATGCATAGGAGTTGACATTAGATTGATATTCTCCATTTTATATTTGACTAAAAGTTCTTTGATATATTTTTGTTGATGAATAAAAATCTTTTCTTTAGTTTGTT
>JANSVA010000218.1:35138490-35169757 GCA_025504915.1 Erythroxylum reticulatum | reverse complement strand
CCACCCGACCCGACCCGACTCGACTTGATGTTCCTCCTTCTGCTTTAGATCTACCGTTGTTCTGCCTCACATTCGTCGGTGTCTTCTCCGTCTAGATGTCGCGTCTTCTCTGACCGTTGCCACCGTCTTCTCCAGTCGTGGAGCTACGCTGTTGGTCAAGGTATGCCGATGTTTCTGCCCTTCAATGTTCTATTGAAATTGATAAAAACGTAGTTGATGCTTGTGGTTGATTTATTGTTTATTTCATATACAAAATGATGGATGTGTAAATGTTTGTATATGGGATTGAGTTTCTATACTGAATCAATGAGTATTGGAGAAATTTAGGGGTATACTAATGAAGGAATTTTTTCATTGGAAGTTCCTTCTTTTTATGTTGGGTTTGTTTTTTATTCCTAAACACGAATTATGGTATCAGTATGTTGATGTTGATGCCTACAAGTAACTTGGTACAAACACTTCATCCTTAGTATCCTTGAAAGAATGGTTATAGAATTTCCTAAGCTATAAAGGAAAAAGGTAATACATCGTACATAGGTAAATGAATAGCTATATTAATGGTAAGTTAGGCAGCATCCAAATTAAAATTGTTAATAAATATGTTGATATATATAGAATGTATAATTCATAAAAATTATCTTCAATTTATAATTAATATTCACATTTTTTATCTTGATAGGCTACAAATGAAACGTCCCTTCAATTGGGAGAAAATGACAAGGATTACAGCTTAGAATGACATTAATATTAGTAAAGAATTAGATGTTGAAAGGGTAGCAGAGCAGGAGTATGGAAACGTGAAGATAATGTTGTTGAAAATTTTATGGTAAGAGTTTACTTATATTATACCTTATACCTTAACTTATTTTAGTTGTCGAGGATTAATTACAATAAGGATTACCAAATTTTTTTTAATGGGATGACAAAAAAACTACAAAAGGTTTAGTAGGAGACAAATGATGCAAAGGTGACCAAGCAATAATTCTTATAAAAAAGAAAAGGCATTAATGAGAAGGTAAGATTAAAACATTTAAAGTTTAACCAAGCAACAATTCTTATAAAAATGAACTTGAATTAATATGAAAGTTGTAATGATGGCTTGAAAACCTTAAATACTATTATATGATTGAAGTTCATGCCATCCTAAATACTTCTTTATTTCTTTCATTTTATCTTAAGAGCTTCAATTTTTGCCTAAATCCTTAGATACTCCTCTTATAAGGTAATTGTTA
This sequence comes from Erythroxylum reticulatum, assembly GCA_025504915.1. Lineage (NCBI taxonomy): Eukaryota > Viridiplantae > Streptophyta > Magnoliopsida > Malpighiales > Erythroxylaceae > Erythroxylum > Erythroxylum reticulatum. The sequence goes on along the minus strand of JANSVA010000218.1, from coordinate 35,168,525 downwards.
ATTCTTAGAAAACTCTATATGACCTGTAGTTTTTTAAACCCTAAATACCTTTCAGGGGCTTTAATTGTTAACTTATAGATACCTGCTTAGTACCTTCAATTTTTGTTTGATAACTAAATCCATCTTTAGACTTGCTGTTATTAATTGTTAGAAACATGTCTAAGACATTCATTTTTTTTAAAAAGCCCAAAATACCAGTGTACTATTGTAGTTGTTAATTCATAGACCTAGCCAAGACCTTCAATTTTAACCTAAATCCTTTGATATTTATTTAGCTTTGTAATAGCTAATTCCTAGAAACCTCTATATGATCTTCAAAAATTTTCGTCTTTAGGGTTGTAGTTTTTAATTCCCAAAATTTCTCTAGGAACTTAATTTTTTTTGCCTAAAGTCCCAAGTACCTCTAGAGGACTTTCAATTTTGTGTAGAACCTAGATATCTCACTAGTTTTGTAATTGTTAATTCTTATAAGCTTATTTAGTTTCTTTAAATTTTTTCCCCAAAAACTCTAAATACCTCTCTAGGTTTGTATTGAATAATTCTGAGAAACCCCTTTAGGACCTTCAATATTTATATAAAAATGTAAATATTTCTTTACATTTTAAATTTTATTTTTCTCTTATTAAAATTTTATTTCCTAATCCTGAATACTTCATTAGACCTTTTTAGTGTTAGTCTTATGTCTTAGATAACTTTTGTCTCATAAGTTTTGTTCTATGTCTTAGATACCTCTTAAATTTATGACTTTAATTATTATTTTGAAATCCTATATGCCTCTCTATGCATTGTAATAGTTCAGCTCTCAATTTTTCTTGGAGATTTTTTATCTTTGTTCCCTACATATTTCTTTAGGCATTTTAATTTCAACATTGTCCTAATTACATTTCAAGCCTTTTTTTAAAATTGTTAGTTACAAATCTTTGATTTCCCTATAGGAAATAACATGCAAAATGAGTAAGGAATGAGAAGTAAGTAGCATAAAAAAGGGTTGCCATGTTAAAATTGTGAATTGGATTATTATTGATTTTGTGATGTAAACGTGGACTGAATTGAGAATAGACATATAGTTTGGAGACCCAATTTGAGTTGTTGTTACTAGTCGATATAGAAGTGTATTTTTATTGCAAGGGGACCGTTGTTTCAAAAGAGGGATGTCCATTTTATAGGGAAAATTTTGTTGAATTTTCAATAGAGTCCTCGTAAAATGTGACATCACTTAAAATTAAAACAAGAGCTCCTTAGTATTAACTTATGATCTTATTATAGAGGAGACTTATAATTTTGCAAATTATTGAGGATAACACCTGTTGGTTGAATTATTTCAATATAGATAATGAAGTTGATTGATTATAATATTTCATGTCAATTATTTTAATATATCCCACTTTGTAAACTGTGAGGGAATTTGTACTTGGATGTAGGAACTCATTTGTTGCTAGTATTTATATTTTGAAGGAGATTGAAGAGAAGTTTCCGTAGGTATTCAAATGACATTCTTTTTCTTTTATACTTGGTTCAGGTAAGTGATTTTAGCTTTTACCATGTTTTTATGAACTTGGTTTAATTTGGGTATATGTTTGTAGTATGAACTTCCCATCTGAATTTCCTACATTTATAATTGATATGACCTGCACGATGTGAAACTTGATTGTGCTATTAACTTTGGTTTATCATTGAAATAATATAAGATGAGTTTGACTTATATTATAGTTCCAATTACCTTAATATGTCAATCCGTTATTTCTTTAATTCTTATTCCGTCGTGCTTAGCTTCTCTTTACTTTTCATGTCCAAAATTTGTACACGCATTTTTTAAAAACTAGATATATGTTAAAACAATATATTAAAATAAGTATTCATATTGTTTTGAATACTTATTATAGTTGGCACGAGTATATATTTAATATAGGACTATTGTTATTAATAATTTTCTCACATATATGTTCGATCTTCAGGATAAGTTCGTTTTTTAGATTTGAACCCATAAACCTTAACCCATAACCTGTGATGATTGCTCCTGTGAGGCTTATCGGTGAAAAATACGAGGAGCTTAGGAGTGACAATGGGAATTTGTTGTCTTGAATGACAAGTCTTATCATAGATGTGAAGTAATATTTGGCAAAACTAGTTGGTACTAACTCATGATTCACTATTTTAAATTAACAATTGTACAGAAATGAGTTACGTTGATAGATCTTGGATGTATAGATGATCAACAGCTGATGGTTGCATTAATCCTGAATTTGTTGCCAGAGTTGAAGCTTGTATTCATTATGTATGTTCTCAACTTGCATATATGGATGAACCAAAGATCAGATGTCCATGTAAAAAGTACAAACACAAATGTTTCCTTCCTATTTATGAAGTTAATGGGCATTTGCTGAGAAAAGGGTTAGTCTCCAATTATTTTGAGTGGACATGACATAGAGAACCCGACATTTATAGCTCCTTAAAGGGTAATCAAGCAAAATCATCTGTCAACTTCAATGAGTTTGAAGGGGGGATTCCATTTAGAACAAATTACGAGGATGCAACTGAAAATCTGTACATTCAAATGGTTTATGATGCAAGCTGTAATGCCTTTGAGGAAAATATGGAAAATCTTGAAGAAGAACCTAACCTACAAGCAAAAAAGTTTTTTTTGACTTACTACAGTCAACAAACCAAAAGTTATGGCCAAATTGTGAGAAAATGAGTCAATTGTCTTCAATTGCTCGAATATTGAACATAAAGTCTGAAGGGCATATTTCGGATTGTAGTTTTGATAAAATTCTTGAGTGGTATAATGAATCATTGCCTCCTGATCATAAAATGGTTGATAGTTTTTACAATATGAAGAAACTGATTAGGGGTCTTGGTTTTTCTGTTGAGAAGATTAATTGTTGCAAATTGGGATGTATTTTGTATTGGAGAGATGATGTGGAATTACAATAGTGCAAATTTTGTGGTCAACCAAGGTTTAAGCCTAGAAAGCGTTCAATGAAACAGAAATTAGTACCATGGAAGCGGATGTACTATTTCTCGCTAATTCTGAGCCTTTAAAAACTATATGCTTTTGATGTTACTGCATCTCACATGAGATGGCATAATGAACACGAACAGGAAGATGGAATTATGAGTTATCCTTCAGATGTACTGGCATGGAAACATTTCAATGACACCCATCTTGAGTTTGCAGCTGAAAATCGTAATGTAAGGTTGGGATTGTCGATCGATCAATTCCAATCTTTTTGTCAATCCGACCAGCAATATTCATCATGACCAATCATAATAACTCCTTGTAATTTGCCTTCATAGATGTGTATGAAGGACGTATATATGTTCTTGACGGTGATTGTGCCAGGCCTTTTAAATCTAAAGCATAAAATTGATGTTTTCTTACAACCATTGATATCAGAATTACAACATCTTTGGGAATATGATGTTTAGACATATAATGTGTCTCTACAACAGAATTTTAGGTTGAGAACGGCATTGATGTGGACCATTAGTGATTTTTCGGCATATTCCATGTTGTCTGGATGGAGCACAGCAGGAAAAATGGCTTGTCCGTTTTGTGGCAACGATTCTTATGCCTTTTATCTGCCAAACAGGGGTAAAGTGTGTTGGTTTGATAATCACAGGAAGTTTCTTCCTCCAGATCATCCATTTAGACGCAATAAACAAAAGTTCATTCAGAATAGGATGGTAAAAACACCTCCTCCTCTTTACAAAGCTAGTGAAGAGATTTTGTTAGAGCTTGATGAATTAGGCTTGCTGAAAGTTACAAATTTTGAAGCTGATGAAGTTAATAGAAGCATTAGTCAAAACTTTGGTTGGAGAAAACGAAGTATCTTTGGGAGTTGCCATATTGGAAAACTAATTTAATACGTCGTATTCTAGATGTGATGCATATTAAAAAGAATTTTTTTGACAATTTGTTCAATACCATAATGAACATTGAAGGGAGGAAAAAAGACAATGCAAAATCACAAGCATATTTGCAACTTTTTTGTAGAAGGAATGAGTTACATAAGGATCTTCACACCGGTAAATATCTGAAATCATGTTACACTTTAGACAAAAAACAAAAGGAAATATTATGTGAATGGTTGAAAAGTCTAAAGTTTTCTGATGGTTATATTTCAAACTTGACAAGGTGTGTGGACATGAGGAAGTACAAATTATTTGGGTTGAAAAGTCATGATTGTCATGTGTTTATGCAAAGGCTAATTTCAATCGCATTTCAGGAGTTGCTACCGAATAAGGTTTGGGAAGTGATAAAAGAAATGAGTTTGTTTTTTAAAATTTTAACATTATCCGAAATCAACTTCATTGAAATGGAGCTACTAGAAAGGAAGATCTCAGTAATTTTGTACAAGTTAGGAGGAATTCTTCCTCCAAACTTCCTTGATTGTATGGAGCATTTACCTGTGAATTTAGCACATGAGGCAAAACTAGCTGGTCCAGTTCAATATCGATGGATGTATTCGTTTGAGGTAAATCAAATTCAACTTATTGTAATTGAAGTTATAACATGTTTTAACTATAAAATTGAAATAACCATATTGTCTAATATAGGTATTTGTATCATTTGAAGAAAATTTTCAAAAACAAAGCTAGAGCTGAAGGTTCGATATGTAATGCTTATTTAGTAGAGGAAGTTAATACATTTTGTGGACATTATTTTGAGCCACATCTTCATACAAGAGAAAAAAAAGTTCCTCGTAATGACGATGGGGGAGGAACGAGTGATTTTGATAGTAACTTATCTATTTTCACATATCCTGGGCGGGCATATGGACGTACAACAAGAAGAATGTTAACAGAGCAAGAAATTGAGGCTGCTCATGGTTACATTTTATTGAACTATCAAGAGGTTCAATCTTTCATGCAGTAAGTTGAACATGCTGATGTTGGTTTTCAAATTTTGTCTTGTTCATAACTAAAATACATAATAATGTATTTAGATTGTACGAGGCATTTTTACGCGAGATCATGCCATACAACACACAGGATGAAGTAAATAATGAGGTTGGAAGACAGTTTGCACGATGGTTTAAGAGATATGTAAGTTTCTACTTACAAATATTCTCATAATTGAATTCTAAGATTTAAGTGTTGAAATAACATTATATTCATTGATATGATAATTTATTTTTATTTAGGCCTTCGAAAATCCAATAGAGAACAAGTTCATTTGTGATTTTGCTAAAGGACCTCTGTGAACTGTTAAATTGTATCTGATGTATTTCGTTAATGGATACAAATTTCATACAAAATATCGTGGTCATAGTATGGTAACAATAAATAGTGGAGTTTTCGTATAGGGCGAATTGATGGATTACTATGGTAAAATTATTGAGATACTTGAAGTTGAGTACCCAGCATTGCCAATCAAGCGAATTGTGATATTTAAGTGTGATTGGCTTGACTCAACTCTAATTGTTGGAACAAAAGTCCATACTCGATACAATCTTGCAGAAATCAACCACCGAAAAAGATTGAGACAATTTGAACTTTTCGTGTTGGCTATGCAAGCCAAACAGGTGTGTTATGTCCCTTTTCCTAACTTACGATGAGATAAGTCAGATTGGTTGGTAGTTTGCAAAGTTAAACCTAGAGGTGTTTTTGAATCATATGGAAAAGGAGAAAAGAGAATTGAAAGTGAAGCATTTTACGAAGATGCTTATTTTATAAATGCATCTGTCATATATGATGATAATAAACCTTTGAACGACCCATCTAACGAATATGTTGACATTTCATCTAGAGAGGATGGCGAGGGTCAAAGATTTAAAGATGAGCCGGATTTTAATTCTTATTCTTCAAAAAATGAAGATGATTGTAATTTACAATTAAGTTATGATAGCGATTAATTTGTGTTTGTATGTGAATATTTTATTCAACAAAGAAGATCATTTCAAACTTTTCAATATACTGTGTCAAATATTTAATTCAAATTCTTAATCAAGGAATGTCGACATGGCGTCTGGTTCCGGATGGTAGTAATTCATTCCATTGGGAGGAATGTGGCAAAATTATCCCTGCCGAATGATTACATAGTGTAGCAAAAATCTCCACTTCTTTAAGTAATGATCGTTTGCCTTCTATGACTGATCTTTTGCTTCAAGGTGTATAGTATTATCTGAACAAAACCACTTTCCTTATTATGTACATCTAATTCCCTTTTATGAAGATATTATATTTATTAACATTTGATAGTATAAACTACATGTTTTAAGCTTGTTTGTATCTCGAAGATGACATGCATGCTGAAGGAGGTGGGAGCAATGACACAACGATCGATAAAGGATTAGGGAAATCGACTGCTTTGGAAAAGTTGTCAATTTCACAGAGCTCGTCTGTCAATTCACGTTCGTATAAGTTTTCATGATAGGTTCATTTAACTAGTATTTAATCTGACAATATGTAAGTTCTATACTAATTGTGTTGTAGTAAACCGTTTCCTATCATTTCATCTACAAGTTTAGCAATAACGGAAACGCTATTGCAAGAAGGTAATCAAAAAGTTACATATGAGGGAAGAACTTTCACTGTTTTAATTAGTGCATTCGAACATGCCAGGACCCTTCTCGGGAATCCAGCCATCAGGGACTCATTTACCTTCACTGACTCTTATGTTACTTGGAATCCAACTAAATAATTATATCATTATGATTTATCTCTGCAATACACTAGACTCAGCTTCAAACTAATTACATTATTGTTTTATGACTGTAACAATTATATTGTAATTGAATTCACAGTTTGTACTTCAATATGATATTCAACAAATCGTAATAACCTATTATAATTATTCTGTAAAGCATAGTAATATTTCAAATTCTTATATTTCTACAAACTTCATTAAACAATAAAATTCAGGTATAAATATGGGAACAAAGAGACAACGTGATGTAATGCAGCCTAGGTTCAGACGCATGTTCGGCGGTACTTACTGTAAGGGTGGACCATCACAGTCTCCAACTACAACGGAATCACCGACTCCACCTCTAGAGCCTCTAGTTGTAGATGAAGCATCACCTATTGCTCCTGATGTTTCACCATCCACTACTAATCCATCATCTACTATCCCTATAGCGGATGAAGGAGACGACCGCCAACCTGGAGCTGAGAGACCTAATGGAAGAAAATATATCGTAATAGGCAATAATATGTAAGTGACATCGCATGAAACACTATATATGTTTATAATTTTTGCAGATGGTATAAAATTATTTGTTCTTCTATTAGGTTGATTTCGTCTGAACCGTGTTCCAAACATATGACATCTACATTTAAGGAGAGGATTGATCCTGAAGGTTATGTATGGAAGAAGATCTCTCAGGCCATAAAGGCATTTTACTTTCAGGAGTTTGAGATACAATATGGAAATAATTTCCTTTTTCATTTATTTGTATACATGAATTACATAAATAATAGGAGATTATAAGTACTCGAATGTTTTCCTTTTAATTTTAGAAAAAAATTTTTTACTGGGATTTTGTTATCGATGGGGTCATACATGGTTTTTGGGATAGGCGAGCTTGTACACATTATTGCTACTTTATTAGTGCAATACATAAGGCTAGTGTACGACCGCCTTATATTTCTGAGAGCATATGGAGTCGTTGGTAGGAGTATTGGACATCACCTAAGGCAATGTTCATATCAGACCGTAACTTGACCAATAGACGTGGAGGCCTAGGAGGAGACGGTCTTCCCGTTCATACGGGATGATTACTTACCCACTACGAGCTTACAGAGAGACTTGTAAGTATCTAACTATTACATTTATATTCTAATTTTTACTTTGTTGTTTCTCAATTTAAATTAATTTGTGAATGTTGTGATAATAGATAATGATCATGGTCTAAAAGTTTGGTGCCATATATGGTTGTGGTGAGTTATTTTCTTTGTTCAACAGGGAGGAATATCATAAAATAGAGGAAACTCTACCAAAATTTTTTATAAATTCTTGTTTACCTTAAAACATTTTATTGTTATGTAGGAAAAGTCTATCGGTATAAGGCCTACACTCTACTAGTTGTTTTTGCATACTCACACTAAGAAGCATGACGGTGTGACATTCGTCAATAGTTAATGTAGAGAACTAAATGTATTTGAAATTCATGGTTTAATATTCTTTCTTAATAATTATCTTATTTTCTTTGTTCAACAGGGAGGAACATCATAAAATAGAGGAAACTCTATCGAAATTTTTTATAAATTCTTGTTTACCTTAGAACATTTTATTGTTATGTAGGAAAAGTCTATGGGTATAAGGCCTACTCCCTGTCAGTTGTTTTTACATACTCACACTAAGAAGCATGATAGTATGACATTTGTCAACAGTTGATGTAGAGAACTAAATGTAAGTGAAATTTATGGTTTAATATTCTTTCTTAATAATTATCACTTACTAATTATAATATAAGCATTGCCTCCTAATAGGACTAAACACAAGAAACAATTCAGCGACATTCTCAGGAAAAACAAGTTGTTGATGATAGCCAGGCATATTTTGATGCAGTAAGTGGTAAGGACAGTCGTGGAAGGATCTTTAGGCTAGGCTCATTTGGAAACATATGTTATTCCCAATCCTCTATGTCCAGTACAGCAGCATCTACTAGACGGTCGACAATGGAACGTATCCATCAGCATGAGACCACAGTGCAGACCTTCATGGACATAATAACTAAGCTCCAAAATGACATGGAGCAGTTGAGGGGGAGAGATAGAGACTAAGATCATTTGCACTCATCAGGATAATAGGATTGTTATAGTCATTTGGATTGAATTTATGTACAATTTAATGTTTTTATTATCAGTTAAGAAATCTTTTTCCTTTATATGATTAATTAATTTTCTGTTTAAACAAAATCAATATATAAACAAATAAAAAATTATGCATAGATAATTTATAGTTGTTGACATTGAAATCAAATTTGACATCGAGATTTTAAAAATAATTAGCATTCAACAAGTCATTTACAGAGAGTTAAAGGTGACCTCAGCAAGCATACTGGAGCTTAGAGCTCTAGATTAAGAAATGGGGTATATGAATTGGTTTCTTTTTCCCTGACGAATATCATTCTTGCATAGATAATTTATGTTGTTGACATTGAAATCAAATTTGACGTCGAGATTTTAAAAACAATTAGCATTCAACAAGTCATTTACAGAGAGTTAAAGGTGACCTCAACAAGCATACTGGAGCTTAGAGCTCTAGATTAAGAAATGGGGTACATGAATTGGTTTCTTTTTTCCTGACGAATATCATTCTCCTGTCGGAACATTCAGCGAGTTTACCGACGGTTATTGGCAAACCGTCGGTATATGTATACATTTTTCCTGCACATTCACTGACGGTTTATCATAAACCGACGGAAAAACCCATATCATCTACTGACGGTTATTGGCAAACAATCGGTATATGTATACATTTTTCTTGCACATTCACCAATGGTTTATCATAGACCATCTGTATATATACTGACGGAAACGTTTATTTCCGTCGGTAACTATATCGACGGAGAAGGATATCCGTCGAAAAAACCCGAATCATCGACCGACGGTTACTGGCAAACTATCGGTATATGTATATGTTTTTGCTGCATATTCACCGACGGTTTATCATAAATCGTCTGTATCTACACCAACAAAAATGTTTCTTTCCGTCGGTAACTATACTGACGAGAACTTGTTTCCGTCTGCACAGTTTACCAATTGAAGTGTCCGTCGGTTAAAACCATCGGAAAATTATATTACCGATAGAAAGTCATCGTTTTCCGTCAGTAAACACCCTTTTTTCTTGAAGTGCAATACAAGGCTCACAAATTCTTTAGAGTTAACTGATTTTGTCATGCTGCTACTTCTTTGGCCTTAAATAACCTCTCTATAGATTCAATATTTTCTTCATTTTCATTCCAAAAAAAAAAATTCTTCATTTCCCCATGCTTTTACTATGTTGATGTTGATCAACTACAAGTTTATCTTTTTTTTATTATAGGCAATATTTTGATGATCATCTTCATTTCTATAACTATCCATGTCGTTTCTGTAATTGCAGTCGTTAGTTTTCTGACTACGCATTTGCTGAAATTAGGAGCTTCAATGGAAGCCAACAAGGTTGAGAATTTATGAGGAGAGAGAGGGACACTGGTTCACATTCCGTGCATTCTTTATTTCTTTCAACTCTCATTACTTATTACAGTTGTTTTCTAATCCTACATTTATATATATATGTCGAGCAATTAACCTTCTTTCCTTAGAAAAGACGATGGTAAGCACATTTGCGAAAAGGCAATAAACAATAGAGAAAATGTAGGAGGGATGATGGAGATAAGTTAGTGAGTTTAGCTAGTAAAAAGAATATTACATTATTGATTTGTCTTTTAATGAATGCCATCCCACATGAGCGGATCGTTTATCACAGATTTTGTTTGTAGGTGAATTGAGAGTCCAATGAGAATTTTAAATAATTTTAACGTTAATTTGAAAAAAATAATTTTAAGGACCAATGTTTTGCTATCATCAAAGTTTATATATATATATATATACTCATCATTTAATTAAAATAGTAACACCATTGATTTAAGATATGTTTGGTCCTAATACTTATTTTTTTAAATTTTTATTGTGTTCAAATTCAATAAAAAACAATTTTGTTTTATTGTTTTTTTTGGTTTTTTGTTTTTAACTTAACTTCTTCTTGATTTTATATATATGGAAAAATAAAATATGCATTTTAACCTTGATGTTTTCAAATTGTTGGTTTTAAATTTTAAATAGACATAAATATTAGCAAATTTATGTTTCTAACTATTGTATTGATCTTGATTGACTTCATAAAAACCCTAATTACTAAGAAACTGCCAATTTAATTTTTCTATTCTACGCTATATGGATGTAGATGAGATATATGAAGGTGACAAAAAATGTGTCTCGAATAAGAGAATGGGAATTTTGATAATGGTGCTGAAAGACACGAGTATGGCAATAATCAACGTGCCCATCTTAAGATGTTAAAAGCGAAGCAAAAATATAAGATTCCAAAGGTAAGTTGTAGAGAGAAACAACCATTCTGTGCTGGTATATGTCCTACAGGTGAAAATATAATTGTACAAGAATAATTCAAATTGGATATGAAAGGATAACATTTTAATTATAAGAACTAGATCTATAGAGATATATACAAAAGTTGTTTATCTATCATAGTCCAAGTTCATAGATAATGTACTTGATATTTGTAAAGTATTAAAGATATTAATTATTCTATTTATGAGTTGTATTTAAATTCAAGGTTAAATTGATATTAACTTTAGAAGTAAATCATGATTAAGGTATATTTTACTTAGAAAAAATATTATTTTGAGATTAGAACACTTTAATATAGTAATAATTGTCAGGTTATAATATATTTTTTATTTAGTAGAAATGATTAATTGGATCAAGAAGTTGTTTAATGCACTTAGTATAGTTCTTTATATTTTTCAAACAGTAATGTGTGGTAGAATATTAGAGTCATAGTATCCAAAAGGTGCTAAAGTCTTATCAAAGATTCAAGTATGTATTTAGGCAATTTCTTTTAATTATAACAATAATTAAGATGAAAATTGCATGATTTAAACAAGTGCTCACTATAGAGAATCTTATAATAAGATGACCGTCATATGTTGATATAATATAAAATACTTAAACGATTGGATTAATGCAAATGGTAGATTATTGGTTTATATCCTACAGCCAATCGGTTGGTTCTAAAGTAGTAATATAATTATTTTAAGGCACTTTTTTTCTTATACATATATGGATGTATACGATAAAGTTCATAGGGTAAATATACATTACAAGCAAAATTTTGATAAGATTATAATTATAAGATTTATATTTCATTTATGTATTATTTCTAAATTGTTCCTAGTCATTGTTTTATTAAGATCAGACATTATTAAAACATAAAAGACTAACACATATTATGTTTCTTCCTTATAAAGAAAGTAGAAGATTTTATAGACTAAAATATGAAGATGCTTAAACAAACATGAGGGTATTTATTAGAGAATAAGTTTATTGAACTGATCAAATATAAAAATTCCATTTGGGACATAGTTGTATGTTTATAGAAATTCTCATTATAATAATTGTATAAGTGATCCTTTGTTTTAAGATCACTACAGTTATCTCATATATGAATGACTATATTTTGATATTATTTATGATCTATTTTTGTCAAGAGTAACTCAGTCAGTAATAAGTGAATCTAACATAAACTATATAGAGGTAATTGAGTGATCAATATATGATTCATCATCCTAAAGTAATTAGAGAGAATATTCCGTTGTTCTCGATTAATATTGATTCGGAAAATCTTTGGCTAAGATGAAATGACATTTTGAAAATAGTTTCTAAATGTCACTAATCAAATCAATTACTAATAGTGGATAGCTAACATGATTAAACTCAAATAAAGTAGATATTATTTTTATGTTCTATATCTAATCAGAATATTGTATGACAAAAGGAATGAATTATACAAAAAAATTATTCATGAAAAGATTAGTCAAAACCACCTTAATATTCCAAAATATTTGGTGATCATGATGTTTCGCTAACGACAATCTTGATTTATATATGTAATTGTTTAATTAGAGAATTAAAGATAAATTAAATGAGTTTGATTTATTTAATTCTAAATATAATTTCTTATATATGATTTAAGGTTATAATTCATATCTATTACTAATATATTTGAAAACTTAATGAATCACACACAAAGAATGAGTTAAAGAGAAAAAAAATGTATTTTAATAAAGTTTGATTTAATTATAAAGTTTGAAAAAGTTTATAATTAAATATTAGATGTTTAAGAAATAACGATCAATTTAAGATATTAGATCTTACTTTGGCCCAATCGATATTTAATTGAAATCAATTGTAATTATAATTAAAGTTTAATTAAGATTATAATTTAGTTTCAATTAAATTGTCAACATGTCAAAAACTAATCATGAGTAGGTTTAGGCTTTAAGGGAGTTAGCAGTTATTGTCTAACTCTTTCAGCAACAGCTATAGAGTTTTCTTCATATGTTATACGGATACTGTTATAAGTTGCATACGTAATTATAATAGTTGAGATAAGTGGATTTCAGAAAAAATTTGAAAGAAATAACAAGAAAAGGACATAATTTTAGAAAATTGAACCAAAAATTGTTATTATTATGATTTATATATTAATTATTTTATAAAACTTTAATTAACCTTACACTTTCTCAGATCAAACGAAATTTTTTCTATCATTATTCTACTATGCACGAGAACGAATACTGCCCAATTTTTCAATAGGAAGATAAATTATTGGACTTAACAGGTCCGAAATTTTGGGGTTTAGTTCTAAAGAGCCAACGTTATTCCTCAATTTTTAGGCTACCAAAGTTTCGAGGGAGAGCATGTGAATATCTTCAATAATTATTTATGTGAGGGAAAAAACATAAAATTTGAAACTTAAGAGGTGGTTTGGATATATTTTTATTTTTTGTTGCTGTTGTAAGTTTATTAATCATGTTAATTAAGATAAAATTTAAAAATAAATTATTTTTAATTAAATGAATTTATTTAAATATCTCAGAACATGACAAATAGGTTAAAGATTTTATCTCTAAAATATCTTGCGGTTATTAGGAGACCAAAAGGGGTGTGCCGTCATTTGTTGCATCAAAGTAACGTGAACGAGACAGTCCAGTCATGTCACCAAGTCCTGGCTTTCGTGGGTGACAGGTGGCATATGGCTCAAAAAATGGATTGATCAAGTAAACGGAGACCAATCTCACACTTCCATCGATGCTTCTAATCAAGCAGCACGTGGGTATTTTCACTTACATGGAAACAACAAAACACTCCTTCTACACAACACAGATTGGATGTTTAAAAGGTTTCGAATTTGAAGATAAGGTTTGGTCATAATCAGAGCTGGTAAATAAATCAGCAATTTTAATTGTGGAAAGAAAAAGAATGAGTAAAGTTGTCAAGAACTTTGCTCCAATCCGGCGGATAATGGTCGAATAAACATTAAACTTCTAGTAAGGCTGCGTCAAACTAAAAAATTGGCTTTCTATTCACAATAAACAAACAAAAAAGCGTTGGATGGAGTTCTATTCATACTACGAGCCGTGGGACTCACCCAGTGGACTCCGTGTCTGTTTCGCCCCAAATCCTCAGCATTCAAACACTATAAATATGCTTCGCACTCTATTTCTCCGCTCTAAATTCTAATTCCAAACAAAAACCTCAAATTTCTTCAAACTCACGTTACCCACCTACTTCCTCCATTCTGATTTCGAAATTAAATACTTACCCTTCATCAATTTCTACTTAGCAGTTTTCACATACTCTCCAAAGCTTCAATCTTTTTACTCCATTCAAGCTCTTCATCAGTAGGAATGGATGATTTCAGTCAATTATCTGATCCACATCCATTTGGCATGTTAATGGACAAGCATGAGGAGACATCTTCGTGGTCCGATGCAAGCACTGGGTGTGTAACTGCTCTGTCGGACCTTGACATGCCCATGCTGGCGACGAGTCGTCCGAAGAAGAAAGCAGGGAGGAGGATATTCAAGGAGACTCGCCATCCTGTGTTTAGAGGTGTGAGGAAGAGAAATGGCAACAAATGGGTGTGTGAATTGCGAGAACCGAATAACAAATCACGTTTATGGTTAGGCACGTACCCTACTGCGGAAATGGCAGCGAGGGCACATGATGTTGCAGCATTGGCTCTTAGAGGCAAATCCGCATGCCTCAACTTCGCCGACTCTCTATGGAGGTTGCCGGTGCCAGATTCTAATGATTCCGGTGACATAAGAAAAGCAGCTAGCGACGCTGCAGAGTTGTTTAGGCCTCAAGAATGTGGCGGTAATAAGGTAACGAAAGGCGTAGTTGTAGTGGAGGATTCAAGTGAAATCTCTAATGAAGACTATAAGGTTTCACGAGAAGGCGTGACGTTTGTGGAAGAAGAGACTGTGTTTGACATGCCGGGTTTACTTACAGACTTAGCTGAAGGGCCTTTATTGTCTCCTCCATATTATTTGAGCAGTCAAAGTGGTAACTGGGATGACATGGAAAGTCCAAATGATATGTCACTGTGGAACTATTAGATGTTGAGTTTCATTGGTCCTTCTTTTTTCTCTTCTTCTTTTTGATTACATTAAATATCCCAGCTTAATTGGACTAATCTTAAGCCCATAAGATCTCATCTCTAGGGTTCTAGAGGAGGTAAATTCTAGAACCCCAAGATCCCTTAGATTCTTACGTAGCATGTATATTTCTGCGCACAAGGTGTTTTCACATACTTGATTGTTTAGCTGATGATTGATTACTGACCCTGCTCAGCATCAAGTTCCCATCAACCCCTAGGTTCCTTAGTAGCTCCAACTCCCACATTGCCGCTCGAAACAAGGTATCCGTAATTGATCCAATCAAGGAGCCGTACTCAGGGGTTAGAGGATCATCAACAAGAACAATTCTCATTTCTCCTCCTTTAGCGTGACTCAAGACCTCCTGGAAGGGAGACCCTTAAGTGAGGAGTTGAAACTATTTAGATCAGTCCTACTTGTCTTCTCTCTTCCTTCTTTTATGGACGTTGCATGGTTTATACCTTTGCAGTCAATGTTTTAATTATATATTTAGTTGTGTAAATATTTTTTATTCAATAAAAGACATTTTTTATCTTTGTATATTTGTTAATTTTTAAAATTTTAATCATAAAGATAAAATCTCTGGAATAATTGTTATATAATTAGAAATTATAATGTGATTATAATTATGAGATTCAAATTGTATTTTAAATTATTCTTAAAATATTCCTAGTCATAGTTTTATTAAGACGACATATTGATGAAATGACTAGACTAGCACATATTTGTTTCTTTCTTATGAAGAAAGTAATTGATCTCATAGATTAAAGTGTGGGGATACTTAAACAAACATGTGTGTGCTTACGAGAGAATACGTTTACTGAACTGACCCAATCATAATAATCCCGAATGGAACATTACTTATATGTCTGTGGATTATCTCATTGTGATGAATATATAATTGATCATTAGATTTGAGATTACCAAAATTATCTCAAGTAGGAATTACTATGTTTTGATGTTACTTATGTTCTATTCTTGGAGTAGTTCAATTTAGTAATTATTAGATATAATATGAACTATGTGGAGATAGTTGAGTAAATCAATAAAGAATTCGTTGTTCTAAAGTAATTAGGGAGAATGTTCTGTTGTTCTTGATTAGTAATAATTTTGGGAATCTTTGTCCAGAGTAAATTGAAATTTGGAAAAATTATTTTTCAAATATCAATTATAAATCATTTACTAATTAGCAAGAACGAACATGATTGGATTATTTAGAGTAAACATGAATTCTATACTCTAATTCCAATTAGAACATTAGATGACGAAAGGATTAGTTTATACATTATAGCCATGTATAGACAGATTAAGTCAAACCACTTTGACATTCCTAATGTTTGGGTGGTCATGACATATTGTTAGACGTCAATCATGATCTACGATTATAGATTGTTTAATTAGGGAATCCAAGAAAAATTAAAAGAAGTTTTAATTTATCTTATTCTAATTATGAATTAGAATTATAATTTATAATCATGGCTAACAAATTAGGAGCCTAATGGGTCACACATAAAAAGGTCTATAAAGGAGAAAGTGAAATTTGAATTAAATTAAACTTAATTGAGAAGTTGTAAAAACTTTAAGGATCAATATATGATATTTGATCTTATAAAGATTAATTCATAATTATGACTAAAGTTTGACTTTAGTTGTAATTTTAATAAAATTCAAGAACATTGGGAGTTAGCACTTCTTACATTTTTCTTCTTAAATTAGATTTGATTTTTTCTCTTAATAGATATGTGGATACTATTAGAGGTTGGACGATTGAACGATTCGTGAATTGACGGATTCAAAGAAACAGGAAATTATAACAAGAAATCGAAATAGGTTAGTATAACTTTGTCAATTTCTTGTTGTATGTTTCTAATTAAATTTTGTTTAAGTTGATTCTATGAAAAATTTTAAATTCTTTCTGCTGCGGTTAGATTCGATCTTACTTTATTTCTCTGATAGCAAGTTCTTCTGAATCTATGCTGCCTTTTTGTATGGTATATATAGAACACGATTGATGGTCAATGTCTTAAACTGAGAATATTAAATCGTGGTTAATCGTAGATTAGAGATCATTACATTTAGTTTTGAAAAGTTTATCAAATCAGTCACTTGCTTGTTAAGGTGCAGAATGCCATACAAAATTTGTAATAAATACATATATAATTGTATATACTTGGATGCAAAAAGAATCCATGAACGTTGAAACACTTTGTACCCACTGATTTTAGGTTATTCTTTCTAAACTCTATTTTTGTTCACTCGTTAATTCTGACATATAAAACTTGTTAATAAGACTTCATCTACAGCCAACTAGAGAATAAAGTTGGCAAATTAAAATGGAATTGCGGCAAAGACCAGCTAGTATATGCATTTAAGAAAAACAAATTTGAATAGAACCATGTACTAATTAAATGAAAATAGTGAGCTCGAAATTGTAAAATTATGATGGATAAATCTAGATATAATTAAATGTCCGATATAATAGTTACAAATCTTAACGTACATAATCAATTGAGATACTTAAAAGAATGATTCTAAGAACATATTTAGGCGTAAAATATTATATTACAACCCTAAGAACTAAATTGAATGATTCCATAATGACACATCATCTTGAGCATTTATTTAGGATCTTTATCTCAACCATTAGTTTAAAATGAACAACTCAAATCACTCAAATTTAGAGAAGAATGAGGACATGCTATCTATAAGCAGAATTAGCTAAATTAATTTGAGGTAAGATGATGTCATTTTTATATGCGTTTTATATTTCTTTAATTGTCGTTTTTACAAAAACAATGGATTCGATGTTAATTACCCTTTGATATCCTAAAGGACCATCTTGACTATTCAACCCTTCATTTATGGAGAGCATTATAGAAAATTTCTCTCTAGATTTTCCCTCTCCTCTTACTAAAACTAAAAGTTGTCATCTTTTTGAACTTTTTTTTAATGTAGTATAACACATTATTTCTTTAGTTTCTACTATTTTTCGTTTACTTTCATTTATGACTATGTTTTCTTTTTTCCATTTTTCATTAAAGTTTTGAAGGAGGAACACTAAGATAGTTTAAAGTAAGGTTCGCTATACGATCCTGTTCCTTTTTCTTTTTATTATTTTCTCCCTCTTTTAACTTTTACGGTATTCTTTATTGACTATTTTTGTTCTCTCTTATGGTTGCTTGATTAGGGTTTAGGGGAACCTTAGAAGCTCTCGAGAACATGTCATGGTGAAAAAGAAACATAACAGAAATGGGAGTTAAGATGAAGACGAGGCAAATGATGTCATATCATGAGATTATTACAACTGTAAAGAGGGAAAACAGGGATTTCACTATATAATAGCTATTGTAACGACTTGGGAATTGATATGGAATTAAGTCAAATTGTTAATTTCTCTCTCTCATTCTTCTCTTATTTCTTTTTCCTCTCGTACTTATTATGAATTATCACTATTGCCTCGTTATTGTGCATTAAGAGCACAACTAATAGTATCAGAGCAGTTGATTATTAGAAAATGACCATGATAGAAGAAACTAAAGAAGTAGAACTTCATTGGATAGAAGAAGGCATTAAGAGCTTGTTGGAAGCTCATATAAGAAACAAGAAGCTATTTATGGAAGTTTAACATAGGGATGAAAAACATGAAAAGAAAAATCAACGAGTTGAGAACCATGTTTCAATAACTGATGTAAAATATGGGAAAAGAGGATGTGAATAGTGATATCAGAGCTGATAGAGCAAGCGAAAGGTATGCAATGCCGACCCAATTTAGTAGGATAAAGTTTTTAGTATTCGAAGGAGTGAGGGTTAAGGTTTAGGTTTATAAAGGCGAGAATTTTTTTTCACATTAGATTAATACCCTGAACTATTAAAAGGGGGATATAACGTTCATGCATCTGGAAGGCCAAACTTAGGAATGGTATCAAATATTATTAAAGAATAAAAGAAACCTTGATTCGTAACCCTCCTGAGTTAAAGATTTTAATGAGGATTTAATTAAAGATCCCATCAAAGATCTAAAGAAGCTTAAACATATGTGCTTGGTATTGCAATAATATGCATTGTTTGTTAAATATTCTAATATAATATCACTCTTTGAAGAATATTTAATGCTTTTCTTTCTAAAGGGGTTGAACCTTGAGTTGGAGCTAATGGTAAAAATGATGGATCCTCATAATCTATAATAGGCATATATGTTAGTAAGAAAATAGGAAGCCATTATAGTTGTCGGTGCATTTCATCATTAAAACAGAAGAATAACTAAAACATCCTAAAAAACATTTCATCCATTAGGAGGAAACATCACATCTAACATCATTGCCCTTCTTTACATCACTTAATAGTAATATAGAGGTAGGGTTATTACCTACCCTAAATGCCCACGGCCATTTAAGTAAAACACTTATAAGAAAACCACTAGGGGGAAGAAAGCGATGAGCAGTAGATAGTTTGATGATAAGAGAGCTAAAGGGTTGTGCTTTTGGTGTGACAAACACTATACCCAAAAGAAAAAGTACAAAAAGAAACAATTCCAATTGTTTCTGATAAAAGAAGAGGGGATGAAGGAATAAGAAAAACAGGGATCAAAGGGGATGATGAGAAGTTGGTACATCCAAACATGTCCATACAAATGATGATATGATTAAAGGATTATAAATAAACGTGATTCACAGAGTTACATCATAGGTGATTACAAGTTGATGAATAATTCTAGAGAAGGATCTTTATATATGATGCACTTGTTATACCCCACTGAACTTCACATGCAACAATTGGATTTATAAGAAGATTTACCTATTTTGGAAGAATTGAATGAACTATTGATAGGATATAGCAAAGACTTTAAGGAACCCACGCAACTTCTACCAAGAAGCATGCATGACCATGGCATTCAGCTTTGAGAAGGGCTAGATGACATAAACTTCAGATCCTACAAGTATTCAAGAGAGTAGAAATTATGATAGAAAGGCTTGTTAAGGAACTATTATAGCAATGATTCTTTTAATACATCATGAGTTCATATGCATCTTTAGTAGTATTAGTAAAAAAAAAAAGATATGAAGGATGTGTATAGAGTATAGGGAGCTAAAAAAATCAAGGGTAAATTCCCCATCCTATTAATCGAGGAGTTGTTGGATGAGTTATAAAGATCTAGCTGGTACTACAAGCTTGATATGAGGTCCAAGTATCACTAAATTTGCATGAATGAAGGGGGATATACCTAGACAATATTTTGCATACATTAAGGACACTACAAATTCTTGGTAATACCCTCTAGACTTATAAATGCTTCACCAATATTCCAGGGCCTCATGAATGAGATTTTTAAGCCATACTTATGGAAACTTCTCTTGGTTTTCTTTGACAACATGCTTGCATATAGTATTTGTGCAACATTTGGGGCACTTACACTAAGTTTTGCGAGTGCTTTAGATGTATTACCTTATTATTAAAGGGAGTAAGTGCATATTTAGACCAAAGACAAATTAAATACTTGAACTATTCCATTTTAGCTAAAGGGGTACCCACTAATTCTAACAAGATCAAAACCATCCAATAGTGGCTAAGACATCACTCACTAAAGGAAGTAAAAGGGTTCCTAAGACTGACAGAATACTATAAAAGATTTATTAGGCACTATGGAAAAATGGCTAAACCCTTGATCGAGTTACTTAAGAAACAATTAGGAGGAACTAGTAAGTGGGGGGAGGAGTAACAAGGAGGAATTAACAAGTGGAGGGAGAGCAAAAAGGAGCATTAGATCAGCTCAAAGAAGCACTTATTTCTTTATTAGTACTCTCCCTCTTAAAATTCTTGCAACCCTGTATCATAAAGGAAAACATACGTGGGAGTGGCATTGGAGCCATACTTCAACAAAATCAATACTCCATTATGTTCCTAAGTAAATTGAGTTATCAACGTATGAAAAAGAGTTTTTGGCCATCATTAAAGTAATCAAACACTGACACCATTACTTTTGTGGTCGACCATTTAAGGTCTAAACTAAACACAAAATTCTAAGGTATCTTTTGGAGCAAAGGATAATAATCCTTTTCCTACGGAAATGACTAGTTAAGATGATAAGGTATGATTTTAAGGTTATTTATAGTAGTAAGAAAAATAACCAAGTAATAGGTGCTTTGTCTCACATTCAAACATGAAGTTGTTAACAATGATTATCTCTCAAGTATAGACACAACTTCTAAAGGAAATTAAACAAAGGTATGAAAGAGATGTAACTCTCTAGGTTCTTATACTGAAGTTGGAAAATAAGATGGTGAACTTAGGGGCGTATGAATGAAGGGAAGGGATGCTTCAATGGAAGGGTATTATAGTACCAAGCCATGAATCGAAGTTGTGGAAAACATTAATAGCTCTGACTCATGATCGTCCTTAAGGCTGTCACTCCAGTATGCTAGCTACAATTAAATGAGTTTAGAACTTGTTCCATTGGGGCTACCACTGTCCAAAAACAATTCGGTAATCTTCATGGTTGTAGACATGTAGTAAATACTCTCATTTTATAGCAATTAAGCATCCCTATACTGCTTAAGAAATAACTCAATTCTTCATTGATCACATATTCAAACTTCATAAGATGCCTAACTAGATATTAAGTGAGAAAGACACCTTATTGTATAACAACATTTGGTAGGAGGTATTTAAACTTCAAAGAATGGGTAGGAAGTTTTCAACTTCCTACCATTTATAGATGGATGGATGGATGGAGACCATCAACAAAATATTAGAGACCTGTTTGAGATATTTCCATGATGATGCTTTAAAAAAATAGGCATGATGGATTTCACTCACAGAATGGTGTAACTATATAACCTACCATTCGACCATTCACTCCAACCTTTTTTAGGTTCTCTATGGGTACCCCTCACCCATTTATGTTACTTATTTTATAGGAGATTCTCACGATTGTCTGGTACCTCAAACCATGTAAGAAAAAGAAGCAACAGTTTAAGTGACCAAATTTCATTTGAATTAACCACAATAAAGGATAAAACAACAAGTTAATCATAAAAGATCATACTGAGAATTTATTAATGGTTAGTATATGTTTATAAAGTTACAACCTTATCAATAATACTCATTGTAAAAGAAGGATGTATCAAAAGATATATCCATTATATTACAAGCCCTATCAGATCATTGATAAAATTGACACAGTGGTGTATAAGCTTCAACCTTTAGAAGGGTAATCTATTCACCTTAGATTCCATGTGTCCCAACTTAAGGAATATGTTTAAGAGAAAATGCCATCATCATATCAACTACCTGCATCAATCGATCAAGAAGATAAAATTCCATTGGCCATCTTGAGTAGGAGGATACTGAAATATCATAATCGTGTGATAACCAAAGTGGTGGTGCAATGACTAGGAGACGTAAGAGAGAAGGCAATAGGGAAAGCACTATTCGAGTTATTACAGATGTTCTCAAAGATCAACCTTATGACCAAGGTTTTTAAAAGAGGAGGCAATGTTATGGAAAAAAGAAATATAATGGAAACGGGAGTCATGATGAAGATGATGCAAATAACATTGAATCACCAGACTATTAAGTATGAAGTATAAAAAGTATTGATTAACAATAATCAATTTAAAAAATATAACCAACTATTACACCTGTAAGGAGGGGAGATGGGATTGCACTATATAATAGCTATTGCAACGACCTAAGAATGGATATGGAATGAAATAAGCTTGATACTTTCTCTTTTTGAAATCTCTTTCTCTTTCTCTCTTATTCTTTTTTATTTATTATGAATTTTCACTATGTCTTGTTATTGCACATTAAGAGCATAATAACATGCGAGCAAGGTGTAATCACTAATATATTTTAAGGGTAAAAAAGTCATCTACAATAGTTTGTATTAGGTGTTTTTATTCTATTTTTTAATTTTATGTTGAGTTTATTTGTAATACTAATACACAACTTTATTAATTTGTAGCATTATATTACATTGATGAAAGTCATCTCTAGTTCTAGTAATAAATAGATGTTTAGGATTATGTCTTTTTAGAAAATTGTCATTTAAGTTTATAAATAAATGATTAGATTCTCCTTTGTGTCCTTTTTCTAACTGGTTTTAGATTAGTAGTTCATAGGGTGGTTACTTCATAATGTTTTTTGTTTTTATTTGTGTTAGAATTTATAGTTATAATAATTTTCAAAGAAAATAAAAACCTCGTGTTACCCTTTTTATAAAAGAAAACTTGCATGGAGTTTTAATCCGTTTGAATAATGGCTAAAGATGAATAATGTATTAGTTTAATTTTTCTAAATATGAAGTAAATTTATTAGATATTTTTTGTGTAGCTTAGGTCATTTTGTTTTTGTAATAATTATTGAGCCTCCTGTATTTACATGTTTTGACTTAATTTTTTTCTTCATTAGTAAAGACTAAGGTTAAACTCATTTATACGCTTAATCCCAATTTAATTTCGAATTGATCTTTTATGTTTGCATTAGGAGTAGGCTAGACCTTTTTTTCCATCAATAGTGTGCAACTCAAGTTTTGGAAGGAAAAAGCATAATAAAATAAAAACTAGAAGATTTAATTCAATCTTTACCCAATTTGTGAGACCAAATGTATAAATTAAATTGCATTTATTGTATTTAGGCTTAAATTATTAAATCACATTTATTTTTTACAAAATACATGAATTACTCAAGTATTGAGTGTATTTAGAATAAAAATTAGCTTAAACTTAAATTATGATTTTTAAAATAATTTAATTCTAAACTTTTATTGTAAATACACTCCATACTTGAGTTTAAAGCTTTAAAATCCACACAAAGAAGCTTATATTTAGTTATCCATTTTTGTTTTAATGAATGATTGCTTGGCACGATAAAGAGATATCTAGAGAGAAAGAGTACAAAATTATTACTATTTAGGATGATAAATTTTATCCGGCTCAACCCTACTCGAAGTCAACAAATTTAATTCAAGTTGACTGAGTTTTGGGCTAGGCTTCAACCTTTTTTTAAATTTTAGGCTTTGAGCTGGTCTAGGACTCAGTTACTTGGCCTAGTCCGATTTGAAGCCTAAAAATGTAAAGTAAAACAATGCTGTTTTAAGTAAAATAAAGTTATTTTCAAAATTTTAGTTAAAAAAGAAGTTAATTGGGCATGAACTGAGCTAGATCAAGTTCTAGATCATCTAGGTTTGATTGTGTTGGAGCTTGGGTTGTGAGTTTTGTGTCTAATTGGACTTTGGACCAGACTCGAAGTTAAATACAAACTTTTGAGTTTCGCTCGGGTTTGGGGAGTTTGAGTTCGGCTTGGCCTAATGCTAAACCTAAAACCATTCATTTCAAAGGAAAGTTAAATAAACAAAATATAGTAACATAAGTCCTAAAAGGACATAAGATCCCTTAAATAAATGATTCAAAAGTTAAAAGGTCAATTTTAGCTCATAAGCTCATTAGGATTAATTTGTATTCTTTTCTTAATATTTTAGTTTGGCCCATAATCTAAATTATTTTTTATTTTATTTATTTCTTTCTTTATCTTTTCAGTTTTGAGCCTTTAAGCCTACTAAGAGCTTTCTTTAAGATGTGTCTAGCAAGTTTACATTTTGGATCTAATAGCCCTCTGTTAAGTTAGTAGACTTTTTAATTTCGTCTAACTACTCAAACCCATTTTATTTAAATTAGTTGATCTTTAATTAGTTCACTCTCACTAGTTCTGCATCTATTTCTTTCTAGCAAGCACGTTAAATCATTTAGGAATAATTTTCCATTTCATCCTTATTTAGTTTAAATACTTTCTTTTCATGTCATTTAAATTTCTAAAGTCAACTAAGTCCATTTAGTTTGAGCTTATAGATCATTTGAGTTTATTCTAACTTTTCTTTTTCTTTAAATCAATAAAAAAATTAACATTATTTTTTTAACCTTACATTATCATTTTATGCTTTATCTCTAAACCTTACAGCATAACTTTACCTCTCTCACCTAAAGAGAATAGAAAAGCACATAGCTTAATTTTCTCCTCAAATACACCTTGCAGTTTTAAACTTGAGTATACCATATAAAATTCTTTCAATTGCTTATGAGGATTTTCCTTCTTAAGTCCACAAAAGGTAGGCATTAAATGAATGAGACCAGACGTAAGCTCAAAACCTTTTAGACATATGATGCAAAAAGCTTATTAAGTCAAATTTGGTGCTTCTAATTTAGGTTCTCTTTTGATTAGCATTAGTTACTTCAACTTTATAATCACTAAAGGTTTCTATCAAATCAAGTTCTGGTTTTCATATGGGAGATAAAGAGCAAGATTCTTTCTTATCTTGTAACTTGAATTTTCTTTAATTTCCTAACTATTTTCTTCATCTCAAGATTATATTAAAGGTTATTTGTAGTAGAAATTTGAGGCATAAAAGAAATAAATTTGCTTTGACAACAACTCCTAATAATAGCGTTAAAATTTAGTGGGTGTCAAATCCAACAAATATAATCCCACTTTAATCACAAAGGAATTGTATATAGTGATGAGTGGCGTTAAATGCATAGGGATTTGTAAAGTTTATCTCCTTACTTCCTTGTTATCCAAAACAATCCTAAACAAGTTCTTAGGATTTAATCTATTAATAAATACTAGAGAGACCACCAATTCTAATCAATAAACACACAAACTTAGTTTATTTAAACTGTATTATATATCCATATAATATTAGTACAATATCCTATATTGAACCCTATTATTTCACCACTAAGCATTATAATAATTAAAAAATTACAAATTTAATCATTTATATTGACAATATATTATTTTGATAATTAAACAATAGTCCTTTTTCACTAATGAAACAAAAACAATAACATTAATAATATCAGATGATATAAAAATACTAAGAATAAAAGAGTAAAGAGGAACAATGAAATCTCATGGCTCTTGAAGAATTAATCTTTAATTATAGTTTAGTTGCACATGATTCTCAAAGACATCATAAAAGAAAGATAAAGAACTATCTAAGAATTGAAAAACTAAAAATGAACCAAGATTGGACAACTGGCTCCTACTCCTCTTTCATATTGATAATTCCAAAATCCTATCTAATATTCCTAAAAATAAGGGATAAAAGCTAAGATCAAGACTAAATCTAAAGGATACCACTTCCACTAAGATTTTCCTACCAAAACAAAATTTACCGAATTAGAACTTTTAAATAGAGAAAAACATGGGCAAAAATAATTAGGCCTTGTTGACTCTTAAAGATCCTCATCTACTTAATCAAATTTATTGTTGGAGCAGTCATATTGACTAAGGAGTGAGCATGTCTTATGCTTAGTCTTTTTCTAGAGCTTTTCTTCTACAATTTTTCATTCTTTTTTATAATTTGCACATTTGTTCCTTCTTTGCTAAATCTCCACTTTAAAGAACATTTTGATCTAGATCTCTAGACCACTATATACAAAACATAATATATAATTATAATCCATAATTATAAGCATTTTATCAATCAAAATATAAGAAATTAATATGAATATTTGTACTTTATGTATGCTATGAGCACCAACTATTAATTCTACACATATACCTACACATAGTTTGACAATTCTTTTTGTCACTCCATTAAGTCAGACATACTCCTTACTATCTTATACACTATTATTCTGCTATTGCAACTCTTTTTAAATCTCACTTTTATCATGAGGCTGGTGTTGATCCTCTTTGGTAGCAAGTTATGAATGAAAAATATCAAGCCTTAAAAAAGCTTAGTAGACACGAGAAACTTAGTTGACCTTTCTCCTATAAGACACATGTTGGTTACAAATGAGTTTACATAATCAAAACCTATTTTAATGGTCTTATTGAATGTTACAAAGCTTGTTTAGTAGCCAAATGGTACCTTCAAGAGTGTGGCATAGAGTATGAAGAAACTTTCACTACAGTGGCTTGATTAACCTCTGTTATTAGTTTATTAACTATTGTTATAGTTCAAAAATGACAAATTTTCATTTGGATAAAAAAATGCTTTTCTTCATGGTGATTTTTTAAAAGAGGTTTACATGTCAGATTATCATTCTTCTGATAAGTGTAGGCTTTGACTAGCCTTGTATAAATTGAAACAAGCACTCATCCTTAGTGTAAATTTCAACTTCACCCTTACCCAACTGAACATTATTTCTAGCTTGTAATTCAACACTATTCATTTATTGAAATGTTCAGGGAATTGTTCTTCTATTAATTTATATTGAATATTTGATAATAATAGGTGATGATGTTACTGATATTTTAAAATTACAACATTACCTTAGTCAACATTTTGAAATGAAGAATCTGGGTACTCTCAACTAATTTTTTAGTCTTAGGCTTCTTATACTTTTAAAGGCAATTATGTTTTTCAAGTTCAGTATGCATCATACCTACTTTCTTGCACCAGCATCATCAATAATAAAACTGTATCAAATCCTTTAGAAAACAATTACAAGTGTACTACTTTAGATGTCACTCTTTTTGATGATTTCAATTTATGTCGACAACTTGTTAGTAGTTTTATCTATTCACTATAACTTGATCTGATATCTTATGAGCTGTACATCAAGTTAGCTACTTTATGTCTACTCCTCACTTATCTTAATTTTCTACTGTGATTGAAATACTTTGTTTCATTAAAGGAACTCATTTTTATAGATTACGCTTCTCCAGGAACTCCTCCTTAGCATTAACCAACAAATTTTCATTCTACTAGTTATTGTTTCTTGTTAGGTGTCTTATCTCTTGGTGTATCAAAAAGCAAACAATTATTATTCATCTAGTACTAAATGTAAATATTTTACTTTTTTTTGAGAAAAATATTGTACTTTTATTGATGCTATATTTGAATTAGTTCGATTGCTGCAGTCATTAATTGATATAAATATTACATATTCCTCTATTAATACGCTTCATTGTGATAATAGACGTACTATGCAATTTTTTTACAATGACATTCTTCATGAACGTTTAAAAAATATTGAAATTGATTGTTACTTTTTACATTATCATGTTACTTAAGACACTATACTTTTGATTTAGACCTCCTCCCAACCAAATGGTTGATATATTTACCAAAACACATCTTCTAGCTCATTTTTATGATTTTCTAGGCAAATCCAAGCTAACATCTACGATCCCATCTCGAGTTTAAGAATGGATGTCAAAAGTAAGATTAATTGAAATCATAACAAAATATTCTTGTATATCTTATGTATATCTCATATATAGTTACGGGTCTCGTTCACAAATAAGTTATCCTTATTTAATAAAAATAAATAAGAGAAAACACTTCTTCAATAGTCTGTTGTAACTTACATTGGTTCTCTATGTTGGCATTCAATTGTATTTGATACGTAAATTGACCAGAAAGAAACGGTAGAACCTTCAATAACAACTCCAAATCCTTGCAACAAACCACTCAAATTATTTAGTTGGCTGATGGCTAAAGTGAAAGAAGAAGGCTTCTGACTGTCCTTTTCTTGGTCCAGTTTTAGTTTTTATCTAATCCTCTTTTTAAGTCGCTTGTTTCGATTGTATTCCCATTTACCAACGGCTTGGCATTTTCTTGATAAATTTAATTTTCAAAGAAAACAAAAGATTGCCTTATGGATAATAATACAGTGGATTCTCTTTAATTTTTAGGTTAAGGATTTTCCTATTTTTGCAAATGTTCTTGTTCGAATTATTTTCCTCAGTTGTTTGGGTTATTTCGGACTCACGTTTACATCATTTAAAATCTGAATCTCCGATAACTGCTGAAACATTTGTGGGAAGTTAACCATAATGACGAGAAGTTCCATCTTACGTCCTTGTACTTAGTACAAGTTAACTCTTATAATTGCAACGTGACACACGAGATCATTGAAAAGAAATTACAGGCTTACAGCTCTACAAGTTATAGCTCCTCTCTGTTAATTCTTTTCTTTCTATTTTTTCAACTTTTCAGCCCTTTATTAAGTGTAATATATCTTTAAATAATATGAAATAGTGTAATATATCTCATATATCATTTCATTTGCAATTATCAAATAATAAATTATAGTTTAATTAAAATTTCATTATTTATTATTTATTAACTTTCAAAAAATAAAAATAATAATATTGTGAATAAAAATGTACATGAAAAATAGTTAAGTTAGCTTTATAAAATAATTTTAACAATAAAAAATGAAAGGTAAATAATGTTAGCTCAATATTTGTTTAACGATTTTGATAATAACTATATAATATTTCAAAATTTAAATTAGATTTATTTTCTTGCATAAATAACGATATAATTCTTAAAAGGAAATAAAATCATAAAATAATTACTTCTTGTAAGAACCTTCTTTATAAACTTATCTTTTTGGAAATAATTCTATGACCTTTGGAAGGATCTTACTAATTCGAATAATTAGCTCCGGAAGCCTTAACAAAATGTCTGAATATTGAAGATTTCAACATAGATAATATCGAACATTACGCAACGACTAGTTGAAGAAATTGTCTTAAGGAAGAGACACTGCATTTGCAAAATAGACAAGATATAGACACAAGACTTGCGAAATATCTTACGTTGCATTTGGTTACTATATCTCATTTGCACAGATGGAACGAAACAAAAATTTGAAGACAGAATAGAATAAAAATTGGAGACAGTAAGATGTTTGGTTGTGATGGGCAAAATAGATAAAACTGTCTCTGTCTCGATGACAGAAATGTGTTTGGTTGCAGTTGACAGAACATAAAAACAATGTCAATGATTAAAATACACTTGCAGTATAATATGATTGGAAATATGTAATTCATTGATTATTTTAAAACGAATGATTTATATTAGTAAAAAAGTTAACAAATAATAATAATAACAATAACAAT
>JANSVA010000218.1:35127500-35138390 GCA_025504915.1 Erythroxylum reticulatum | reverse complement strand
AATATGAAATTACCAAACAATAAATTTTTATTAGATAACTTCTTTTCTCAAATGAAAATATATTTTGAATTATAAAAATTAATATAAATTAAAATATAATAATTAATTATTATAAGAACGAACCTTTAAACTAATTTAAAATATATAGACCGAATCTAAAGAACTCTTTTCATCTTTTCTAAAATACTTAATGACAAATTATTTTGTTGCTATAAATACTTCTTTAGCAACCATATAATGTGGTTGCTGCAAAGAAGTCATGTAAATTTAGCAACCAAATTTATTGGTTGTTAGTAGAAAATTTGAAATACTTGTAATAACCACTCAATAATTAGTTGTTAATTTAGTTTTTATTAATAATTTTCTATAGTGACCATTAAAGTTGTCGCTAAAATTGTTAAGTTTAGTTGTTATATTATTATCCATAAATTGTAAATTTTAGTGATCATTTATAGCCACCAAGCATTAATTGGTCGGTAAAAAATATATGTAACTCATATATTACAGCCAAACAATTTTTGGTTTCAAAATGTATATAATTAGCAACCATTTTATTATGTTTGCTGAGAATTTGGTTGCTGAAACCAAAATTTCTAGTAGTGAGTGTTGGTTTTCTTCCAACGACTATGCTGATCAGACGGATGTTAAACTACCACTTGACGCCTATATGGTCGTTGCTCAGGTTTACTATATAGTCGACATCACTCAAACTCCGAGTTATTAGTGATGTGCCTGCTGGCTCATTTCCTCGTGTTTGTGTCCCGTCCAACTAGTCCTCCGATTAGACAATCTAGTTTGCCGCATTGGCAACCAGTTGTTGTTGTTGTCCCAGGGAACTGATTTACGTGTTTGCCATGATTGTAAGTAACAGAATGGCCAGCGTTTAGCAATAAGAATCCAAAAGCTCGAGACTTTTCTGTGATAGCTCAAAGTTTATAATTAATAATTTTGATGATAATATTATATTATTTTCAAATTTAAATTAGATTTATTTCCTTATATAATCAAGGGTCTAATTTTTAAACAAAAATAAAATTATGAAATTCTTTCTTGTAGAAACCTTCCTAATGAACTTACCTTATTTATTTCATAATCTTCAGAAGAATCTTGTTATCATTAAAGTTATTTCCTTTTATTGTTAACGGGTTAATTCTTAAAAGGAAATAAATCATAAGAAATATGCTTCCTTTCTTGCAGGAACTTTCTTTATGAACTTATTTTATTAGAATGGTTTATCCGAAAGAATCCTACTAATTATAAAGGTCGTGTATTAGCCCCGTGATTACTAGATAATTTTTAGCAAATATGACATTGAAGTTACTCAGATTTAAATCCATCTAGTTTATTAAGGATGCAAGTGAGCTAGTTGAAAGAAATGTCTACTTAAGGAAGAGCCACTGTTGAAAATATATCAAACTCTTGAAATACATCTATAGCATCAATTCTCTTGAAAGTGATATCATTGTCAAATCTCTTGTGTTTTAGAAAATGAAAATTCTTTTAAAGAGAGATCATTAAAGCTCATCTTTAGTAAATTACATTTTTATCTGTTAAGAGCTTGTAGATGCTAGTTAAATACTGCTAGTTTGGAAGGTTGGAAAACCTTGAAAAATATGTACTTGTGAGGTTGAAGAGGCCCGTCAAATTACTACTTGAGATTTTAGTAACATACTCAAGTTGGATACTTGGAAATTGGACGCAGGCTTAAGTTATAAGTCAAACCAGTATAAATCGACCACGTCATTCTTTCTTTCCTCATAACTTTTAAATTTCCAAATTATATTGTGTGTGTTCATTTTAGCAAGAGGTATCTTCACTTTTATAATATGTTCCTTTTATTTTCAATTTGCAAGAGGTTCCTTTCATTTTAACAGACGCTTTATGTTTTAAATTGTTTTAACATGATTTATCATCTAATAGGCTCTTGTCATTTAACAGGCTTCTATCGTCTAACAAGCTCCTATTGTTTTAAATTTTAACAGATCCTTATCTTTATACGAATTGAAAGTAACTTGAAAAAATTTTCAAGTAAGAGATAATTCATCCCCTTCTTGGGTGTGTTTGCTTTATCATTTGGTATCAGAGCAAAGTTTCACATTTTTGTGTTTTACAGCACATGATAGATCATAGCAAATATATTGAGAAGTTTTGAAGGACAATCCGTCTCAAAGCCTCCTTACTTCAATGAAAACAACTACTCATATTGGAAAGAGAGAATGACCATATATCCCTAATCTGTTGATCGGGGTCTGGCAAGCCATCGAAGTTGGAGCTACACTTCCCAATATCGATAGCGTAGAAGTATGGATTAATGCTAATAGAAGAAATGCACAAATGTACATTAAAGTAAAACACCATCTAATATGTTCGTTGTCTCCAAAAGAATATGAAAAGATATCTAACTTCTCTACAACAAAAAAAAGGGATAAACTTCAAGTCACCTTTGAAGAAATGAATGAGACAAAGAAACATTGAATAAGCTTTTTAGTGCATTAATACGAAACAATTGGCATGAAATAGGGAGAAACCATAGATGACTTCTTCGAACGGTTCAACAACATCATCACGATCTTAAAGAACTTAGGAAAGATATATCCCAATGATGAGCTAATAACGAAGATTTTAAGGTCACTACCAAAGGAATGGAGACCTAAGGTCACAATTCTAGAAACTGCAAAAGATCTAATCATTATTTTACTTAACTGGCTATGAGGAAACTTGATGATCTATAAAATCGAGCTTAGGCGAGATGAAGGATTGACAAGGGTAAAATATTACATGTTTTATTCTTAAACTTAGTCCATATAATTATTTTTGTTACGCATTTGCGCATGATTATTCATATTTTACTAGTTAAAACCCAAAATTATTTATTCTGAATTTTAGTGTAAAATTGGCCTAAGTTAAACTATTTTTTAAAGCTTAATAGATTGATGTAAGTGTGTTAATTATGTGGAGATAATTAAAACTCTAGCATTCCACAACCAAGCACCACATGCATTAAAACGACAGTCCATGTAGCAGCATAAGGAGGAAGCCAGCAGTAAAACGAGCCAGCAAAGAGGAGTAATTAGGAGCAAAACGGCAAAATGACAACAATATGGAGAGAAACACAAAGGTTCTATGTTTAACACAGATAGTGCTGCTAAATGCAAACGTAGTGTTCATGCATGGTGCGTTTTAACAAAAACGCATAGTAGCGGCAGAAACATCAAAGAAAGTTAAAGCGTGAACAGTATCCTTAGACCACATGTTTATTTGTCACATCACATAAATAGTAACTGTGAGAAGAGAGCAGTAGTGAATAGGTGAAATAGAGTCTATCGAACAGAGAAGGGAGGCGCAGTGAAGAAAGAACTAGGAGGTTTCAGCTAGGGATATATGAGTGGGCCTTAAGCATTTTCTTTGGAGAGACCTATAAAAGGCTAAGCTCCCGATTACGGTTCAGAGGTGACATCAACGCTGAGGACCCGGGTTAAACATTTCTTTCATATTTTTTTGTTTCTTTCTCTTCTATTGAATTGGTTGTGTTATCATAGGTATATGGATTTGGGTTGTGTAAGGATAATCAAAATTTTGTTATTGTTCAGTTATTTGTGTATGAACTCATTGAGTATTGTGAAAGGATGATTTTATCGTGTTAATTGAATCGTTTATTTGCAAACTCATTGCTAGAATTTCGATATAATTCGTAATTGTTTTGTTAAAATTTATGTGCAGCGACTAATAATTTGTAATCATTAAGGATAATATGACCTAGGTTAAATGACGCATCGTATATGGTCGTTATCTTGATTAATCGGTTCTCCTAATTCATAATGCCACTGCCTAATTAAATCTAGATATCGTATCCTAGGTTATTCGATGGTTAGATTTAATTAACGATTGTGTCTTGATTAAACAAAACCTAAGGGAAAACTCAGATTAATTATTAACCCACAATTAATAGTTGCTAGGAGAGGTTTGAGAAAAAAATCAATAAAATATGCTTAATTAGGGTGTAAGCCGAGATTGAACCAAAGAATTGGGTCCCTACAGAATGCCTCACTATTATCATTTTTTGCATATTTTCTTTAATTTGTTTTTATTAGTTTAGTTTCATTTTATTTTCTTATTTCAAAATCCAAACCCCCTTTTACTAAACATCGATTAATTTCAGTTCAACAACTTTTCACACACTCTCTATGGGATCGACCTAGACTCACCACTATTATAGTAGTAGGTCTAGTTATTTTATTTTGACTAGCATTACGAAGCGTGGTTAATTTTGGTGGCGTTATTAGGGAATCGGTATTTTAGTTTTTGTTTGTGATTTTAATTAGTGTTTTGTATATATTTGTTCGTAATTGGTTTCTTTTCAGTTATTTCGTGATCTTTTCAATTTTTTGTTTCATGTTTGTGAATAAAAAGAAATTTTTCAATATGGACAGAAGTAATTTCTTTTATAACTCATATTCTCAATACTATAACAATGTTTGGATTGATCAACCTAACTTTTGTTATGGATAGGATAATCATCATAATTACTTTCATGATAGTTTGCAGGATGTACAACAATTCTCATACAAACCAGATGCTTCTTATCATGACTCCGGTCCATCTTTGGAAGAGTTGATTAGTATTATGAACTCTAATACTTTGCAATTGCAGCATAATATTTTACAATTTCAGTAGGATGAAGGGCAATTTCTATAAAATACATAGTCTAGTCCCCAAGATTCGGAGAGCCATCACAACTCAGGTACATCTCCAGAAGATTTACTTAATATTATGGCTGCTCACAATCTTCAAATTCAAAAGGATATATAGCAGTTCTAATAGAATATGCAACAACTATTTCAACATGGTTTACAGCAACATTCGTGATTGTTAAGTTTGTGGATGTACAAATTCTAAGTATGGGAGTGTACATATGTGTGGGTTGGTTAATGTTAGGATATTTTGTTATGTCTTATCATTGAAATTCCCATATTAATATAGATTCTTTTAATGTAAAAAAAGGTAAAGAAAAGAAAAGAAAGGAAAGGAAAAGAAAGAAAGGAAAGAAAAAATTGAATTTTTTTTAAATAAATGTATCAAGGAGGAATTGCATATGTGTGAAAAGTTGTTTATGATTAATGCATCTTCCTATAGTTGTAATGAATGTGTTATTTAAGTATGTTGAATATGAGGTAGATGTTGGCTTGGAAGATTCACTCTTGTGATTTCAATGTATTGTTGGCATAAAATGTTTGAGTGATTCCTTCGGATTGGTAAATGGTTTCATGTGGTTTGTGTGTGAGAACTGAATAATGTTGCATTCGTCATAGCTAATGGTACCCAATTTTTGATGAGTATTGCTTTGTTTCACTAGCTCAATAGCTTTCATACTACTTGAACTAAATACATCTCACCTTACCTTTGCCTACATTACAACCCTAAAAATTCTTTTGATTCATGATTTTGCATGTGAACATTACTGGTGGGGAAATGAAATGGTATGAAAATTTATGGAATGATATGATCATGAATGGTCTTGAGTGTACCTATGGATATATTTTAGTTAAACATAATTTCTGAGTCTACTATTAGATCACTCAGTTTTTTGAAGATGATGAATGTTGATTGATCATTAGTAAAAGCTTGGAATGTTAAGTTCTTGCTATGATTTTTGAAAGTAATTTATCTTTGTTTATGATTATGTACTCCTAGAACATATGGGAAATAAGTCAATGTTTTTGAGTCTATGAGCTTAATTTTAATGTTTTGCCCGAGTATGGCCAAAAGCTAAGTATGGGAGAATTTAATAAGTATAAACTATTACATCTTTTATCCTCCTAAACTTAGTCCATATAATTATTTTTATTACACATTTGAGCATAATTATTCACATTTTACTAGTTAAAACCCAAAATTATTTATTCTGAATTTTACTATAAAATTGGCCTAAGTTGAACTTTTTTTAAAGCTTAATGGACTGATGTAATTGTGTTAATTATGTGGAGATGATTAAAACTCCAGCAGTCCACAATCAAGCACCACATGCATTAAAACGACAGTCTATACAGCAGCATAATGAGGAAGCCAACAGCAAAACGCGCTACCAGAGAGGAGTAATTAGGAGAAAAACGATAACAACATGGAGAGCAAACGTAGTCTGTGTTTCACACAAACGCTATCTGCGTTAAACACAAAACCTATGCGTTTCATGCGTGGTGCGTTTTAACGAAAACACAGAGTAGCGACAGAAACATCAAAGAGGGTTAATGCTTGAATAGTATCCTTGGACTACATGTTTATTTGTCACATCATATAAATAGTAGCTGTGAAAAGAGAGCAGTAGTGAATAGGTGAAATAGAGAGTAGTGAACAGAGAAGGGAGGCGCGGTGAAGAAAGAACCAGGGGGTTGTGGCTAGGGATATATGAGTGGGGTTGAAGCATTTTCTTTGGAGAGAGCCATAGAAGGCTAAGTTCCTGACACCAGTTCGGAGGTGACAACAACACCGATGACCCGGGTTAAGCATTTCTTTCATATTTTCATTGTTTCTTTCTCTCCTAATGAATTGATTGTGTTATCCTAGGCATATAGATTTGAGTTATGTATGGATAATCAGATTTTCGTTATTGTTCGGTTATTTATGTATGAACTTATTGGATATTGTGAAAAGATGATTTTAATGCGTTCATTGAATCGTTTATTTGCAAACTTATTGCTAGAATTTTGATATAATTCGTAATTGTTATGTTGAAATCTATGTGTAGCGACTAATGATTCGTAATCATTAGGGATAACATAAACTAGGTTAAATGACCATTCATATATGGTTATTTCCTTGATTAATTAACTTTCCTAATTCATAATGCTATTGCCTAATTAAATCTAGAGATCGTATCTTAGGTTATTCAGTGGTTAGGATTAATTAACGATCATATCTTGATTAAACAAAACATAAGGAAAAACTCGGGTTAATTATTAACTCACGACTAATAGATACTAAGAGAGGTTTGAGAACAACAAATCAATGAAATATGCTTAATTATGGTATAGGCTGAGATTGAACTAAAGAATCGGGTCCCTACCGAATTCCCCACTTTTATCATTTTTTGCATGTTTTCTTTAATTTGTTTTTATCAATTTAGTTTCATTTTATTTTCTGATTTCAAAATCCAAACCCCCCTTTTTCCTAAACACCGATTAATTTCATACTTTTCCCACACTCTCTGTAGGATTGACCTAGACTCACCATTGCTATAGTAGTAGGTCTAGTTATTTTATTTTAACTAGCATTACGACGCGTAGTCAATTTTGGTGGTATTGCCAGGAAGTGCGGTATTTTAGTTTTTGTTTGTGATTTTAATTAGTGTTTTGTATATATTTGTTCATAATTGGTTTCTTTTCAGTTATTTTGTGATCTTTTCTGTTTTTTTTCATGTTTGTGATTTAAAAGAAAATTTTCGATATGGGCGGAAGTAATTTCTTTTATAACTCACATTTTGAATCCTATAATAATATTTGGACTAATCAACTTAACTTTTGTTATGGATCGGATAATCATCAGAATTACTTCCATGATAGTTTACAGGATGCATAGCAATTCTCATATAGACCAGAAGCTTCATATCATGACTCCGGTCCATCTCTGGAAGAGTTGATTAATATTGGGAATGCTAATACTTTGCAATGGCAGTAGAATACTCTACAATTCTAGCAGGATAGAGGGCAATTTTCACAAAATACATAGTCTAACGCCCAAGATTCGGAGAGCCAACACGACTCAGGTACATCTCTAGAAGAATTGCTTAATATTATGGCTGCTAACAATCTTCAAATTCAAAAGGATACGTAGCAATTCCAACAGAATATGCAACAACAATTTCAGCAAGGTTTACAGAAAATCTGACAAGATGCTCTGTAATTCCAGCAGGATGCATTGCCTCGATGGGGAGATATCAATCATTTGGAACTACAAAGCAAAGAGGAGGAGTCATATCAACTCGAGGTGTACCCAATGGACGTTTGTGCAGAAACTTTACAAAGTAATCCTCAAGGAGTTGCTTGTGTCAAAGAAGTTAAGGAGGAGCTCGAGGTAGAAAAGGCTATATCATTTGGCTCGAAGGTAAGTACTAAGTTCATGATTAATTTTTAGACTAACTTTTCCCCTTTACATAACATATTGGAGAAATTAAATGAGGAAGAAAAAAGTGAAGAGACATTTAAGATCTTTCCAGAGTGCATGGACTCAATCAATATTGGAGGTCAATTGATAGGGAAGGTGCTAAATATGATAGATAATCAACTAAGACTTATCTCGAAGACCCTCATATGGAGGAGCCGCATGTGATACCTAAAGATCACAATTTTGTCATATGAGGAGAAGAAGGAGTCGAGCCAGCGACCCTAAACCAAGGCACTTCTTGAGAGGTAAACCAAGGGAGGTAAATTTTATTTCCTTTACATTTTGGCATTAATTTTTATATGCATTTGTGTTTTTGAATTTGTTTGTTTTACTTGTTTTAAGTTTTCAATCAAAATGAGAGAAAGAATAAAACAAACAAACAACCATTTTCTTGTTTCTGTTGCTTCTGAGATTATATAGTCATGATTAGGGTGTGAATTGATAAGATAACTTCATAGCAACTTTAGTATGTGTTTTTACTCTTGTGATTGGTGAATGCGAATTATCTTTAGAAGAGTAGTGATTAGTGGTAGACAAATTCGGTGAGATTTTAAACCTTATTAGACTGACACATTCATATCAGTCTTATGTCTTTTGATAATGTGTTGTAAAAAGCAACTTTAGTATGTGTTTTTACTCTTGTGATTGGTCAATGCGAATTATCTTTAAAAGAGTAGTGACTAGTGGTAGACAAAGTCGATGGGATTTTAAGCCTTATTAGACTGACACATTCATATCAGTCTTATATCTTTTAATAATGTGTTGTAAAGTTCTGATCATACATCTCATATATGATATATATCAAATATACGCACCAGAAAATAAAATGGAACCTTAAAAACCATGTCTACTCATGCATATAGATATAGAAAACAAAAGCATGAAATGTAAGATGTTTACCTACCTTTTTGATGATCTCCTTTGTTCTTTAATCTTCTCTACGTTGGGTTGTTGTAAACGAAAATGATCAATATAGACCGTCTCTAATGAAAGTCCACACGAAGATAGAATGATGAAACTTCACTAGGAGATGGCTTGAATTCTTTCTTTGTGCTAGCAAAGACAAGAACTCTTATGAAATTTAGAGAGAATAAGAGTGTGTGTGTAAGAAAGAACTTTTTTTTCTCTTGTGTCTTACACAAGATGTATAAAAATGATGATTATTTTATGCCCTCTTTAGCCTCCTATAACCCCCATCATTAATGGGAAGTTATGGGATGTTAATAGTCATAAATAATATGTATTAATGGAAGTTATAGGAAGTTAATGACCGTGAATAGCATGCATTAATGGAAGTTTTGGAAAGTTAATAACCAAATTGGTAGCCAACAACATTTTTTTCTAATCCATTCCATACAACGTTTTTTGCGACGATCACATCGTGATACAATCCCGAAACACTCTCTCATATCTTAAATCACCATTCAAGACTATTTTACTCATCTTTCAAATCTCCTATATGTGTGATCCATTAGGTTCCCAGATATATTGGCCACCTAAATTAACACTTAATTCAAATAAGTCAAAAGCATTATCTAGCAATACGTCATGACCCCCAATAGATCGGAAAGTTATTGGTTTGACTACAAACCCTTCCATATGCAATGTTGCTATGCAATTCATCTTTTCACCATCTGTACCCTACCTGGTCTAGAGTATGGTCAAAGTGTCAACTCCTACTAGACTGACTACATCCCATCTAGTCCAAGTGATATTAGATCTTGTCCTGAGAATCTCATTAATTTATGTATCATTGTAGACTCTCTTTATGGCACACATTTACTCTAGCTAGAGACTCTCAAGTAATGACCCCGATAAGAGGTCATGGATATCATCCCCTTCTATTATGAGTGGTGAATCCTTTATTAGCTACTCAGTTACCTCTAAATACTTCAAACTGTACTCAATCACCACCCTATGAGTAACCCCTAAAAGACACCGATGAATGGAGTCAAAGCACATGATCAGTATCTAAGATATCCTTGAGCACCTCAAGTCAATGGATACTTGCACCATTGCTATGATGAGATTATCATTAACACTGGAATAGAATATCTATATGATTGTCTCATAATAGGTCAATCCAATGTACATACTATCCTTAGTAAGAATCTATATGTTAACTCTAAATAACTCATGTCTACAGCTTATGAGATCAACTACTTAATCTAATAAAGGAGTATAACATATGCTAGTCTAAATAACTCATGTCTACATGCTAAAACCAATCGCCTTGATATCTAATACCATAGGCATGTAGATGTGACACAAAACTCTTTTGGGAAATAGTCTTAGTCAACAAATCAACTATGTTCTGATTGG
The DNA here is from genome assembly GCA_025504915.1 of Erythroxylum reticulatum. Lineage (NCBI taxonomy): Eukaryota > Viridiplantae > Streptophyta > Magnoliopsida > Malpighiales > Erythroxylaceae > Erythroxylum > Erythroxylum reticulatum. The sequence goes on along the minus strand of JANSVA010000218.1, from coordinate 35,127,911 downwards.
TAGGAACTCTCTCTATCTTGACATCATTTTTACTAATGATCTCTCTAATCAAATGGTAGTGCCTGAGTACATGTTTGGACTTTTGATGAGACCTCAGTTCCTTCGCCTGTGCTATAGCCCTGTTATTGTCACAATACAACTGCATTAGGTTAATGATGCTCGAAACCACACCAAGTTCTATGATGTACTTCTTGATCCAAACAGCTTCCTTTACCACTTTTAAAGCTGCAATGTACTCCGCCTATGTCATCGAATATGCAATCATCTCTTGTTTGGAACTTTTCCAACTGAAAGCACCACCATTCAGTGTGAATACATATCCAAACTGGGATCTAGAGTCATTCCTATTGGATTAGAAAATGGGCCCTTTCCATAAGATGGGTCCCAGTCTGGCCCCCTATTACCAGGCGT
>JANSVA010000218.1:35116854-35127400 GCA_025504915.1 Erythroxylum reticulatum | reverse complement strand
AGATCAAAAGCTTTTTAAAATCTCTAACTTTTCAAAGTCTCTAACTTTTTAATCTTCGACTCCGACTTGTATTTATATCCTTTGTCTTCAACTACTTCTTGATAATTGCTTCTTTCTTTTTGCTTCTTGATTTTTGTAGAAACGGTTATTTAACTGAGTTCTATAGCTAACTCAAACTAATTAACCGTTTGATGTAGTATCGGTTCTTCGTCTTACTTTTTCTTCCGCTTCATCTTACTTTTGTCTCCACTTCGTCTTATTTTTTTCGTCTCACTTTTGCTTCTGCTTCATCTTATTTTCTTTCATCTTTGTTTTGCTTCTGCTTCATCTCACTTTCTTTTATCTTACTTTCGCTTCCACTTCATCTCACTTTCCTTTCGTCTTACTTATGTCTCCCCTTCCTCTTACTTTTTCTTCCTGATCAAAACGGTTCAACAGTTTTTAATATTTTTATTATTTGAATGTCATCAAAATTATTAGACGTGAAGTCATGTTGACTTAACACAATTGCATAGTCATAATCTTTCAATAACTCTACCATCTCCTCTGTCTCATGTTTAACTCTTTTTGGCTTAGCAGATACCTCAAGCTCTTATGGTCTGTATAAATCTGGAATATCTCTCCATATAGATATTATCTCTAAATCTTTAGAGAAAATACAACTACAATAAGCACTAAATTATCTACTAGATAATTGATCTCATCAGACCTTTGTTGTCTTGATGCATAGGCTATCACCTTGCCATTCTGCGTCAACACAAATCTCAATCCTTGATGTAAAACATCTTTGTATACCACATATCCTCTAGTTCCTGATGGAATTGCTAACACTGTTGCAGTAGTCAACAAAAATTTTAACTCCTCAAATCTCTTCTGACACTCATCATTCCATCTGAATGCTACATTCTTCCTCAGAAGTTTTGTCAAAGGGGCTGAGATCAATGAGAATCCCTCAACAAACCTCTGGTATGTCCAGCTAATCTTAGAAAGCTTCAGATTTTGGACACATTCCTCAGAGCTTCCCAATACATCACTGCCTCTATCTTTATTGGATCCACTTGTATGCCCTGTCCAGATACTAAGTGACCTAGAAATACTACTTGATCCAACCAGAATTCACATATATTAAATTTTCCATACAGTTGTTTCTCCCTCATAATCTGTAAAATCACTCTCAGATGTTCATCATTTTAATTTTTGCTCTTTTAATACACTAAGATGTCATAAATGAACACAATCAAAAATTGATCTATGTAGGGCTGAAACACCTTATTCACTAAAGCCATAAAAGTAGCTGGGGCGTTAGTTAGCATCATTACTAAGAACTCAAAATGCCTATACCTACTTCTGAATGTACTTTTCGGTACATCAGCCTCTGCTATCTTCAACTGATAGTACCCAGATCTCAAATCTAACTTGGTGAACACTTAATCTCCCTGCAACTGATCAAATAAGTCATCAATTATAAGAAATAGGTACTTGTTCTTCACTGTTACCCGATTCAGCTGCCTATAATCGATGCACAGTCTTAAAGTACCATCTTTTTCCTTTACAAATAATAGTGGAGCTCCCCAAGGTGAAAAACTAGGTCTAATGAAGCCTTTCTCTAATAAATCCTGTAGCTGAGCCTTCAACTCCTTTAGTTCTATAGGTGCCATCCTATATGGAGGAATGGATATAGGAACAACACTCAGAACTAGATCAATTATGAACTCTGTTTCCTGATCTGGAGGTAAACTAGACAACCTAGCGGGAAACACATCTGGGAATTCCTTAACAACATGAATGTCTTGTACACTCTGCTTAGCTCGTGTATCAATGCCGTAGGCTAAATAAGCCTCACATCCACCTTGTATCAATCTCAAAGAACTCATAAATGAAATCATCCTGGCTAGTATTGCTTGATTAATACCTCTAAAAACTACTTTCGACTGATTAGGAGATTTTAATACCACCGCCTTATTGTAGAAGTTTATGATAGCGCTATGAGTAAGCCAATCCATGCCTAGAATGACATCTATCTCCTTTAACTATAATATAATCAAGTCTGCCTCCAAATCTGCCTATTCAACTCTAATAAAATATATCTTGCAGACTTCTTCAATTACTGCAGTACTACCTATCACAATGCAACTTAAAAGTCAAATGTGGTGCGATAAAAGAATGCATAGATCTAGGATATAGTGATGCAAATGCTTCATAATCAAAGTTAAGCAACGCACCTAGAACAAAATAAGGAGAATCTTGAACCTCCTGTCTAGTCATAGCATAAACTCTGGCTTCCTTAACATTATTCTTGTCACAAAACTCATTCATATATCAATACTCAATTGATCATTTCATATTTATCTAAAATTATACTTTTGGGTCTAATTTTCATGATTATTCTCATCAGGAAATTGAAGTAATTTGATAACATTTTCTTAGAGCAAATTGTTCTCCCATGTCTTAATTTTCCAATGATACCAAGATCAAGCAATTTGATTCAATATTCCAAAAGTTAGGGTTAAAATATTACAGATTGAGTATATTTGAAAATTTTTCTAAGGCATGATCATGCATTCAAATTGTACAACTCATTTCTCTCAATTAAAATATTCAAAAACTACAAACCTTATACCAATTGAAAGATAATCGCATAATCTACAACGTTTGTGAAGACAACTTTTTCTGATTCGGCCTATATCAATACAGTTCATTTGATAACAGCAGGATATGATTTCTGTCGTAGGTAGGGCTACAACCTAAGCCAAAACTTAATTTCGAGATAAATTTCAAGATCCTTAAGGATAGAATTCAAATTCAATTTATTTTATAAATTATGGTAAAATGTCTGTAGTTCAATTTAAATAAAGAATCATCTCATTCAGAAATCTACAGATCAAAATATATCTAAAATATAGAAGTATGTTTAGTAAAAACATTCCAGTTATCAAATTCCAGCACAATGAATCATTAACATCGTATGGCATTCATCCTAATTCATCATCATCAATTCTCTATTATAACATTCCATAAATACTAATATTTTACTTACTTGTTCAGTTCTAATCCCATCTTAAAAATCTTGCTAAATCAGTACTCCAAACATGAAGAATCATCACACATTTAAGATGGAATTAAATGATTTTCAGCTATGATGAAACAACAACAATTAGCTGGTTCTTTAGCTATTTTGTGAAAGGTAAAAGCATGTATTTAGTGTAGTAATTTATCATAGCTTCAAGGAAAACACAATAAGGGAAAATAGAAGCAAGTTTCAATGGTGAGAGATGAGAAGAGAAGAACAATGAGCAAGGTTGAAACAACATTGCAAAAACGTTACACCTAAGGTGTTAGGTGTAACTATATTATTTCAACATATGTCTTTAAGCATGTAAGCCACTAATCCCTTACATAGGCTACCAAATGTAACCTACTTACTAGTCCATTTGTCACTCAATCATTTCTACCATTTGTCAATTAATTACTCATGCAAAATGTCACTAATTTATCTATACCATTTGTCACTAATTCATTGGTCCACATGTCACAATATAATTGGTCAATATTTCAACATTGTTCCTAATCCAAAAATAATTCAAATTTCCAAAATATCCGAAATATCACCAAAATTGCTAAATCAATTTTAATACTCACCAATTTAATTTCCAAGACAATAAAATCAACAATTCCCATTTATAGATCAATTTTATCTGAAAAATGTCAATGAATGCATATATAATGATTTTAATGTGCAAAATCAATATTCTCATGTATGTGTATGCCACACTATGCATAAGCATGGATTATGCTTCCTAATTTCTCATTTACCTCTTATAAACATTATTTTAACCTTATAATAAGTAACATGATGTTATAATGAGAAAGCTTAGCTAGCCAACAAGGAAAGAAACATCATCATGGAAATGACAGTAGGAGCTTGCATAAGGCTTAATCCACTAGAAGCTAGTTAAGGTTGTTAGCTTAAGGTTTATGATTAACGATTTTGTTAATAACTGTATAATATTTCAATTTTCAAATTAGATTCATTTCCTTATTTAGGCAACAAAATATTTTTTAAAAGAAAATAAAATTAGGGAATAATTGATTTCTTTCTTCAAGGAACCTTCTTTATAAACTTACCATTTTAGAAATGGTTCCATAATATCCGGAAGGATGTTACTAATTTGAATAATGAGCTCTAGAAGCCTTGACAGAATGTTTATCTTAACATATTAAAGATTTCAGCAGAGATAATATTGATGATTAAGCAATTGCTAGTTGACAAAAATGTCTACTTAAGGAAAAGCCATTGCATCTTTGAAATATATGAGACTTACAAAATATCTTAGAACATCAATATTCGTGAAAGTTATATCAAACTCTTTGTGCTTTAGAAAGTGATATCACTCTATTAAGAGACACTGTTAAATCTTTCATACATTTCTTATTGAGAGATTATAGAGGCTAGCAAAATACTATTACTATGGAAGGTTGAAGAACCTTGAAAATTATACACTTATGAGCTTGAAGAGGCTTTTCAAATTACTACTTGGCTTTTATAGTGAAACACTCAAGTTGGATACTTAGGGACTGAAAGTAGGCTTTGTTATAAGCCGAACCAATATAAATCTATCGTGTCATCTTCTCTCTCTTCCTTTTAAATTTTGGCTTTATAAGTTTGTATTTTTAAGAGGCTTCTTTAGTTTTACAGTAGGCTCCTTTTGTTTTTATATCATAAGAGGTTTCATTCAAAATTCAACAAGCTCTTATCAAATAACAAGCTCCTTTCTTTTTTAGTGTTAGCAGGCTCCAATCGATTAAGTAAGCTCTTGTCGTTTTGAGCATTAGCAGGCTCCTTTCAATTAATTGGCTCCTTTCTATTTGAGCATTAATAGAATCCTTTCAAATTAACTGGCTCTCTCTTTTCCAACTGTAACATCATCCTTTCGAAATTTTATATGACCCTTCTATTTATAAATTTATTTTGTTCACGTAGGATCTTATCGATTTGAACGTACCTTAGTTTTTTTTACACATAATTCAGCCCCTCTTGTATGTGTTTGCCTTATCATTTGGTATCAGAGCATGGTTTCACATTTATTGTATTTTACAACATGTGATAGATCATAGCAAACAACTTGAGAATCTTTGAAGGATAATCTGTCTCAAAGCCTCCTTATTTCAATGGAAACAATTATTCCTATTGGAAAGAGAGAATGAATATTTATCTTCAATATGTAGAAATTGAAATCTGGAAAGTTGTTAAAGCTGGAGCCACACCTCTTGCTTATACACATCGCAGAAGTATGGACTGATGTTGATAGTAGAAATGCAAAGCTGAATGCTAAAGCAAGACATCATCTAATATGTGCATTTTGTCCAGATGAGTATGAAATGATATCCTACTATCCTACAACAAAGGAAATGTGGCACAAACTTCAAGTCACCTTTAAAGGAACGAATTAGGTAAACAAATATAGAACAAGTCTTTTAGTTCATCTATACGAAACTATTTGCATGAAACAGGGAGAAACAAAAGACAAATTCGGCGGACATTTCAACAACGTCATCATTGCCTTAAAAAACTTAGGCAGGATATATCCCAATGATGAACTCATAACAAAGATTATAATATCACTAACAAAATAATGGAGACTAAAGGTGACAGGTTGGGAAATTGCAAAGGATCTCGATACCATCTTAATTGACTAACTAAGAGGAAACTTGATGATCCATGAAGCTGAGCTTAGAAGAGATGAGGGATCCTTATATAAAAGAGGAATGACACTAAAAGCAAGTGATCAATCAATCGATAGTGAAAGCAACACTGAGTTACAAATAGATGGAGATGACTAATTCAATTTCATGGTCAGGAAATATGCCAGCTTCTATAAAAAGAAGTTGATCAAGAAAAGAGAAGGGAACAAAAGAATTGGAAACAACAAGTCCTTATTAAAAGGTAGCAGCAGTAATAGAATACAAAAAATAATCAAATCATATACTATCACTGCAAGAAGCCTAGACACACAAGCCTATAATGTCCCCTTCTTCAAAAGGACAAAATAGAGAACATAGAACTAGGAAGTAAGGGATGACTACAGCTTGGTTAGATGAAGATTTTGAAAACTTTGAAGAAGAAAAGCCAAAAGAAGTCAACAATGTTTGCTTCATGATTGAATTAGAAGATGATGAGCTATATTATTCTGACTCTAATATTGAAGTTGATTAATTGAAAAATTCATATCATGAATTGTATGATCAATACAAAAAATTGATAGTGAATGTTGTATTTCAAAGAAGTTGAGAAGTCCAAGAATGATGAAGCATCTTTGAAGAGTAAGATTAAATCATTAGAATCTGTGAATGAAAATTTGACAACCAAGAATATGTATCTTGAGGATGATTATAAGTAAAAGGCTTCCAAAGAGGATGTTTAGGAAGAAACATTAGCTAAATTGGAAAATACTTTGCTTGAGAATGATTATGATAAAGTAAGATAGCTAGAATAAAAGGTTATCGCCCTAAAACTTAAGAAAGAGATATGTGTAGGAAAGATCTTATCTCTAGAAAAAGATTTTGCGAAGTTCGTTGATGGAAAGAAAAACCTTAATGCACTATTTGGTAGTGGTAAATGTGTTTTTGATAAAGTTGGAATAGATTACAATGAAAATAATAATGGAGGCCATACAAGAACCTCTTTGTTAAATCTAGCAGTAGCTATAGTCAAAATAGTGAGAACCTAATATATGGTATAAATTATAACAATTCTTATTCATCTGGATTATGTTTCTATTGTGGTAGACATGGTCACTTTAGTCATTCTTGTAAATTTCGTAAAATGGAGAAATTATCTTAAATGTAACTTTGGAGACTGAAAGGTCAAGCTACTAATTTGAAACAACCTAGAAAAATGTGGGTACCTAAAATGAGATAATACTTTTTGTATATATGCTTCAAAATGGAGACAAGAGAAAGTTAGTAGATAATTGATAGTGGCTATTTGAGACACGTGATAGGTGAAATATCGCATTTGAACTACATTGAAAGAAAAGATGGAGGTAATGATGTCTTTGCTAATAAAAACAAGGCAAAAGTCACTGGAATTGGTAAAATTGGTGACTCTAATAACTTTGCCTCTATTGATAATGTTCTTTATATTGACAGATTGAAACATAACTTACTGAGTGTAAGCCAGTTATGTGATAAAGGTTATAGAGTTACTTTCTATACATCACATTGTGAAATTATTAATAATCTTAACGACAATATTGTCTTTATTGGTCCTAGAAATCACAACATATACTGTGGTCAATTGGATGATATGTCTTCATAAAATGTCAATGTTTTGTTTTATAATAAAGGATTAATTTATTTAGCATAGAAGATTTGGACATACTAGTATAAGCATTTTATCAAAATTGTCCAAAATGAGCTAGTAAGAGGACTACCTTATCTGAGGTTTGATAATACTAAAGTTTACGAAGCTCGTTTAAAAGGAAAACAAATCAAAAGCAGCTTCCCTCTTAAAATTTTTATGTTTACTAATGTCTTGGACTTGTGCACATAGATTTATTTGGTTCCACTAGGACTCAAAGCTTTGGTGGTAAACATTACGACTTTGTTATAGTAGATGATTATTTGAGATTTATATGGGTTTATTTTCTATCAAATAAGGATGATAATCTTGAAGTCTTTGAGAAGTTTTACAAAAACATTCAAACTGATAAAGGATAATGCATCACATCTATTTGGAGTGATCATGGAGGAGAATTCGACCAAAAAAATTGAAGAGTTATGTGACAAAAATGATATAATTGACAATTTTTCATGCCTAAGGACTCCTCAGTAGAATGGAGTTGTTGAAAGAAAGAACATGGTTCTTATTGATATGGACAAAACAATGCTAAACAAAGTGGTCTACCTTATGGTTACTGGGCAGAAGCTGTGTCAACTACCTACTATATACTCAACTGGTGCTTTATAACAGCTATTCTGAAAAAGACCCACTAAAAGCTGTGGAAAAAAAGAAAACAAAATGTCGCTTACTTTCGAGCAATTGGTTACAAATGCTTCGTTCCAAATAATAAGAAAGATAACCTTTGAAAGTTCAATGCGAGATTAAATGAAGCTATCTTTCTGGGTTACAATACCATTAGTAAAGGATTCAGAGTTTACAACAAAAGAATAAAGAAGATAGAAGAATCAATACACTTAGTGTTTGATGAAGCACTATCTTCAACAACAATAGCCAATTTAGATGATGAAAAGCATCTTTTAATTCCAAAAAATACATCAACTACAGTTACAATACCCTCAAAATCACAAGATCAAGAAGGTCACTCTAAAACCAGGATGGAGCAGGCTCCTTCCTCTTAGTAGAAGCCTATGGAGCGAAGAACACTGAGAGAATGGAAAGTTCAAGATACACATCAATACATTTTGGGATACCCTTATGAAAGTCTAAGAACTAGATCATCCTTTAAAAACAACTTTGTTACCCTCATCTCACAATTATATCCAAAGAATGTTAAAGAGGCTCTTATTGATGAAAATTAGGTTTCAGTAAGATGAACTAAATTAGATTGACAAAAACAAAGTTTGGAATCTAGTACCTCATATGCAAAATAAGTTAGTCATTGGAACTTGTTGGGTATTTAGAAACAAACTTCAAGAAAATGGTTAAGTGGTAAGAAACAAAGCTAGACTTGTAGCTCAAGGTTATAATCAATAGGAAGGTATTGATTTTGTTGAAACTTATGCATTTGTTGCTAGAATGGAGTCGATTAGAATTTTACTTGCCTTTGCATGTTATAGAAACTTTAAATTGTTCCAAATGGATGTCAAAAGTGCCTTTTTAAATGAATATATTAACGAAGAAGTGTCTGTTAAGCAACTTCCAAGTTTTGAAGTTGAAAACCATCCCGACTACGTGATGAAGTTGACTAAGACCCGGTATGGTCTAAAATAGGCCCCTCGAGTATAATATGAGAGGTTAAGTAATTTTCTGCTTGAGAATAACTTTAAAAGAGGAAAGGTAGATAAAACCTTATTTTTTAAGAAAAAGGAGAATGTTTTACTTATAGTGCAAATATATGTTGATGACATAATATTTGGTACTGCTAATCAATCTTTCTATGAAGAATTCTCAGTATTAATACAGGGGGAGTTTTAAATGAGCATAATGGGAGAATTATTTTTCTTTCTCGGATTACAAATCAAACAAATAGAAAAAGGGACCTTCATTAGCTAAGACAAATACACAAAGGAACTCATCATAAAGTACCCTTCAGAAATGTCAAACCTATAGGTAGTCTTATATACACTAGAACTAAACTTGATAAGGATGAAGAAGACAAGGCTATGGACGATACAAAATATGAAGGAATGATCAGGTCACTACTATATCTTTCAAGCTCAAGATGAGATATTATGCATAGTGTGTGCCTTTGCGCATGTTTTCAATCAGATCCAAAAGAAAGTCACCTTCAAGCAATCAAAAGAGTCTTTTGATATCTTCACAAAACTATGGACTTTAAAATATGGTATCCAAAAATTGATTCTTTTAACATAGTTGGCTATTATGATGTAGATTATTCAAGTGATAAAGTCAATCGAAAAAGCACAAGTAGTCACTGATAATTTCTTAAGAGGATGTCTAGTTTCTTGATCTTACAAGACAGGAAATTGCACGTTTCTTTCAACAACTAAAGCGAAATATATAGCAGCTACCAGCTATTGCACTCAAATATTATAGATGAAGCTTCAACTCCAAGGTTTCTCTCTAAACTTTAATCATATTCCTATGTGATAATACTAGTGCAATAAATCTTTCAAAAAATCTTGTGCATCATTCTAGGACTAAGCATATAGAAATCAAGTATTGTTTTCTTAGAGATTATGTTTTAGAAGGTACGATTGATCTTTTGCATATTAATACTGAAAATCAAGTAGCTGGTATTTTCACTAAGCAACTATCTAAAGATAGATTTTGTATATTTAGAAAATAATTTGGTATGTGCAGATTATCTGATATTATTTTTGGATGAATTTTCAATGGTACATCCTTTTAGTAGGCTCCTTCTAGTCCAATCCTTTAGTAAGCTCCCTTCTAATTTAGAAGGCCCTTCCTATTTTAGAAGGCTCCTATTGGTTTAACAAAGAAAATTACATGTGTCCCAAAAAGGAAGCTTTTTATGGGATCATTTCAACTTTTAAAAAATGTGCATGCTATTTTGACAACGCTCTGTACGTATCTAAATAAAGATACGTAGATGATGACACTTCCTCTTTTAGTATGTATGATTACCCATCCTTACACGAAATCATTGCTCAAGAATCGTTTAATATACCATAAACAAATTTCTCTCTTATACTCTTTGTTGTTATTTTCTTAGAAGCGCCATTCTCTTCACTCTACACCCTAACTTCCTATGTGATAATACTAGTGCAATAAATCTTTCAAAAAATCTTGTGCATCATTCTATGACTAAGCATATAGAAATCAAGTATTGTTTTCTTAGAGATTATGTTTTAGAAGGTACGATTGATCTTTTGCATATTA
>JANSVA010000218.1:35104473-35116754 GCA_025504915.1 Erythroxylum reticulatum | reverse complement strand
ATCATCATCATCATCATCATCATCATCATCATCATCATCATCATGAATGATGAGTTTAATAATATAATTAAGAATAAAAAATTGCTTATGTAGGGGAAGGGTCTTTCTAGAAGTTGCTTATGTGTTTTGTTTCGGAGACAGAGACAAAAAATCTTGTACCACAGTCTTGGAAGGAACAAAATTTTTTTGTCCCTGTGCTCTGGAGTTAGAACAAAAATAGGTGGAGACAGCAAGCAAACACTGCCAAACACATAATTTTTGTGTCCCTGTCATCTGTCTCCACCAATGGAGATATCAACCAAACGCTGTGTTAGAGCTTCATTATTTCTTGAAAGTTATATCAAACTCTTTGTGCCGTAGAAAATGATATCTCCCTATTAAGATAGACTGTTAATTCCTTTATACATATCTTGTTGAGAGCTTGCAGAGGCTAGCAAAATACTATTACTGTGGAAGGTTGAAAAATATACACTTGTGAGCTTGAAGAGGCTCGTCAAATTACTACTTGACTTTTATAATGAAAAACTCAAGTTAGATACTTGGGGATTGAATGTAGGCTTTGTTATAAGTCAAACTAATATAAACCTACTGCGTCATTTTCTCTCTCTTCCTTATTTTTAAAATTTTGCATTATAAGTTTGTATTTTCAAGAGGCTCTTTCAGTTTTACAATAAGTTCCTTTTGTTCTTATATCACAAGAGGTTTCTTTCAAAAGTCAGTAGGCTCTTATCAATTAACAGGCTCTTTTCTTTTTGAACGCTAGCAGGCTCCTTTTAAGTAAATAGGCTCCTAACATTTTGAGCATTAACAGGCTCCCTTTGATTAATTGGTCTTTTTCTATTTGAGTATTAACAGGCTCCTTTCTTTTTCAATGTCAACAGGATCCTTTTGAAAGTTTATGAGACCCTTCTATTTATAAATTTATTTTGTTTAGCAAGATCTTATCAATTTGAACGAACCTTGATTTTTCTTACACACAATTCGCCTCCCTTATGCGTTTATTTCTTTATCATTTGGTATCAGAGCAAGGTTTCACATTTATTCTATTTTACAAAACATGATAGATCATGGAAAACAATTTGAGAAGCCTTGAAGGACAATCCGTCTCAAAGCCTCCTTAATTTAATGAAAACAACTACTCATATTGGAAAGAGAGAATGACTATCTATCTCCAATCTGTAGATATTGAAGTCTGGCAAGCCATTATAGTTTGAGCTACACTTCCCAATTCTGATAACGTAGAAGTGTGATCTGAAGCTGACAGAAGAAATGCACAGCTAAACTCTAAAGTAAAACATTATCTGATCTGTGCACTATCTCCAGAAGAATATGAAAAGATATCATACTGTTCTACAGCAAAGGAAATGTAGGATGAACTTACAAGTCACTTTTGAAGGAATGAATAAGGTAAAGAAACGTAGAATAAGTCTTTTAGTATATTAATATAGAACTATTGGCATGAAATAGGGAGAGACCATAGACGAATTCTTTGGACGTTTCAACAACATTATCATGACCTTAAAGAACCTGGGAAAGATATATCCTAATGATGAACTCGTAGAAAAGATTCTAAGATCACTACCAAAGAAATGGAGACCAAAGGTGACCACTCTGGAAACTGCAAAGGATCTTGATACCCTCTCACTCGATTGGGTAAGAGGAAACTTGATGATCTATAAAGCCGGGTTTAGGCGAGATGAAGGATCCTCATACAAAAGAGGAATGACACTAAAAGCAATTGATGATGAAAGCGACACTGAGTTGCAAATAGATGGGGATGACGAATTCAATTTCATGGTTAGGAAATAAGCCTGCTTCTGTAAGAATCAGTTGACAAAGAAAAAAGAAGGGAACAAAAAAATAAAAAATAACTGGTCCTTATAAAAAGGCAACAATAATAATAACAATACACAAAATAATCAAATCATATACTATCACTGCAAAAATCTTAGACACACAAGACCAGAGTGTCCCCTTCTTTAAAACAAAATAGAAAATAGAAAACCCAAGAAGCAAGCGAAGCTTGCAGTTTGGTCAAACGAAGATTTTGAAAACTTCTAAGAAGAAGAGCCAGAAGAAGTTAGCAACGTTTGCGTCATGGCTAAATCAGGAGAGGATGAGGTATATTATTCTGACTTTGATATTGGAGCTGATGAATTGAGAAATGCATATCATGAATTGTATAATCAGTATACAAAATTAACAGTGAAGTATTTCAAAGAAGTTGAGAAATCCAAAAATAGTGAAGCATCCTTGAAGAGTAAGATTAAATCAATAAAATATGTAAATGAAAATATGACAACCAAGAATATGTCTCTTGAGGATGATTATAAGAAAAAGGTTTATGAAAAGGAAGTTTTGGAAGAAAGTTTAGCCAAGTTAGAAAATGCTTTGGTTGAGAATGATTATGATAAAGTGAAACAACTAGAAGAAAAGGTTGTTGTCCTAAAACTTGAGAAAGAGAAACGAGTTAGAATGTTCTTATCTTTAGAAAAATATCTTACAAAGTTTATTGATGGAATGAATAACCTTGATGCACTACTTAGTAGCTGTAAATATGTTTTTGATAAAGCTAGAATGGGTTATAATGAAAATTCTAATATTAGGCCATACAAGAATTTCTTTGTTAAATCTAGCAGTAGCTATAGTCAAAACAACAAGAGCCTGATACATGGTAGAAATCATAGCAATTCTCATTTATATGTTTTATACTTCTACTTTGGTAGACATGGTCACATTATTCATTCTTGTAAACTTTGTAAAATGGAGAAATTATCTCAAATGTATATTTGGAGATCGAAAGGTCAAGCAACTAACCTAAAAGGACCTAGAAAAATTTGATTACCTAAAATGAAACAATACTTTATATAGATATGCTTTAAAATGGAGACAAGAGAAAATCGATGGATAGTTGATAATGGTTGTTTAAGACATAAAACTGGTGAAATATCACCTTTCAACTACATTGAAAGAAAAGATTGAGGTAATGTTGTCTTTGCCAATAAACACAAGGCAAAAGTCATTGGAATTGGTAAAATTGGTGACTCTAACTCTGTTTCTATTGATAATGTTCTTTATGTTGACGGATTAAAGTATAATTTGTGGAGTGTAAGTTAATTATGTGATAAGGGTTATAGAGTTACTTTGTATGCATTATTGTGAAATTATTGACAATCTAAATGACAATATTGTATTTGTTGGTCCTAAAAATCAGAACATATATTGTGCTCAATTGGAAGATATGTCTTCACAAAATGTAGAATGTTTTGTTTCTATAGTAAAGGATTCTTTTATTTGGCATAGAAGATTTGGACATGCTAGCATGATCATTCTATCAAAATTGTCCAAAAATGAGTTAGTAAAAGGACTACTGTCTTTGAAGTTTTGAGGCTTGTTTAAAAGGTAAACAAGTTAGAAGAAGCAGCTTTCCTCCTAAAAATGTTATGTCTACTAACCAACCACTTGAACTTGTACACATGGACTTATTTGGTCCTACTAGAACTCAAAGCTTTAGTGGTAAACATAACGACTTTGTTATAGTAGATGATTATTCTAGATTGACATGGGTTTATTTTCTATTATATAAAGATGATACTTTTAAAGCCTTTGAGAAGTTTCGTAAAAAAATTCAAATTGAAAAAGGAGATTTCATTACATCTATTCGAAGTGATCATGGAGGAGAATTTAATAACAGAAAATTTGAAGATTTCTGTAATGAAAATGTGATATCTCACAATTTTTCATACCCAAGAACTCCTCAGCAGAACAAAGTTATTAAAAGAAGGAATAAGACTCTTGTTGATATTGCCAGAAAAATGCTATGCAAAAGTGGTATTCCTTATGGTTACTGGGTAGAAGTCCATCAACTGCTTTTTACATACTTAACTGGTGCCTTATAAGGCCTATTCTGAAAAAGACCCCTGTGAGCTGTAGAAAGGAAGAAAACCGAATGTCACTTACTTTCAAGCATTTGGTTGCAACTACTACGTTATAAATAATAGGAAAGATAACATTGGAAAGTTCGATGCGAGATCAGATGAAGCTATCTTTCTGGGCTACAGTACTGCTAAAAAAGGATTTAGAGTTTACAACAAAAGAATAAAGAAGATAGAAGAATCCATACATTTAGTGTTTGATGAAACATTACCTTCGACAATAGAAGATGATTTAGATGATGAAGAGCATCCCTTAATTCCTAGAAATACATTAACTACACCTATATTACCTTTTAAATCACAAGATTAAGAAGATCCTTCTAAAACCAGGACAATTTAGGCTCCTTTCTCTCAGCAGGAGTCTAAGTAACAAAGAACACCAAGAGAATGGAAAGGTTAAGAAACACATTAATACATTATGGGAGACCCTTCTGAAAGTATGTAAGAACTAGATCATCCTTCAAGAATAACTTTAATACCCTCATCTCACAATTAGAACCAAAAATCATTAAAGAGGCTTTTACTGATGAAAATTGGGTTTAAAACATAAAGACAAATTGAATCAGTTTAACAAAACAAAGTTTGGAATCTAGTACCTCGTTTGCAAAACAAGTTAGTCATTGGAACTCATTGGGTTTTTTAAAACAAAATTGATGAAAATAATAAGGTGGTAAGAAATAAAGCAAGAATTATAGCTCAAGGTTATAATCAACAAGAAGGTACTGATTTTAATGAAAC
Organism: Erythroxylum reticulatum; assembly: GCA_025504915.1. Classification (NCBI taxonomy): domain Eukaryota; kingdom Viridiplantae; phylum Streptophyta; class Magnoliopsida; order Malpighiales; family Erythroxylaceae; genus Erythroxylum; species Erythroxylum reticulatum. The sequence continues at coordinate 35,112,081 of JANSVA010000218.1, read as the reverse complement.
TTATGTGTCTATTGCTAGATTGGAATCAATTAGAATTTGACTTGCCTTCACATATTGTAGAAAATTCAAATTATTCCAAATGGATGTCAAAAGTGTTTTTAAATGGATATATTAATGAAGAAGTATTTGTTAAGCAACCTTCAGTCTTTGAAGATGAAAACCATCATGATTACGTGATTACGTGATGAAGTTGACTAAAGCCCTGTATGGTCTAAAACAAGCACCTTGAGCATGGTATGAGAGGTTAAGTAATTTTCTTCTTGAGAATAAAGTTGAAAGAGAAAAGGTAGATAAAACCTTATTTATTAAGAAAAAGGAGAATGATTTACTCATAGTGTAAATATATGTTGATGACATAATATTTGGTGCTACTAATTAGTCCTTCTGTGAAGAATTCTTAGCATTGATACAGGGGGAGTTTGAAATGAGCATGATGGGAGAATTATCTTTCTTTCTCATATTACAAATCAGAAAAACAAAAAAAAGGAATCTTCATTATTCAACATAAATACACAAATGAACTCACTAAGAAGTACCACTTTGAGAATGCCAAACCAATGGGTACTCCTATGTATATTGGAGCCAAACTTGATAAGGATGAAGAAGGTAAGGCTACGGATGAGACATAGTATAGAGGAATGATTGGGTCACTACCATATCTTACAAGCTCAAGACTAGACATTATGCTTAGTGTGCGTCTTTGCGCATGCTTTCAATCAAATCCAAAAGAAGACCACCTTCAAGCAGTCAAGAGGATCTTTCGATTTCTTCACAGAACTATAGATTTTATATTATGGTATCCAAAAACTGGCTCTTTTAATATAATTAACTATTATGATGCAGATTATGCAAGTGATAAAGTTGATTAAAAAAGCACAAATGGTCACTGTCAATTTCTTAGAGGATGTCTTGTTTTTTGGTCTTACAATAAATAAAATTGCATAAATCGTTTAACAACTGAAGCAGAATATATATATATTAGCTACTAGCTATTGTGCTCAAATCCTATGGATGAAGCTTCAACTCTAGGATTTTTCTCTAAATTTTAATCAAACTTTTATATTATATAATAATACTAGTGCAATAAATCTTTCAAAAAATCCTGTGCATCATTTTATGACTAAGCATATTGAAATCAAGCATCATTTTCTTAGAAATCACGTTTTAGAAGGAACCACTAGTCTTTTACATGTTAATACTGAAAATCAAGTAGCTGTTATCTTTATTAAGCCTCTCTCTAAAGATAGATTTTGAGTGTTAAGAAAAGAGCTTGGTATGTCTAGACTGTCTGATATTATATCTGTATAAATTTTCTATGCTACTTCTCTCTATAGACATTAGCAGGAACCTTCTACTTTAGAAGACTCGTATTAGTTTTTTAGACCTCCTCTTAGTTTAGTAGGCTCCTTCTAGTTTTGAAGGCCCCTTTGTTTTAGAAGACTCCTCTTAATTTAAATAGATTAGGTTACACGTATCTTAAAAAGGAAATCATTCATGGCATCTTTTTAGTTTTTAAAAATTGTGTGCACAGTTCTGACAAGTGACTGTATGGGATAGATATAAGCTACAGAGATGATCCACTTCCTCTTTTAGTGTGTACGACTGTCCTCTTCACACGAAATCAACATTAAAAAATCGTTTAGTGATCCTTTAACAAACTTCTCTCATCTACTCATCGTGTTCTTTTCAGAAGCGTCACTCTTCACTCTCTACATTTTGCCTCTCCATTTTCATCTTAAATCTTCTAAAACTCACCCATCATTATTATAAAGGCACGAATGAAATCAAAGGGACAAAAGAAAACCACTGCTTTAACTTCCAGCCATAAACAAACTCTCGTTTACGAGTCTTCTTCTCTATCTCCAAAGCAGGCTCTTTGAACATTGCTATTCAACTTATTGTTATTTCCTCTAAACCCCAAATTTTAGAAACAGTTTTTTAGGAAACTACAGAGGAGAGAAAAAGACAAAATTTGGCTATGCTTTCCCTAGAATCAGACTTAAACTCCTCTTCTAAAAATATTGAACCATCAGTTGGATAACATTTTGTCTTTGACTCTAGTGGAGAAGAAAAATAGAAGAAGAAGAACAACAACAAGAAGAAAATGAAGAAGAAGAAGAAGAAGAAGAAGAAGAAGAAGAAGAAGAAAAAGAAGAAGAAAAAGAAGTAGAAGAATCCTTGAGTCAGGGGGAGCAAACAAGAAAAGTAAGATTTCATATCCCCATTCTTACTCTGACCACTCCTATTCCTTCCACTACTCCTCCATCTACTACTCTTAAACTGATCCTAATGATAAGAAATTGCCTGAAGTGTGCTAGGTTGTAAATGATGATGGATTAGAAGAAGAATCGACTCCTTTATTAAGGAGACCACAGACCAAAGAAAGTATTGCAAAACAAGCTCTATAAGAAGAAACTGCTAAGACAGAAAAGAAAGAAGAAGAACAATCAAGGAAAAGAAAAAGGGAAGAAATAAGAAAAGGTAAGGCACCTATAGTCCAAGCAAAGACTAAGGATAAAATTGATAAGGATGAGCCAGTGTCTGAAGAAGCCTTGTTTGAAGAAATCCCTAAAGCCAAAAGAACAAAATCGAAGAAACTCACCGTACTCTAAAAGGGAAAATTCTCATCTTCAGTAAAGTTATTCCAATTGATGGAAGCTGAAGTAAGGTACAAGATGTTCTACAAAAAGAGAATTGTGGTAGCAGGACACATCTTGTCTCCTAACCTATTTAATGATACCAATATTCTCATCACACCCTTCTTTCTTATTATTGGTTAGGAAAACTTTTTAAAATTGGACAAAACAGTGTGTGATAAATTGGTAAGATGCTTCTACACACATATGAGAAGAGAAGAAATTAATGGGAAGCTAACAATCATCTTGTGGGTACAAGAGTCCGAGCTATTGATTACGGAAGAAATCTTGGGGAACATTCTGGATGTAATTCCAGTTGGTAGGACTAATGTTCCCTATCATAAGTTGGACATTGCTAATCTTAATCTAGGAGATTGTGGATTTTATATGTTTGCACACTGAGAATGTCTATGAAGGATGACCCTGGTAGACACTTAAACCTACTGCCTAGATGCCTTGCATCCCTTTTGACTATTTCAATTTTTTCAAAGAGTAGCTCAGTAGAAAGATGCAACCTTCTAGATACTTGTATGGTCTACAATCTTTTGAAGGGTAATAAGATGAACCTCCTAGTAATGATTTTGAAGTCTATGGTGGATAAGCGAAGTCACAAGAATATCATTGGTGGCCTACTGTATAGGATGTTGTTGATCAAGATTTTTGTTTATTTTGGAGTGCCTTTTGACAATCAGAGTTGGTATGTGCCTGAAAAATTCGACTCTTTAATTCCCTAACAATTTGGTTACAAGCTAAAGGACAATGTGTGGGTAGAGAAGAAGATAAAAAGAGTAGCAAATCTTTTAGGTCCTACCCCACAAAAGTTAGCTCCTGTTCTACTACAGAGCTCCAATGATCTGATCCTTCATCATCTAAAGAAAATTATTTCCAATCAAGATCAAATGTGTAACCAAATAGATATCATGCAAAATCATATTCGTGACTTGCAGTTTTTACTTAGAAAAACATCTGATTAATGAATTTGTTTTTTTCTTGGTCTGTTTTTACATACTTATGATCTTGTTTGTTGCCTTAGTCACTCCTTCTCTCTATTTTTTTTAATGAAAGATGGGGAGAATTTATGATATACTTTGCACTTGATAATATATTTTCAATATTACATTGATGATATATTTGCTATCGATGATATATTATGCCAAAATGTTACTGAACTTGTGGAGTTTAAATCTGTGATAAACAAACAATGTTAGTTATAACTGTGAGTAAAGTTTATAGGTACCTTTGAAAACCCTTTATTATTTGAATTTTGAAAATATATCTATTATTTTTTGTCTTCATAAAAAAGGGGGGAGATTGTTAGCTCAGGGTTTATATTTAACGATTTTGACGATAACTATATAACATTTCAAAATCTAAATTAGATTTATTTCCTTATATAAGAAACTATATAATTCTTAAAAGGAAATAAAATCATAGAATAATTGCTCCCTTCTTGCAGCAACCATCTTTATAAACTTACCTTTTTAAAAATGGTTCCATGACATCTGGAAGTATTTTACTAATTCGAATAATTAGCTCTAAAAGCCTTAATAGAATGTTTAAATATCTAAGATTTTAATAGAGAAAATATCGAAGATTAAGCAATGACTAGTTGAAGAAATTGTCAACTTAAGGAAGAGCCACTGCATTTGAAAAATATACAAGATACAGAGACGAGACTTGCAAAATATCTTAGAGTTTCATTATTTCTTGAAAGTTAATATCTAAGATTTCAGTAGAGATAATATCGAAGATTAAGCAATGATTAGTTGAAGAAATTGTCTACTTAAGGAAGAGCCACTGCATTTGCAAAATACACAAGATATAGACACAAGACTTACGAAATATCTTAAAGCTTTATTAATTTTTAAAAGTTATATCAAACTCTTTGTGCTTTAGAAAGTGATATCGCTCTATTAAGAGAGATTATTAAATCCTTTATACATTTCTCGTTGAGAGCATGTAGAGGCTAGCAAAATGTTACTTTTGTAGAAGGTTGAAGAACCATAAAAATATACACTTGCGAGCTTGAAGAGGTTCGTTAAATTACTACTTAGCTTTTTTAGTGAAAAACTCAAGTTAAATGCTTGGTGACTATACATAAGCTTCATTATAAGTTGAACTAGTACAAATCTACTATCATTTTCTCTCTCTTCCTTATTTTTAAATTTTTTCATTTTAAGTTTGTAATTTTAAGAGGCTCCTTCGGTTTTACAATAGGTTATTTATGTTTTTATATTGTAAAAGGTTTCTTTCAAAAGTCAGTAGGCTCCTATCAATTAATAAGCTCCTTTCTTTTCAAGTGCTAGCAGTCTTCTTTCGAGTAAATGGATGCCTATCATTTTAAGCATTAGTAGACTCCTTTCAATTAATTGGTTCTTTTATTTGAGTATTAACAGACTCCTTTCTTTTTCAACATCAACAGGATCTTTTCAAAAGTTTATAGGACACTTTTATTTATAAGTTTATTTTGTTTAGCAGGATCTTATCAATTTGAAAATACCTTGAATTTTTTTTAACACAATTCACCCCCTCTTATGTGTGTTTGCTATCAAAAAATAATATGCTAAAAATATTTCTTTTTAGTGTTAAAAATAAATTTGTGGGTTAGAGTGAAAAGTACTATTGCATCTTTAATGTAGCATCCTACTCTTATAGGGAATATTCTCGAAAAAAATCATCGGTATTTGAGGACATACTCTACAAAGTGACATGTTAGGGCAGTCAGTCAATCATACACAATTCAGAATTTTTTTAGAAATATCACACTCATATCTAGAAAATCGATAATTAAACTTTCGACCCATTTTACTCATAACAATCTTAGTTATAAATGTCATAACCTGTAAACGCATCATCACATATTCCAGTGATCATCACCAATACAAATACAAAATGTGTTTCATTAAATAGTTATTACAAGCAAAATTCATTTACACAATAAATAATGCTTCAGAATACAATGTTAATACTAAAAATAACAAAAAACGTATGCAGATGTCAACTGATCCTGACCTCTAAATCTTATCCGAATGTAGTGGTTAAACTCCGGTTAGTCTAACCAGGTATCCCCTGAACCTGAAAGACAATGTTGTAAATTTTGGGTTAGTTTTACGAACTCAATTAGCGGATCGTCCTCGATGACTCATTCATATCACATAACCTAAATAGTTCACAATTCATATTCAATTTGTAGATAAATATCAACACATATATAGCACATCACTTGATTAATTCATCATGTGGCATCAAATACACTTTATTCATTTATTTCATATATCAAATTCAGAACAATTCAAACAGTATAATTCAGTCATTTAAATATACATATCAATTATATATGCAATGCTTCTGAGACTCACTTTTCACACATTTCAATTTATTCACAAGTCTCAAAATTGTTTTGAATACAAAAGTCAAATCTAACTTATACCTTTGGAATATACAAATACAGAATACATTATGGACCTAAGTTCCTTTAGCAATAACAATAGTGTCATCTCAAATTTAAGCACCCAGTAATGTAGTGGGGCTATTTTACATCAAACAAAACACATATACTCTTTATAGCATATTCAACCTCTTATGCTTGAGTCTTAGTTACAAAAAATGGGACTCCAATATTCACTTACGAGTTATTCAATAGCCATTTATTCCTAAAAATGGAATATTCAACTTACATGATATAATTCAATGAAAATTTCCATCAAAAGAAGATTTCTCTTCCAAATCATCTATACTCTTTACATACTTTTTATCAGTAAACTAAATTCATCATTGCTTTTCAACCATTCTTAATACCTCAATAAGATCAATTTTTAACTATTCATAATATCTTAATAGGATCAATTTCTATCATATCTTAAATGATCAAAATATTCTTGATAATAAAGTTTAGTGAAGCAGTAGGCAGATTACTTTAATACCTTGGTATGTTCCATCTAGATCATTACATCTTATCTAGAGATGTATTTTCGACAAGTCACCAGTTAATATCTTACGCCAAAGATACCTTTATTTCAATTGATTCTAGACAACATTTGTCCCTTTGTGCTTGCCCACGATCGTGGTGGATCTTCCCATGATCGTGACAGGAGCTTGTGGAATTGGCCATGATCGTGAGGACTATGCCACGATCGTGCCTTGCTTCTATGTCCTCGAACTCATCACACATAGTAACATCATTTACACTCCCAATCTATCCCCAAATGATCATTTTAAACGCTTTCATATGATACTCACAATCATCTTAGAATTTTAACTATGGGAACTATGACTAAAGAGTATTCAATAAGTCATAGATCACTTCTTATTTCTTATCCATACATACAATAATTAGATACTTAATAATATCACTTATCAAAGTAATCACATTATCAGATATGCACTTTCAATAGCAAATCAACTTAACCTTGAGAACTCCTACATATATCGCTGTCATTTATCTCATCTTCCAATTATCATTTATTCATCTTACATATATACGTTCTCAGTTAATTAGAAGCATAACCTCCATGAAGTTTTGACCTCAATTCCACTTATATAATCTTATGCTAAATTATAACTCTTATCACATTTATCAAACAATCATTTGAAGTCCAAGTTCAACCTCTCAAGGTCATAAAAAATTTTATTTTCTTTCAACTTGGCTTGTACACTTTAAATCTTGTCATTTATATTTATATCTTTAGTTTCCTCAATCAATCCATGACAATATATTCACATCTATTTCACATTTAAGGATATCTGAGCAATTAAAATATTGATGTCATATTTGATCATACATCCACAAATATAGATGTAGTGAATCTCTATATGTCATATCGAACTATTTATTATTTCTCATTTCTAGATATCCACAAGTTTTCATTTTCTTACATTTTGACAGATCATCATTCAAACTATCATAATTTTATTTCCATTTCCTTCCATTTACAACAATTTCCAATTTCATCAATCACAAAACATTCATAAT
>JANSVA010000218.1:35044769-35058760 GCA_025504915.1 Erythroxylum reticulatum | reverse complement strand
TCTCTACAAGTAATGACCAAATGGTATAATATCGATGGTTCTTCAATGATTGGAATGTCATAGGAAACTATAATTATCTATTGTTCTATCTAACCAATGAATTCAATAAGGAACCCAAGAGTTTGTAAAAAGCTTAAGATGAATTTCCAATCCAACTAATCAAAAGCATTATAGTTATTTTTAAGTTTAAAGACTTGATGTTTATATCTAAAATATGAAAAATACATGAATGAATGAAAGTTTTTTTTTGCTATTTTGTTAAAGTGTTAGGAGTGTTCTGCTTGTGTTGGTATATATTACATGCTTTTGTTGAAATTATATTGATATTTGATTATTAGATTTTCAAGTGTTAATGCTTATAGTGAAATTTGGCATGTTATGCAACAAATATAAATACAAAAATATTAAACAAGTGTATTATATTCAGGCTCTATTTTGTGTTGAAAAGCATCACTCATCCTTCTTCTTTATAGTTTGTGTTTGTCTGTCTATCCAGGTAAGTTGTCTAACTAATGTCTACCATGTGTGTTGCTTTAATAAAATGAATGTTTGGGTTTGGGTTTTGTTGAATGCAAAGGAGTTATTGATTTTTTGTTGTTTAGAATATTCTTATAATCAATGATGAGTTTTTATGTTCTTCTTTAATAATCTAAGTATTTATATTTGGGTGTTGTTTGAATCATTGATGAGTAGATGTACGGATTATATAAGCATTTACTGTATGTGGAATGGGTTTGAGATCCTATGGATGATCCAATGCATCATAATGAAACAAAAATTTTGAAACTCATAAGAAATTCATGATAGTTCTTTGCATAATAAACCTCTAGGATGGTATATAGGTTGGAAAACCGTGATGCAGCTCCCATGAGGCTTCTCGATGAAAAATTCCATGAGCCTAAGAGTCACAGCAAGAACTTGCTTTCTTGATTCATATGGTGTAACAATGCCACGTACTATAGTACTTGTTTAAATTCAAACTTTGGAAATGAACTTATAGGTGATTAATTCAAACATGAATTCTAGAACTTCATTATGATTAATTCAAACTTAGTATTAACATAAGAAATTCATAGGTTTAACAGACATGACAATTCTTTGCATAATAAACCCCCAGGATGGTATATAGGATAGAAACTCGTGATACAGCTCCCATAAGGCTTATCAGTAAAAAATTTCATGAGCCTAGGAGTCATAGTGAGAACTTACATTCTCGATTCATATGGTTTAACAATGCTATGCACCTTAGGATTTCTTTTAATTCGAACTTAGTATATGAACTTGAATCAAAAAATTAAAGAAATAATAAGTTGTATAGTTACAAAAAATTCATAATGATTTGAGGCATAATAAACCCCTAGGATGGTATATAGGTTGGAACTCGTGATGTAATTCCCATGAGACTTATCGGTAAAACATTCCACGAGCTTAGGAGTCATAGTGAGAAATTAGTTTTTCGATTTATATGGTATAATAATGCTACGTACCTTAGTGTTTCCTTTTAATTCAAACTTAGTGTACGAACTTGAATTAAAAAATTAAAGAAGTTGTAATTTGTATAGTTACGAAAAATTCACACTGATTTGAGACATAATAAACCCCAAGGATGGTATAATGTAACTTCCATGAGGCTTATCGGTGAAAAATTTCACGAGCCTAAGGGTCACAACGAGAACTTGCTTTCTTGATTCATAGGTGTAAACAATCCCATGTATCATAGTTCTTATTTAAAATCAAACTTTGGAAATCAACTTGTAGGTGATTAATTTAAACATAATTACTTGAACTTCAATGTGATTAATTCTCACTTTTTTAGATAACAATTTTGTAGAAATGAGTAGTGTTGATAGATCTTAGATGTATAGATGATTAACACCTTATGGTTTCATTAATCCTGAGTTTGTTGAGGGAGTTGAAGCTTTTATGCACTATGCATATTCTCAACCTACATATATGGATGGCTCAAAGATCAGGTGTCCATGTAAAAATTGCAAACATATTTGTTTTCTTCCTATTGATGAAGTGAATCTTCATTTGTTAAAAAAAGGGTTTGTTCCAAATTATTTTGAGTGGAAACGACATAAGGAGCCATTGATTTGTAGTACCTCAAGGGGTAATGAAGTAAACTCATCAATAAATCTGGATGAGTTAAAAGAGGGGATACGATTTAGAACAAATAATAAGGGTGCAATTGAAAATCCTTACATCCAAATGGTTTATGATGCAGCTAGTTATACCTTTCAGAAAATATAGAAAATCTTCAAGAATAACCAAACCCACATGCAAAACAATTTTTTGACTTACTATGATCATCTGACCAATAATTATGGCCAAATTATGAGATGATGACTCAATTGTACTTAATTGCTCAAATATTAAACGTAAAGTTTGAAGGGCATATCTCTGATCGAAGTTTTGATCAAATTTAATGAATCATTGCCTCCTAATCATACAATGGTTGATAATTTTTACAATATGAAGAAACTTATTAGGGGTCTTAGTTTGCCAGTTGAAAAAATTGAATATTGCAAATTTAGATTATGTTGTTTTAGGGAGATGATGTGGAATTACAAGAATACAAATTTTGTGGTCAATTTAAGTTCAAACCTAGAAAGTGTACTATGAACAGAAATTAGTACCTTAGAAGCAAATGTATTATTTCTCACTAATTCCGAGACTTCAAAGACTATAGGCCTATGATATTACTACACCTTACATAAGATGACATAATGAACATGAACAAGAATATGGAATAATAAGTCATCCATTAGATGCACTGGCACAAAAACATTTCAATAACACCCATTATAAGTTTGCAACTAAAAGTTGAAATGTTAGGTAAGGATTATCGACGGATGGATTCCAACCTTTTGGTCAATCCGACCAATAATACTCATCATGACCAATCATAATTACTCCTTATAATTTGCCTCTATAGATATGTATGAATGAGGCATAAATGTTCTTGACAGTAATTGTGCTAAGGTCTGGAAATCTAAAGCATAAAATTGATGTATTCTTACAACCATTGGTATCTGAATTGTATCATCTTTGGGAATATGGTGTGGAGACATATGATGTGTCTTTTAAACAAAATTTTATGTTAAGAGCAGCTTTGATGTGGACTATTAGTGATTTTCTAGCTATGCTATGTTGTCTGGATTGAGCACAGTAGGGAAATTGGCTTGTCCTTATTATGGCAATGATTTTGATGAGTTTTATCTTCCAAATGGGGCCAAAACATCTTAGTTTGATAATCATAGGAAATTTCTTCCTCTAGATTATGCATTTAGAAGCAATCAACAAAAGTTCATTAAGAATAGGATGGTATAAACACCTCCTCCCCCTTACAAAGCTAGTGAAGAGATATTGCAGGAGAATGATGAATTAGGGTTATTGAAAGTTACAAAATATGAAGCTGATGAATTTAATACAAGATTAGTAAAAAATTTGGTTGGAGAAAGTGAGCATCTTTTGGGATTTTTCCATATTGGAAACTAATTTGATACGTCATAATCTAGATATGATGCATATTAAAAAAATATTTTCGATAATTTGTTCAATACCATAATGAATATTGAAGGGAGGATAAAGGACAATGCAAAATCAAGAGCTGATTTGAAGCTTTTTTGTAAAAGAAATCAATTAGATAAAGATCTTTGCACCGTTAAATATCCCAAAGCATGTTACATTTTAGTCAAAAATAAAATGAAATTTTGTGTGAATGGTTGAAAAGTTTAAGGTTTCTTGATAGATATGTTTCAAACTAGGCAAGGTGTATGGATATGAGGAAGAACAAATTATTTAGGATGAAAAGTTATGATTGTCATGTGTTTATGCAAAGGCTAATTCCAATTGGATTTTGGGAGTTGTTATCGAATAAGGTTTGGAAAGCTATAACAAAATTAAGATTGTTATTCAAAAGCTTAACATCATCTGAAGTAAAGTTGATTGAAATAGAAAAACTATAAAGGGAAATTTCAGTAATGTTGTGCAAATTAGAAGGGATTTCCCTCCAAGCTTCTTTCATTGTATGGAGCATCTACCTGTGCATTTAATATATGAGGCTAAACTTGTTGGTCTAGTTCAATATCGATGGATGTATCTGTTTGAGAGGTAATTATAGTAAATATTTAAATTGGAGTTATAATATGTTTTAATCACATAATTGTATATCAATAGCTATTTGTAATGTAGGTATTTGCATCACCTGAAGAAAAATGTCAAAAACAAGGCTATAGTTGAAGGTTCAATATATAATGCTTATTTAGTGGAGGAAGTAAGTATATTTTGTTCTTATTATTTTGAGCCGTATGTGCACACAAAAGAAAGAAAAGTTCTTTATAATGATGATGGGAGGGGAACGAGTAATATTAACATAACTTATCCATTTTCACATTTCCTAGATGAACATATGGAAGATTAATGAGAAGAATGTTAACAAAGGAAGAAATAGAGGCTACTTATGGTTACATTTTATTGAACTATCAAGAGGTTCAACCTTTTGTGCAGTAAATTGAAGTTGATTTTCAAATTGATTATTTGGGTTTTTGAAGTTAGTATTGTTCATAACTAAAATACATAATGATGCCTTTAGATTATATAAGGAATGGTTACACGAGCTCAAGCGTAAAAAATCACAAGATGATATTAATAAAGAAGTTGAAAGATACTTTCCTCGATGATTCGAGAAATATACAAGTTTTCACTTACAATTATTGAAATGGTTGAATTATCAGATCAAAGTGTTCAAATGACATTATTCTATTTAATATGATTTTTTTGTAGGCCTTAGAAAATTCAATAGAGAATAAATTCATATATGATCTTACGAAAGCACCTTTGTGAACTGTTAAATCATATTCGATGTATTTTGTTAATGGATACAAATTTCATATAGGATATCATGGTCATAGAATGGCAATACTAAATATTAGAGAGAATTGATGGATTACTATAGTAAAATTATTGAGATACTTGAAATTGAGTACCCTGCATTGCTAATAAAGCAGAATGTGATATTTAAGTGTGACTGGTTTGATCCAACTCCTAATGTTGGTACAAAAGGACACAATCAATATAATCTAGTTAAAATCAACCAGCAAAGAAGATTTAGACAATTTGAACCTTTTGTGTTGGCAATACAAGATCCAGATGTATTATGTCCCTTTTCCCAGCTTACGAGGAGATAAAGCCAAATTGGTTGGCCGTTTGTAAAGTAAAACCTTGAGGTATTTTTGAATTACATAGAAAAGGAGAAAATAAGAGAATTGAAAGTGAAGTGTTTCAGGAAGATGTTCATGAAATAAATGCATGTGTTACATATGACGAGAATGAACCTTTGAACGATCCAAAAAATGACTATGTTGAAAATTTTACTGGAGAGGATGAGGAGGGTGAGAGATCTGAAGAGGAGCCTGAGTTTGATTCTAATTCTTCAGAAAAAGAAGGTGATGATGATTTTGATTTACAATTAAGTGATCATGATATCGATTAATTTGTGCTTATAATAGAATATTATATGAATAAATATATTATTGCATTAACAGTATATTGTTATATATTCAATTTATGTTGTTTTATTACTGGAATATTCAATAACATGTGAATTTCAAGTTAAAATATGTCACCAAAGAGAAAACGGGATATGATGCGGCCAAGGTTAAGGAGCTTGTTACTTTCTAGGTGAAGCATCACATGTTGCAGCTACTATATAATTAGTTGTTATACCTCCAACTACTACGCATCCAAATGAGGCATCACCTTCTTTACCTGTTGCTACACCATCCAACAGCCCTATACAACCCACCACCCCTATACTGATAGAGATATCAGGGGTAAACATTGTAGATGAAGAAGGCGACCTCTAGCCTAGAGCTAAGGGAATAGATGGAAGAATGTATATCACAATAGTCAACAATCTGTGAGTGAAAATATATGCATGATAACACTATAGGTTTATACTGAAGTTATAGGTTTTAATTTGAAAATAATCTAAAATTACTTATATATTAGGTTGGTTCTATCTGGAACGTGCTCAAGAAATATGACAATCTAAGTTCAAGGAGAAGATAGATCTTGAAGGTTATATATGGAAAAATGTCTCTCAAGCAATAAAGGATTTTTATTATTAGGAGTTTAAGGTACAAAAAATAGATTTTTTTTGTATTTTTATCTAATTAATTTTATACATTAATTAGGAAAATATTGTAGGCTGTAAGTACTTACAGTATGTTTTTCTTTTCTTATAAGAAAGAATGTTTTTGGGATTTCAAATTTAACGTGATAATTTATAAAGTATAGGAGAGGCGAGCTCATACACATTATAGAGACTTTCTTGGAGCGCTACACAAGACTAGTGTATAACCTCCATATATATTTGAAGAAATATGGAGTCGTTGACAGCAATATTAGACATCATCTGAGGAAATTTCTATTTCAGAGAGCAATTCTACCAATAGACCTGAAAGACCAGGGGAGAGAGTCTTCTCGTATACACTGGAGGATCTATTACCTACCATGAGCATATAAAGAAACTTGTAACTATCTACACTTTACATATATATTCTGATTTTTTTTACTTTGGTGTATTTCAATTTAATTTGATGTATGAATTTTAAAATGAAAATATATATGTATTATAGAGACTGATAATGTTATAAATTTCTGGTGTCATATATGGCTATGTTATTGAGTTACTTTCTTTGTTCAACAGCGATAAATATCATAAAAATAAAGGAAACTCTGCCGAAATTTTTAAAAATTATAGTTCACTTATAACATTTTATTCTAATGTAGGAAAAAGCCTATGGACAGAAAGCCTATAACTCATCAGCTCTTTTTCACACCCATACTAAGAAGCATGATGGTGTGACCTTCGTCAACACCCGATATAGAGAACTTAACGTATGTTAAATTTATGCTTTAATATTAATTCTTAATAATTATCACTTATTAACATAAACATTGCCTCCTAATAGGACCAAATAAAAGAAAGCATTTAATGACAAGTTCAGCACTCTAAAACTGTTAATGAGAGTTAGGCATATCTTGATGCAGTGGCAGTAAGGACCGTCATGGAAGGATTTTCAGTTTAGGTTCGTTTGCAAACACATACTATTTACAGTCTTCCACATCCAGTACAATTGCATCTAGTAGGCAGTCAGCATCTAATGAGAGAGTTGTTTAACTTGAGAGCATAATACAGATACAAGCAACTCAGTTGCAACAGTCGATGGAATACATAGCCTAGCTTCGTAATGAGATGGATGAGTAAAGGGGAGGGATAACACCTCATCGCAGTAGTTAGACCATCCGCCTTCACCAACTGCATAGCTTGGTTTTGCTACTCTTAAATCATTTTGTATGAATTACATATTTATTATTGTAGATAGTAATTTTTTATTACAAATTAAGAATATTTTACTTTATATTATCCTTTAAAATTTTACTATATATTATCATTCAATTTATTATTTAGATAAATTAAATATAGAAAAAAATTCAATAAATTATTACTAAATAACTGTAGAAATTAAATGTCAATCATAAGATTACCAATTAAAATTAAAGTTACAACTTAAATGTATGAAAAATAAGAAAAACAATATTAGTGTATTTTCTGACGAAATAAGAAGATTATGTCGGTAAATAATTTATCGATGAAAATACTTATCGTCGCTAAATTTACCGATGCACATACAATGTCCATCACTAAATTTACTGATGGGACACAACTTACCGTCGTTAAATGTTCTGATGGATTTTCAATATTTTGTTCATCGATAATATTTACCAATGTGATATAAATATTTCATCAATGAAGTTATCGATGAACTTAAATATCAATATAGCGATGGAAAACATGCTTGTTAGTATATTACCGACGGAATATTTCTATTCCATCGCTAAAGATTATCGACAACCATTTCCCCTACAACTTATACGATCGATAATTCCCGTTAGCAAATTTGCTTGCTGACGGAAAACCTTCACTTTCTATTAGTAATATCTATTGCTAAACACCCATTTTCTGGTAGTGATTATCTCAACTCGCGTTGTTATGTTTTAGAATGGAGTCACATAAATGTGTTGAACTTTTACTTTATAATTTACTTAAGTTATATTGTCAACTCATCATTAACTTAGAAATTATCTTCTTATAGATTACCTAGTCTTTGATGATGTTATAGTCACAATTTTAGAGAAAGAAATTTGGCACATGAATAAAAGAAATGCAGTCTAGTTTATGACAAGTTGAATCCTTAACATTGATTAAAGGGAGACCAAAAAAACAGGGCATAAGTAGGAGCTAAAATCATGGTGAATCAAGATCAAGAAGTAGGAAGAATTTAAAAGTCATAAGTGTAAAAGCTAAGGTCCTTTAAAAAAGGACTTTTGAAATTTAAATAAGAAAAATTTTAGTCTTCAAGGAAATTTTGTAAGTACGTCAAATGATGTATGAGGGTTGTTGGTAATATAAGTATTAAGTTAAAGATGTATGATGATACAATTCATACTATTGAAGAAGTACGACAAGTGAAGAGACTGAAGAATAATTTATCTATAGAATGATTAGGTAATATTGGGTGCAAAATGAAAATTATTAGTCAGATTTTGAAGATAATTAGAGACATACTTGTTCTTACAAAGAGAGAAAAGATAGGTACAAACTTCAAGAACTTATAAGCAGAGACATTGCTAGAACCAGAAGCATCAGTTATATATAGTAATCTAAGTGTAAGTTCTTCAATATTATGACAAAATACACTTGAACATATATCAAAACAAGGACTAGAGATCCTTGTTTATCATGTAAAATTTAATACAAAATTCTAGAAACAAGATTGTTCTTGAATAGATTCATTCTAATGTGTAGCAAATATTAATTTTATCCTTGAGAGGAGAAAAGTACTTTATTTCTTTCAATGATGACTATTCTAAGAGATTGATGGGTGTACTTTATCAAAAGAAAAGCAAATATGTTATTAGACTTCAAACTTTTCAAAGGGCTTGATTTTGGTAAAAAAGATAAAGTGATTAAGGACATACAATAGAGGAGAGTATAGTGGTGATGAGTTTAATACATTTTATAAGTAAAAAGGAATTGAAATACAAAAACTATTGCATACACTCCTCAACATAATGTAGTGGCAAAATGAATAAATAGCACTCTATTAAAAAGAATAAGAGCAATGTTGAGAACTATAAACTCAAATAAGGTCTTCTTAAAAGAAGTAGTTAATATCCCCTATTTTGTGACGAATCAAATTCCAGTACAAAAAAGCTTTAGTTTTTGATATGTAAAAATGTAAGACAATATATACCTCTCTTTTTATTAATTTTAAGTTATTCTCTAATATGAACCTTAGCAATGAAAATGAGAGGATGAATATGTAAGTACCATATACATCTTTAAAGGAGACTTTAATGTTTACTATAATTTGTATAAGACCGAATATTGTACATACAGTAGGAGTAGTTAATTATTACATAGAAAATCATGCTGGAGAGCATTACAATCCACAAATATAGCCTATAAGAATACTAATCTTGTAAGTTTTAAATTACAAATATATGACTACAAATTATATATATATATAAATGAATATTTTTATTATAACTTTATAAGAATATCGGTCTTATAGGTTTTAAGTCATTAATATATATATATATACAGTAAATGAATATTTCTATTGTACTTCTCTTTTTATTCATAATAGGATTATACGAATCCTTTTTTTAAATTTTAGTTGAATTGTAATCTTATTATACTCACGTAATCATTCCAACAAATGCCATAAACGATCTTCTCGTTTTTCATATTCCATCTAATATTTTAAATTTTTATTACCACTCTTTCTTTTTTGAAAAATTAAATATGTATCGTTAATGTAATCAGAAATGGGGCTTTTAGTTATTTGTCAACCATTACATGGCGGCAATACATAAATACAAATAGGGGGTATAAAAGATAACTCCCGTAGACAATCAAACTAGGAAATGCAACATTTAAAAGGTAAACCTTGTCATTTTAACAATATTGAGGGGATAAACTTCTGCAAAACCTTTACACACCAGATTGCCAAATTAGGGATCGCGGTACTCTTAACGTTTTCTTTATAGATCACTGTTGTGCTAGGTCATTTGCCATCATCTTGAATACCATTCATAGATAAGAGTCCCAAAGCTTCATCATTCCTACTAATCAGAAGTAGCGACCTCTATTTGATTAAAATAGGAGGAACTATCTAATCACCTCTACTGAGGGCCTTTGGGGAAACATATATACATCATTCCTTTTCCTTCTTTCTCTAGTTATTTAAGGATTCCTATTTGATATTATCCCATTGCATGCTTTCTATTAGTATTTTAGTCTTTAAAGAGAATCATACAGTCTCCATGTCTCAATTAGCGCCTGGTTGTAGACAAAGCGATGTGAGGAAACTAAGAATTGTTCTCTAATTGTAAAGAGAATAGTCTTTAATCATACTAGAGTCTCCATTTCTCAATTAGCGCCTGGTTGTAGACAAAGTGATGTGAGGAAACTAAGAGTTGTTCTCTAATGGTAAAGAGAATAGTCTTTGAGATTTCGTGTAGTAATATGTCCTTCCCCTGAAATCTCCTGAAGTTACGGTCCTTGCATACCTCATACATGAATGTACCAATTGCTAGCAAAAAACCTCTTTAGTAGCTTTAGGAATCCTGGAATTGTCTAATAACCATTGGAACACCTGTTGTAGTAGATGAGAGTAAGTGTCCACTGACATTTGCTTTTCACAGTATTCTAAATAGCTCTTGACTAGGAACAAACAAAGAGTAGGCGATCCCTATTTTCTTCACCATGATTACAAAGCAAGCAAGTGGTACTCAGGTTCACATAGTCGAACTTGTTTAATGTAATGAGTTTGTTCTTTACCATCATCTATAGCAAGAAAGAAATCTTACGAGGTAAGATTTTATTCCAAACTAGCTTATGCCACTCCATTACAGGACTAAATGGATGAAACAGTTCCTTACATTTCCTATTAGAGATAAGATTGACAGGAGTATTACACTAGAGATAACAGTCCAAATTATCCATATTTGGAGGATAAGAGCGATATAAGTGTCTGATTTCTCCAGGTAGGTTCAACTATCCTCCCTCAATCATATTGTGAACTTTGGACTGCCCTAAATGGTTCTGTATTAGGGGGCTGTTTCGAGTCTAATTATCAAACCATAGACTAACCATCCTTCCATTGCCAATCTTACAAGTTATGTCCTTCTCCACCTCATACTTTAATTTTAACAGTTGGTTCAAGGTAGCAGTAGAAGGGTTTGTTAGTCAAGGACCATAAGCTTCTCCCCTTCATAAAGTAGCTATTCAACCATCTAAGCCAAAGGGAGTTTTTTTCTAAAAGAATGAACCATAACCTTTTCAAAATTAAAACTTGGTTTTTACACCTCAATGAATGTATCCCCCAAACCCCCTTTCTTTAGGCAAACACACTTGTACACATTTCAATTTAGCATGTCCTCCATTTCCAAATTGATTTCCTCATAAGAATTTCCTTAAGATTCTTTCAATAGTTTTTATGAGGCTTTTAGAGAAGAAAATATGAGAGCTCTAATAAATATGTAAAGAGGTTATAATTGACATAATAAGCTGCACCCTATCAGTATAGGAAAGACCTCTATTAAACCAAAAGTCAATTCTCTTCTAAATCTTCTATACCAGAGGTAAATAAATTCAGAGATGTTTAATCTCCTTGTAAAGATAGGTAAATCCAAGTACAACATAAGGGGTGCTTCCTCAACATTCTAGTAATTGCCCTATTACTAGAATCTAGAGAGCTAGTTCTATTAGATTAAAAAATGGCTTTTGATAAGCTTAATCCCCAATTTAGATAGTGCCTTAAACTAGAGGATAAAAGTTTTAACATCTCAATAGATTTCGAATGAGCTCTACTTAATAAGATTAAGTCATTAGTAGAATAAAGATTAGTTAGCAAAAGCTTTAGACATTTAAAATGGTATTTAAACTTAGAAGCTTTCCATATACTATGACTAATTAGTTGAGACAATGCCTCTATACATAAAATAAAAGGTAGGGGGATAGGGCATCCCCCACCTAATTCCTTTCCCCCTTAAAAATACTTAGAAATCCCATAATCCTCTTCAAATGAATTGGGAAATCGCAGCTAACATAATCAAAAGCTTTATGAAAGTCAATTTTAATAAGGCAAATAGGTCGAGAGTTTTTTTTTCCTGGAGTAACCCTTTGAAAGTTCGTGGACAACCAAGATGTTATCTTTAATATTCCTATCCTTTGTAAAAGCCCTGTGGTTATTACTGATTGTAGAGTTAAGCATCGCTTTAAGCCTGTTAGTAAGTATTTTAGCAATGGTTTTATAGATGAAATTAACATTTACTATAGGCCTAAAATCACCAAAATTTGAGGGGGTAGTGCACCTAGATACCAAGCATAAGAAGATTTTATTTATTTCTTTAAGAAGAGGGCCTTTATTAAAGAATTATAGGTGTACTTGCCTTACAATATGGCCAACCTAATTCCAACCTTTATGATAAAAGAGCCCATTTATCCCAGGGGGCTTTATTTCCATTATGCTAGAAAATAGTTTCCTTTATTTCTCTATCTTTAATAAGCTTTATAAGTTCCAAAGAATTTGTAAATGAGATTCTCTCATTAATGAATGAGCCCAAACCCTCTAAGGATGGATAA
Organism: Erythroxylum reticulatum; assembly: GCA_025504915.1. Taxonomy (NCBI): domain Eukaryota; kingdom Viridiplantae; phylum Streptophyta; class Magnoliopsida; order Malpighiales; family Erythroxylaceae; genus Erythroxylum; species Erythroxylum reticulatum. The sequence goes on along the minus strand of JANSVA010000218.1, from coordinate 35,046,036 downwards.
ACTTCTAAAATGGAACTAGTCAAATTCTTAAGAAGGTTGACTGCCTTCCTTTGTAGCTTTTGTAAAAGACAAGCTTATGATCCTTGTGCTTTTACATTTTAGAAAGGAATTTGAAGCTTTTTTCCTCACTAATCATACTTTTAATAAGCTTGACAAGAAACTCTATTTTCATGATAAATATAAAGGATCCCTTTATCTTAGACCCCTAACTCCTTTAATAAACTTTAGAGGCTCATTATTGAGCAATATTCTAAATGGAACAATAGTTTTTCATTATGATATCCAATGAGTACACAATAGAAAATCAAAAAGAATGTAATGTATTTTCAATAAACTTTGAATCTAATAAATCAAATGCTTTATAGAAATCTAACTTGATAACACAATTTTTACTTGATTGCTTCTTATTATAGTTCTTGAAGAACTCTTGAACCAATATCAGATTATCCTTTATTGATATCCCCTTAATAAAAGCTGATTGAGATGAGTTAGGTAGCCATGTAAGCATTGCTTTCAATATCTCAGTTAACAATTTGGTAATTTTCTTGTAAATTGTATTGCAATAAGATATAGGTCAATAATATTTTAAAGAGTTAAGACATTATACCTTAAGAATGAGGCATGTATGTGTTATTGAGGGCATTTAGCATTCTCTCATTCTTGAAAACTTCACACACTTTATTAGTTACTAAGGTTCTAATGACGTCAAGTTTTGTGAAAGAAAAAGATATCAAGGTCATTAGGCTTTGGTGTTTTATTTGAATGTAAAGAAAATAAAGCCTCTTCCATATCCTATACATTAAAAGTTTTTATTAAAAAATTAGTTTCTTATGGAGATATCTACTCCTTGATTATGGATTTTAGAATATTGATATGTGATGTAGCTTTATTGTTAGTTCTAACAGTTATAACAAAAAAAGTGAGAGTTTCCATGTGTAAATTCTCTTTTGAGGTCAACAAACTATCACTCTTAACCATCAAGGAGGATGCCTTTTCTTGCTAGTGGTCTATGGAAAAATTATGAATTTTTTTAATCTTTATCCCTTAACCATAATATTATTGATCTTTGCTTTAATAACTAAAGATTGAGTTCAGACATTTGAATATAATAAAGGGTTGTTTCTTTTTCTTTTTCTTGTAAAACCAAATTATTAGGAGGGTCATAGAGATAGGTTTGAATGTTATCTAGTTCATGTTTAATCTCTTTAACTACCTTCTAGGTATTTAAGCATCTCTTTTTACTAAGAATTTTCAACTCATTTTTGAC
>JANSVA010000218.1:34999508-35027276 GCA_025504915.1 Erythroxylum reticulatum | reverse complement strand
ATACAATATTGAATTTTTAATATGGACAGAGTGTAGAGTCTACTAATAAGAATTGGGCTTGGGTCAACCATTGTCAAAATAACTAGAACTGATTATTTAGATAGTTGACCCTTACTACTTATAAATCCTTTAATATTTTTATATTTAGTCAATATGGGATGCTCTAATAGAGGATAATTTGATTTTGCTCCTTGATAGAACTGCTTTATGGAAGAAACTTATGTTCCTATCCCCATCATTGAGCCATTACTTTCTTGATTTTTTCATCATTAGGGAGTTATGCACCTTTTAGAACTTTTGTGTAATTATACAAAGCATTGTTCTCCTCTTCTAGCTTTAACATATCCGTTAGAGAGAGGTTTAAATTATTTTGAATCTAAATAAGCTTTGCTCTTGCTTTCATTATACCATACTAAATATTGTTGTATTGTTCCTATTAAGGGCCTTTAGCTTCTCCCTCACCATTTGAAGTTTTCTGGCATCAATGGAAGTTTTACATCCTTGAAATTATGAGTTTATTCCCTTAGTCACTGCCTTCTAAGAGCCATCAACCCCAACTAAATAATTGTTAACTTGGAAAGGAGCTCTGGTTTAGTATATTGTGGACAAGTTTTGAATGCTACTGGTGTATGTTTAGAAAATAGGGGTTGTTTTTTTGATCGGTAACCACCGAGCAAAAGGGTTGTTTTTTTCAGCGTTTTTGATGTCTCCAATGCCAAATTATGTTTTCAATTCAAGCTGTGTGTAGCGTGTCTAAGCATTAGAGCTGAACCAGAGGCTATGACGATGAAAAGAATAAGAGTTGTATTTATACAAAGATCAGGTCATTCACATTTGCCACCGTTCAATATGCGTGGTGATGAGGCCTCTATATATATTGGCCAATCATAATTTATTCCTACTTTGTTTTGTAAGTGTCATTTCTGCATTAGTAAAACCTAGATAATCATTCTTTTATTTTAATTCAAACAAAAATAAAGCTATACTCAAAGATCTCTTTTTTTTATAGGCCTTAAAAAGTAAATATGATGTACGAAACAAGGAAATATAAGAACCTAAGTTAATAGCTCACACTTTCACCGTTGATTTTATGTATAAATAATAGACATAATCTAAATTTGAGAAGAAAAAGTGAAATTTGCAAAGGAAGGTTGTAAGTCTACAATGAAGAGAAATTTGTAATTTTAAGTCTAAAATTTAACAAGTAAAATATAAAGAACTTTTATTTACGTTTTCATTTTAGACGTTGTAAAATGAAAATGTAAATAAAACATTAACATATACATATATATACACCACCCTCAACAAAGGCAAATATAGAAGGCTAATACCTAAGACAAGTTATATAAATTAGGGAATTGCAAAAATATTAATAGATTTAAAATAGTAAATGCTATTTTGTTATAAGTAGGATATTATTATTATATCCCACCAGCAGAGTGAGGCCATACTCAACTATAATTATGCGCGAGAAGCATAGATCTTGCTTCCTCCTTCCTCCCCACACCAATGGCTCAATTAGGAGTTTCAATAAGATATGATGTTTTATGATCACATTAATAAACAAAAATTAATTCGTAGTAGGTAGTGAGTTTACGATAAATGTATTTTTTTTAATACAAAGGAAACTCAAAACCTGAAAAAAAAAACTAACTATTGTAATGCCTTGCGGAAACAACTCCTTACGTGTCCCGGTGAATGAAATTTAGGACTAATATAGGAGGTTCCTGAAAAACATGCATGCTTGGGCTGGCCAGGACTGCTAGGGCAGCCAGGCGTACTGATTTCTTTCCTGATACACGTACTGAATTTGCACCTCTCATTCACGTTGGAGTAGTCTATGGATACTTGCCAATAAAAAAATTATTACCATCAATCTCTATATTGGAAACGGAGAGGATGTTAATGACTTTCAAGGAGTCCACTTCTAACATGATTCGACGATACCCAAGGGACCAAGTCAAAGTGAGGCCCAAGTGGACTCTCCAGAGTTTAGCTGTTAGGGGCAAGTTTCTTCCAATGTGTTGAGTAAAACTTCTGTAGCACTACCCGTGTCAATCCCGAATTAACCCACCTACAATAGCAATGTGCGACCCTTGTTTAACTGCTCCATCCGTGTTTAGCTTAACCCAGTCCGTCGGCGATTTGGTCCACCCCACTAGACCGTCCACCGGTATTGCTTGATTCGGAAACATAATTTTCCACTGCCCTTGCTCTGACTATCCATTTCACATACTTAATAATTGCCCTTGTACTATCTTCCGGCGAAACAAAGTCCTCTTTAAAAAGGTTTTTGTTGTGTCAGCTTCAAAGCATCCAGCAGATGACTCCAAAAATAGTAGCTCAATCCCTTTGCATTACCTATGAATGCTTCATGAGATTGGATTTCACCCATATTTTCTCGTCCTAAAGGAAAAAATCTGTATTCACCACCCCAGTGGGAAATTCTCCAGAATTCTTGCACCCTTGCACAGTCTCAGATGACATGTAAGGTGGACTCTTTTTGCCCGCATATTTGGCAACTACTATCCATTTCAATGTGTCTCGTCACTCGTTGTTGGTTGGTCAGGAGTTTTTTCATGGTCATTAACTATAGGAAAGTTCGAATCCGTTAGGGCTCCATCTACTTCTACATTAAGGCTCAGAGACTAACATATCTATTTGTAGTATGCTCTTTGATTAATTTGTAAGTTGACGCTACAGTAAATCTCTCATGTTCAGTTAGACCCTATCTTATAGTGTCTTCTCCTGTATTTTTTACATTAGGGGTTAACTTGGCTAAATTTATACAGACTCTGGAAAGAAAATACTGTTGAAACAAGTCCCACTTCTAATTGCCTTCTTCATTTTGCAAATTCGCTAATTTAGCGTACAGGAGGCAAGCTGGGATTGAAAAGGTCATTACAGAGATTAGTGAGCCCTAGTCTCCTATCCCGCCAAAAGTCAATTTGTCAACCATTTAACAATTCTGCCAAAAACTCGAAGCCTCTATACTACTTATAGGACGATAAGTGTAGATTAACTCCGTGTGGGATAGCGGCGGCTAACAAAGCCTAAACAATACGTGTTTTGGGTCCTCTCTCAAAACCGCCCAATTATTTAATTGTCGTTGTGGACAAGAAGCAGGAGCCCATCCACCCTCACACGTTGAACCATTTTGACTCATTATTATTATTTATACCACGCAATAAATATGGAAGTGGCTAATTCTTCCCATAACTGTTGGACACTTGTAACCTCAAATGACATAAAGTTCCAACACGTAAATCCGTGTGCCATCCTTTTCTGCTTTTGGGATCTCTATTTTCATATATATTACAGAAACATCCATTGCAGACCCTACAGTCAGACTCCGGTCGGTCATAAAAGGACGCTTGAAGACTTCTTTCCTTCTTACTTGTGAGAATTTCTGTTAGACCTTGTAACCTCTTGATATCTGCACAACTCAAATATATCCTTTCTTTTTCTGTACAACTCAAGTATATCCTTTCTTTTTTTCATAATGGGCCGTCTTACAAGACAACAAATTCAGCTGTGTCTAAACACCGAACAGGAGCGTATCAGTCCTTTCCTTTAAGGACTCCAACCTTTCCATTTAAATCACCGCTTCTCATTCGATTGATCCTCCATAAACTTCAAAACCCACATCTCTTAACTCTTTTCCTTTCCTCTGTTTCTTAATAAGTCCTTAACTATCTATAAATTCCATAAATCATGTGTCAGTTACCTTCATCTACTCAATCTTACAAATGCAACTTCAAACCATCGACCAAGGTACACGAAACCGACATGGAAAATCCATTAATCCCCTGGAACCCAACATCCCACCTAAATCCGGAGAAATCCCATCTCGCTCTTGCAGTCAAAGAAGCCAAATGTATAGCCAACATAGCTTTCCCAATGATACTCACTGGTTTAATGCTCTATTCTCGCTCCATGATCTCCATGCTCTTTCTTGGCCGTTTAGGTGAGCTTGCCTTAGCTGGTGGTTCTCTAGCAATTGGGTTCGCAAACATCACCGGTTACTCAATTCTTTCCGGCCTTGCCGTTGGCATGGAACCAATTTGCGGCCAAGCTTTTGGTGCCAAAAGATACAAACTTCTTGGTCTAACCTTGCAAAGAACGATTATTCTGCTTATATTGACGTCAATACCTATAGCTTTTTCATGGTTCAATATGGAAAACATTCTTCTTTATTGTGGCCAAGAACATGATATAGCCACAGAAGCACAATCCTATATTCTCTATTCTCTCCCTGACCTTGTTGCCCAATCCATTTTGCACCCTTTGAGGATATACCTTAGAAGCCAATCAATAACTCTCCCTCTTACATATTGTGCAATTCTTTCTATTCTTCTCCATATACCTATAAACTACCTTCTAGTTTCAGTACTCAATCTAGGAATCAAAGGCGTTGCATTAAGCGCTGTCTGGACTAATTTCAATCTGGTGGGATCATTGATCATTTACGTTATGCTCTCTGGCGTATACAAGGAAACTTGGGTTGGGATTTCCTCGGAGTGCTTGAAAGGGTGGAAATCGTTACTGAACTTGGCTATTCCAAGCTGCATTTCGGTTTGTTTAGAATGGTGGTGGTATGAGTTGATGATTTTACTATGTGGTTTGTTGATAAATCCAAGAGCTACTGTTGCTTCAATGGGGATATTAATTCAAACAACGGCTTTGATATACATTTTCCCATCTTCATTAAGCTTTGGTGTATCTACCAGAGTTGGAAACGAACTAGGTGCCAACAATCCAAAAAGGGCAAAACTTGGTGCTACGATCGGTCTGTCTTCAAGTTTTGTCCTAGGATTCTCTGCATTGTTATTTGCAGTGATGATGAGGAAAACGTGGGCAAGCATGTTCACGCAAGACGCAGAGATTATTGCATTGACATCAATGGTTCTGCCTATTATTGGCCTCTGTGAGCTGGGGAATTGCCCCCAAACAACAGGTTGTGGGGTTTTGAGAGGGACTGCTAGGCCTAAATTGGGTGCAAACATCAACTTGGCTTGCTTCTACATTGTTGGCATGCCTGTGGCCATTTGGTTATGTTTTTATGCTGGCTATGACTTCAAAGGACTTTGGCTTGGTCTACTAGCCGCCCAAGGATCATGTGTTGTGACCATGTCGTTCGTTTTGTTGCGAACCGATTGGGAACTGCAAGCCCTCAGGGCCAAGGAACTCACGGGAAATGCCGCAAGTCCTGATCACCTTGTCATCGACGCTAAAGTTTCATCCGAGTATAGTTTATTAGTTTGAATGTTGATTTAATTAGAAGCGCAAGCAGGTGACATCTCAAATTGGATTATATAATTTATTCATTAATTTTTGATTCTGTACAGGAGTTGGAAGGACCGAAAATTAATATTATAAAAACTTATATGAAAACGTTGATTTTCTTAAAGACAACATTTTGCGTTGGAGCTTGGAAGTAGCGTACTTGGTATTGTCTTATTGTTTGGTTGGCTGTCTGTCTGAGGAAAGTGTCCGAACGATCCAATTGGAGAAAGGTTGCTGTCCGTGTTTGTGGAACTGTCCTCCATTGTTACACACAAGCAGAAGTGCGTTATTAATTGATATAACGGCGCGTGGAAATTGCGTAGTCAACCTTTGCAACTGCCGACTACGTAAAAGACTCGCCCTTCCTATTCTTGGCTTTGGATCTCGTCATTGGTTAATCCCCTAACAATGAATTTAACGAAAGCAGCCAAGTTACTGATTCAAAAAAGTAAATTAAGCCAAATCAAAACAACAAAGTTATCGGATGCAAGAATCAATGCGTTAATTCGGTCAATTAGACATCAATTTGGAATCTTAAAGTTTAAGAATAACTGTTGGCATAAGCTTCAAACATTAGAACCAACCCGGTCCAGTCCGAGTTCAACGGACTAGGCCCTAGTTGACCGAACGTCAAGCCAAAATTCAGGTTCTATTTTAAAAAATTTTGAGCCTTAGAAAGAACTAGGTTGTAGGCTGTCTAAACCTAGCTTGACCCGAGACTTGATAAAGATAAATAATAACAAAAAGGTGTTATTTTGAAATTTTAATTTAAAAATAATTTGGGTCTAGCCATGTCGGACTTAGATTTGATCGGGCCTAAACTTAGGTCTACTGCCTCGGATCTCTTTAGGCTTCATGTGGTTGTGATCCAAAAAAAAAAAAAAGGTAAATAGTAATTGCTTCAACTAATCATAAAATGAATTTGTATAACAATTATTACATAACAAAGAAACTTGTAGCTAAAAAAAAAAAAAGAAAACTAGTTAGCATCTAAATTTTGATTCATTGAGATAGATTTAAGGCCAGAAAATTGTTATCATATACATTTTTGCACAGAAATAACTATTTAATGAGTAGTAATAGAGAAAGTTTAAAGAAAATTTTTATGATCAATTTATATTTCTGCTATGTTGAATTTTCCTACTCCAAAAGAAATTCAATGTATTGTTTGTATAATATGGTTGGAAAATATAAGAGTTTTATTGAATAATACTGTGCTATTTAATTAGGGACCTTATGTATATAAACTAAATTATTGTGCTACGTTCATTTCGTCACACTAATTAGTTGGCCTTGTCGTGTACATTTGAGGTTGAATTTCTAATATAGGATTGCACTTTTTAGTTTTTAGTTCCATAGTCTCACTGTCTTGCAGTACTCAAATATCCAAGTAACTAACGCATGGGCTTAAGCATTTATACCTGAATTTGGCATCTATATCGGAATCATCATCAGAACTTTTCTTAGAGTCTTTGCTCATCTATTTCAGCCTCTACCTCAACTTGGAAACCACAATCAATCTACTTTCCCACCGCAATTGCTCCTTTTCCCCATCTTTTATGAGGTCTTATTCGAAGAGAAGCTCATATGGTAGCCTATTACCATTTGGCACCCAGCAAACTCTTATCTTTCGAAGATATAATTTGTAGGAGTAATTATCGAGAGCGGCACACTTTCACCTTCTCAGTATATTAAATTGAAGGGATTAACCGATAAAAATTGAACGAGTAGATATCATTGTCATCACCCTAATTCTTTACTTGAGTTTTATGTGCTTGACTCTGGAATATGAATTCCTCAAGTTTACTTTAGTAGGAGCCCAAACAAAGTGGGTATGAAGGTGCAGTCTGAACTTAACCTATGAAGAATATTGCTTCTCTATTCTCACATACAAATATACCAGTATCCTGTTAAAACTTTGAAATTTTCTATAAATGAATCTATCTTTAGCCATTAATAATTTATTATTGCCTTAGATTGCTGGTTAGACTTGAAACCAATTTAGACTGAATGTACAATCCCTTTACGAGCTTGGCTCATCCTAATTTAGGGACCAAAACATAACCATTTGATTGTATGTCAGACATCGATTATCTCTGTTGTACGGTCTAATTTGGTTCCACAAGTGTCAAGTAGACATGGAAAGAAAACTGTTAATTAAGCGTTATTATTATCATATCTCTGACTATCATCGATAAAGCTAATTCCAAACAAAGGTTTTCAAAGTCTTAGTTGTTTGACCTTTTTCTTCGTCATAAACCAAAAAGAGGACACAATTGATTGTCATCTAATGAAGAGATTAATCCTCAAAACGGCAGTTCCATAAGATCACCGTAGACCCCCTCTCGATGAAGGGACAACAAGATAATAATTAATAAAACATAGCTAATAACCTTACAATGGCAGCTACCTAATTGATTGGCGATTAATTCCAAAAGCATTTCATGTTCTCGTGTGGTCCATCAGTAGTGAAAATAAGAATCAAAAGGTAAACAAGAGAAACCTACTACTGTATAAGTGGTGGTCGGTGGTGCCAAGGCGAATGTTTGCCTTATCTGAACAGACATGATGGTGTTATCTGCCGGCTTACCCACCTCAATTTGTCCAGTTTTGCAAATTAAGAGACTTGCGTAGATACAAATTTAAAAGCCTATTGTTTACTTGGACTCTCTTTCTTCACAAAATCTGCACATATCAACGTGAATTGTGTTGAGTCAGATGTCAACGTGTTGAAGAAAATTAGAGGAAAAGGAGAAGGAAAAAACAAGGGGAGATTTCGAAAGGTGGGTTTCGTCATGCTCTCTCTTATTGGGATGAAGCCTTTATGTTTAGTTATCTGTTAATAGTGAAGCTCTTGATTTTATGGTAAACGGGTTTTTAAAATGAAATTGAATTGCAAGTGATGATTGTAAAACGTAATCCTTGTGAGTGAGATGCTCAAAGTTGGGTGGAATTAAGTTGAGATTTTGATAAGATATACACTCTAAGGAAAATCGGTATGATACGTAGCAATGTTTAAAATTATCCCTATGTGAAAGAGGGATACTCTCCAAGAAGAAGAAGACTATTTTGTGTAAATTTTCCTTTACGCATTACAAATAAGGAAAACATATCAATATAGGTAATAACCACGTAAGCTCAGGTCATTTAACTTATGTTATGTTATCTTTAATAATTTAACGCCACTAGTTGCCACGAATAAATCTATAACATAACGATTACATATTGTATTTAAGATTCTAACAATGGGTTCATACATAAACAATTAAACGATAACGGGAATACTAATTATCCATACATGAATACCTAAATCAATAGAAATAGAATAACGTAAACAATCCCTAAAGAGAGATAGAACAATGATACACAATGATGATATGCTTAAATGTGATCTTCATCGTCGATTTCACCTCTGAACTGGAATAGGGAAGCTTAGCCCTTCATGGATCTCCAAAGAGTAGGTGCTCTGCTCCTTCATGCAGTCCCAAAATGATTCCTCCTTCTTTTTCATCCAACTGTGTATCTCCACGATTTTTAGTTTTTTAGGTTGTACGATTGGAGGCACGATCATGCATATGCCTAGAAACTAGTTTTTGCTACCATGTATCCAACCGTGTAAGTCCAAAATATGTCTTCCAATTGCATACACGACCGTATAAGTATATACACGACCGTGTATCTCTCAGGTTTTGCTAAATTGTTCTTTTTCTTCTGATTTCTTGTCCAATCCTCACCCTAGTACATCTCCTTCTTATTTCACATAGGTAATTAAGTTTGAACATCAAAATGTTGGCTCAATGAATGTGCTCTTAACTCATTTTAACTTTTATGCTTCCAAATTATACCTAAAATTAAATATAAACTAAAATGAGTGTCTTAAGCATTTCACAATAGTAATCACCAAATGTTAACAAGTGAATGTACAAATAATTAAGCACACGTCAAATTCCACCACATTTAGCTTTCGACTGTCTTCGAGCAAATCAACAAAATCACAAACTAAACACTTTCACAATTTCCATATTTCCTAAGAATAGATAGTCATAAGTAAAGAGAGATAGCTTTCAAAATCATAGCAATAACTAAACATTAAATTCCTCTACTCATGATCAATCAATAATCATCATCTTTAGAAATTGAACAATGTAGTAGTAGACTTGGACAAAGTGCCTAAATAGCATTGATCCATAGGTACACTCAAATACCATTCATGATCATGACATTCCACGAATTTGCTTATCATTTCATTTCTCCACCACTAGAATTCACATGCATAATCATGAATTAAAGGACTTTTTAAGGCTGTAATGTGGGCAAAATTTAAGGTGAGATGTATTTAAGTAATGTAACATAAAATCCATCAAAGCTAGTGAAGTTAGAAAAAACCCTCGATATAAAATTAAGTGCAAAAACCAACATTCACTTAAAACTTTGTACATCAACTATGATGAATGCAAAAACTATGTTTCACGGCTTAAATTCAAGTCTTCACACCATAAACCACATGAAGTATAAATCACTCACAAAAGTTGATCATAAACAATACTTTGTGACCATAAGGAGTGACCCCTTAAAAATTACATCTCCTTTACAACTTTAGGAGAAAAATTTAGTCATAAATAACTTAACAAATGCATTTTCTCCTTGATATTTTTTATTTAAATTATTTTTTTATAAAAAATAGAAAGAAGCTACATCAAATTTGGAATTCATTGATAAGAGATAGAAAGACATTCCAACAATTATAACCAACTCCACATATGCATATCCCCGCACTTACACTTATATACCTCCACAAACATAAAAAAATCAACAAACGCTCCACTAGCTTTAAGGCTTAGGTAAGATATTTGATTAGGTTTAAGGCTTGTAATGTGATTAACATAAAAAGAAAAGGCAATTAAATCTCAAAGGGGCTTAACAAGAAAAAATTCATATCAATGAGTAGGCTATTTGACTAGTGTAGCTTACAAAACAAAAATTGCCTATATCATTTTCATGTTAATGCATGTGATAAAAATGTGGTCTTGAATAGAAAATCAAAGCAAAGTTAGGATGTACATATTATGAAAGTCACACACAAACAAAAGATAATGAAACTGATATGGATGTGTCAATCTATAAAGGCTCAAAATCTCACTGGCTTGTGTTTATTACTAGTCACTACTCTTCTAAAGATAATGTATATTGACCAATCACAAGAGTTAAAGTACATGCTTAAGTTACCATGAATTTCTCTAGTTAATTCACTCTTTAATTATGACTATATAGTCTTAAAAGAAATAGAAAAAGAGAAAATGTTTATTTGTTTGTTTGATTTTGAAAAGACCTAGAAAAAACACACATAACTAACAAACAAGCTTAAAATGTGCATGAAAACTAAGCTCTCCACCCCCAAACTTAAAACTTACATCATCCCTAATGTAACTTCAATTGTAAAAAATGGAGCATTAAATGGAACCACAATTGCAAGAATGTAAATAACAAGAAATAAACTTCCCTTAGGTTGCCTCCCAAGTAGCGCTTTTGTTTATTGTCATTAGCTTGACTCCATGTTGTCCTCATCAAATTACAAAGTTGTGATCTCCAGGAATCACAACTTTGGCATTTTCCAGGTGACCTTCATCAGGATAAGGCTTGAGTCAATGACCACTTACATCCAATGTCTTCCGTGTTTTCAAACTTTTAACCTCTAATGCACCATAAGAAAAGATATTAATTATCACAAAAGGATTGACCCAATAAGGACGACATTTGTGTAGAAACAGTTTATATTTAGCATAATAAAGAAGCACTTTTTGATCAATGATAAAGCTTTTTGATGAGACATTAAAATCTTTGGTCCTCTACTTCTTGTTTATTTATATGCTTCTGCTTACAATCTTCCTGTACTGAAACAAGTAACTTCCCTATTGAATTCCATCGTGAGATTACCCTCACGAACATCTATTTTAGTAGCCTCCCTATTAAGATAGGTACTAGGTTATATGAAGTTTCATCATTAATGTCAATCACATAAAAGTCAGAAGGAAATATTAGTTCATTCACCTACACAAGCATATCCTCAATTACCCTAACTAGGTAAACGTTAGAACTATAAACCAATTGTATGGTAACACTAGTTTCTTTTAATGGCCCTAGATTTAAAGAAGCATAAATGGAACAAGGCATAACATTAGTCGATGCTCCTAAATATAACATGGCTTGTTTAATCTTAATGTTACTAATTTTGCAAGGAATAGTTAAAAATGCCTGGGTCCTTACACTTAGGAGGTATTTTCTTTTTAAAATTTGTAAAAATAGTTTCACTCATCCTAATCATTTCATTACCTCTTAACTTTTGCTTGTTCATACATAATTCCTTGAGGAATTTTGCATAACTCATCACTTGCTTAATCGCCTCTAACAGTGGGATATTGACCTCAACCTTCTGAAAGGTCTCCCATATCTCTGTATCCTTATCTTCCTTATTTGACTTTGCTAGCCTGCTAGGAAAAGGTGGAGGATTAGTCTTTTAAAAAATTAGGAATTCAACATTTACCTTTGAGATTGATGGTATATCCCTTTCTTCTTCGAGCTCCTTATCAATATCTTCTTCATTAGCATTCCTTTGAGTAATTCTTTCAGTGTCCTCAAGCTTCCTATCACTCCTCAAGGTGATTGCACTAACATTCTTCACATTTTTCTCAAGTTGTGATGGCAGTTTTACTCCTCTTTAGGCTTTTAGATGGTTTATCGCCATTGTCATCTGACTCACATGATTCTCCAAATTGTGAATGCTAGAATTCACCACTTGAAATTTGGATATGGTCTCCTACTGAAACTGCTACATACCTTATTGGAATTGCAAATTATTAGTTGCAATAGACTTAACCATATCTTTTAATGATATACCTAAAGTATAGGAGGCTTGTGGCCTTAATTCGAATGACTGTAATCCTTGCAACCTATTTAGGATATAATTCTACTGCTTATTTCCCCCATAACTCAGGTTGGGATGATCTCTCCAACCTGGGTTATATGTATGGGAATACGGGTTGTATTGGTTAGTAAAATTCCCTCTCGTAGCATTGAGTTATTCCATGCTTCCTTCTCGTAAGGTTAGGCACTTATCAATCGAATGAATTATATTTATATATATTCCACACACGTTTACTTATACCTGTCCGATTGTAAGTTTTCTAATAAAAGACATTAGCTTGTCCAAATGATGTTCAACAAATGAAGTATTTACCTCATTGATGCGATGAACATCATTGTGAGTGTGAAATTATTAGGTGTTTGAGACCATATGCTCAATTAGAATCCTGGCCTCTATAGGAGTCTTCTTATGAGATCCCATATCGGTTGTAGAGGCGAACAAAGTACGCTTTTTAAGGATACGAATACCTCTCCCTTACAGACACGTTTTCTATGGCCTAATGCATCGGATTTCATCAGAACTCCGAAGTTACATGTGATTGGGTGAGAGTAATACTAGGATGGGTGACCTCCTGGGAAGGCCTCGAGGAAAGCAAAACCATGAGGGCTTGGCTGGGCTAAGGCCCAAAACAGACAATATCTATGAGCGGGTGATCTGGATTGTTACAGGTGGTATTAGAGCCAATTCTCAGGCTGGTTGAACCGGTAGGAGGCTAGGCCTCCCTTACAAACGCATTTTCCATGGCGTAATGCACCGGATCCCATCAGAACTCCAAAGTTAAATGTGCTTGGGTGAGAGTAGTACTAAAATGGGTGACCTCCTAGGAAGGCCTCAGAAAAAGCAAAATCGTGAGGGCTTGGCTAGGCCAAGGCCCAAAGCGGACAATATCTGTGAGTGGGTGATCTGGGCTGTTACACTTCTCACATAATGGACCACCACTCATAGCATCTACCAAACTCTTTTCCATTGGTAACAATCCCTCATAGAAATACTAGATAAGGAGTTGTTTTAATATGTTATGGTGGGGAAGGTTGGCACAAAGCTTCTTAAAGTGCTCCCAATACTCACAAAAGGATTCTCTGTTGTATTACTTTATGCCATATGTTTCTTTCCATATACTCATTGTCTTCGATTCTAGAAAATATTTGTTCAAAAATAGTGTCTTCATTTCAATCCATGTGCTAATGCTCCCAGGTGGTAGATAAAAAAGTTAGTCTTTTGTGGCATCCTTTAATGAGAATGAGAAAGTTGTTAACATAATCTACTCTTCTGTCACCTTTAGTGGTTTCATACTAAGATAGACCATATAGAGTTCCTTAAGATGCTTACGAGCACCCTCACCTACAAAACTGTGAAAGTTGGGAAAAAGATGGATTAGGCCCGATTTAAGCTCAAAAGCAACATTTTTAGCAAAATTTTGAAAAGTGATGTATAAAAGACTTTGATTCAAATCTGGAGCAGCCAACTTTTTTAAAGTTCATGGATTGGCCATGGCTTCCTTAATTTCGATTCCTTGTTATATTCCCTGAGTTGTTTTGGTTTCACTACTTAACCTCCGCAATGTCCTTTCGATCTTCATATCAAATTATAGAGGTTCTCTATGCAGAGATATTGTTACTACCATACACCAAAACTTACAAACGTGTAAAGATTAAGAAATACTAAAAGAAACAGTTATAGACAAATATATATACAAAATACCAATTGAAATTGAAAGCAAAAATTAAAGCACCAAACTCCCTGGCAATAGTGCCAAAATTGTTAATGTGTATCGAATGCACCACAAAATACACCTAACTTTACACAACTAAACTTTATAGAAGTGGTGACTAAGGATCATATCCATAGGGAGTGTTCATGTAGATCTTTTTCAATGAAAGAAATTAGTATTTAGGTTAAGGGGGTTTGGTTTGGATGGATATAAATAACAAAACAAAGTGAAATTAAATTAACAAAAACAAATTAAAGTAAAAGGTTAAAAATGATGAAAGTGATGAATGTGATTAGGATCCGGTTCTCTGTTCAATTTCAGCCTACACATAATTAAACATATGTCATTATCATATTGTTTTCACAGCTCTCTTAGAACTATTGATCATAGATTAACAACAAGCTCTGTTAACCTTAGTTTTTCCTTATATTCTGTGTATTTAATTAAAACAAGATTTTTAACTAAACATAACCGTCGAACAACCTACAACAAGCTCTTTAGATTTAATTGGGCAATTGCGTTATAAATGAGGAAAACAGATCAATCTAGGTAATAACCACACAAGCTCATATCATTTAACCTATGTTATGTTATCCTTAATGATTTAACGTCATTAGTTGCCACAAATGAATATATAACACAATGATTACATATTGTATTTAAGATTCTAGCAATAGGTTCATACATAAACAATTAAATAATAACGAGCGTACTAATTATCCATACATGAATACCTATATCAATAGAAATATAATAATGTAAACAATCCCTAAAGAGAGATAAATCAATGATACACAATGATGATACGCTTAAATGCGATCCTCATCATCGATTTCACCTCCGAACTGGAATAAAGAAGCTTAGCCCTCCACAGGTCTCCAAAGAGTAAGTGCTCTACCCCTTTAAAAAGTCCCAAAACGATTCCTCCCTCTTTTATCATCAAAAATGTCAATTTATAGTAAAAACTAGCTTTTTGGGCATATGCACGGCTATGTCCATAGTAGTGCATCCAACCGTGCAACCTAAAAATAAAAATTGTGAAGATACACGATTGGATACACTATCTAATCTAAAAAAAATGAAAATCTTGAAAATACATGGTTGGATACACTATAAAGATACACGGTTGGATACACGGTCATGATTCCTCCCTCTTTTATCGTAAAAAATGTGAATTTCGTGCATCCAACTATGCAACATAAAAACTAAAAATCATGAAGATACACAATTGAATACATGATCCAACATAAAAAAACTGAAAGTTGTGAAGATACACGGTTGGATATACAATAAAGATACACAATTAGATACTTGATCCAAAATGTGTCTTCCAATTGCATACACGGTCGTGTAAGTATATACACAGCCATGTATCTCCTAAGTTTTACTGAATTGTTGTTCTTCTTGTGATTTCTTGTTCAATCCTCACCTTAATCTATTTCCTTCTTGTTCCATAAGGGTAATTAAGTTTGAACATTAAAATGTTAGCTACAACTCATTTTAGCTTTTATGCTTCCAAATTGCACCTAAAATCAAATATGAACTAAAATGAGTATCTTAAGTATTTCACAATAATAATCACAAAATGTTAAGAATTGAATGTATAAATAATTAAGCAAACATCAAATACTTAAATAAATATATGGGTACTTATTAGAAACTAAATTCACTGAACTGACCCAATTATGAGAATCCTAAATATATATTACTATATTCTAATACTAATTATAACCTATTCTATTTAGGGTAACTCAGTTGGTAGCACTTAAATATATTATGAACTATAAAGAAACTGTCAGGTAAGTCAATAAATGATTCTTCTCTTTAAAATAATTAGAAATAATGTTCCATTCTTCTTTATTAATAATGGCTCAAGAAATTCTCTGGTTAGACTAAACTAAGATATGAAAATTGTGTTTTCAAATATCAATTACATACTAATTACTAATTAGTAAAAAGGAACATAATTAGATTTAAATAGAGTAAAAACTAATTTTATACTTTATTTCTAACTAAAAGATTAGATGATGAAATGATTAATTATTCATTATAACCATGCATAGATAGGTTGAGTCAAACTATATTGAAATTCCAAATATTAGGATGGTCATGACATGTTATTAAACATTAATCTTGATATATAATTGAAATTTCTAATAAAATTAGAAAAATATTTTCTTATTCATTGAGAGGGTAAGCCTTAGATTAATTGGTAATGTTACTCCTTTGTAATCAAAAGGTCACAAGTTCAAGTTACAAATATAGCCTCTTTGAAATATACAAAAAGAAGACTATGCACAATTGATGACCCTTCATTAACCCTTACAAAGCGAGGAGCCTTGTGCACTAGAGTTTGCCCTTATTTTCTTATTCACTTAAGGTTATTTTTTAAAAGAATAAATTTTATTAGGAATATTTTTAAATTATAGCTTTTTTAATATTTAAAGTGTTCAATTAAATTGGTTATTGCATTAATAATTAGAATCAAGTAAATATTTAAAGGGTTTTCTTTCATAATTTGATCATGTTAGGCATAATTAGCATAATAAGATTATATTAATTTTGAGGAGACATATATTTCTAAAATTTTGAATTGTTTAAGTAAATATTAAGTAAACATTTAGATCGTCTTCCCTTTCATTATCTATCAATAAAACTATAGCTCTATTTATTATAGGACTTGTTGAGCAAGCCCAAAACCCCTTTTATATGAATATATTTTATCTTAAATTAGTAGGTCTCACTTAACTAAATTTGTATCATTTGATCGAATAAACTTTTGATCATATGAATTTCGAGGTAAGGTTAAGAATAATGTATAAGATATATTTTTGTAAAGAGTTGTCACTGAATAGATCAAGAAGTCACATAAAATGTCATCAGTAAAGTTGTTATCTACCTAATTTAAATTTAATTGATTTGTGAAGCAAACTTAAGATCAAACTAGTTTGAATGGGATCCTTGCCCACGACAAGTTATTTGATAATTTTTGATTTAATAGTAAGGAATATTATTTTGAATAAAATAGTGGGATTAATCAAATATTTATTAAAGTCCTTATTTTATTTGATTTAATGATGTCTAATACTTTCTCTTTTATATCTGTTATTAGATAAAATAAGTAGCAATCTATCATTGAGCAGCATCATAAATGATAACAAGCTTACTAAACCTAATTTTTTAAACTAGTTCACAACTACAAAATGATTCTACTGATGAAGTTTGGGGGAGAAATATCAATCTCATATTGATAATGTTGCACAAGCTACATTTGTTATGCTAGCCAGTATGTCTCCTGAGCTTTAGATGCAACATGAGAATATTGATGCTCCTACTGTAAATTTTACATCTCTATAAATTGTTTGGTGTACAAAATAGGGTGGAGAGATATTAAACTTCTTTAATGTTACATTGTTGCAAAATGGGAAAAGGATTTTCAATGGGGATGACAATTCGGTTCTCATATTGAACATCTTAAGCATCCGTTCAATTTATTTTCCTTGTGACATCCACATCTTTTTAGCATTCCTATCACAAATGATCTCTACGACTAAAATTTATTTTGTAATACCCAAATCTTTCATGTTAAAGGACTTAGATAAGTCCTATTTCAACCTGCAAATCATGCCAACATCTTGTTCTACTATCAACATATTGTCCACATATAAAAAAGGGAAGATGAAGTTACCACTAGAAAATTTTCCAAAATACATACAAGAATCAACTAATGTTCTCCTATAGCCATTAATAGTCATAACAAAATCAAATTTTGACGACTAGTTATTTGAGTTCAAGATCCAAGCTAGCAACTAGACCTAAACAATGTGTATCGATGTGATCTTGACCACTATTCTTCAGTTTACACACCAAGTCCTTTTCCCTCTAATTTTAAACCCGGACTACTCTATATATATCTCCTTGTTCAAGTTTCCATATAAGAAGGTAGTTTTCACGTCAAGTTATTCAAGTTTAAGATCCAAGCTAGCAAATATACCTAAGTAATGTGTATAGACGTGATGTTGACCACTGGTGAAAAGATCTCATCAAAATCCTTATTTTTTCATTATATCCCTTTACCACCAATCTCGCCTTACACTTTCCAACTGGTCACCATCTTTCTTGATCTTTAACACCCATTTATTTTCAATGTATTCTTATTTTTAGGAAGCTTTACTAACTTTTAAGTCTAATTTTTCTTAAAAGAATTCATTTTCCCTTACATTGCCTTAAGCTAAGAGTCTTTGTCTTTAAGTGACTACACTTCTTAGAAATTCTCTAGTTTTCCCTCAGTAGTGACTAGGAAATATTCTAGACTCGAGTATCTTATCAAAGACTTCTTATCTCTAGCTATCCTTCAAAGTTAAATATCTTCAAACATTTAAGTACGTTGTTTCCCTTGCTTATAATACTCATGACCCTCTTCTACATCTTCCAAAGGATGTGGCTCAAGTGACTCATAACCATCAGGTTGCACTTGATCATAATCATCTTGTGTCAACTCACATCCTTCGCCTTCTTCACCTATAGGCTGATCAACGAAATTAAGAATAAAGGAAATGTTTGCAATACCAAAAGATAAACTACTATAAGTATTCTTTCCTTCTTTAACGAGTTTTGCACCCATCTTATACTCATAGAAGGCTATGTCCCTACTTTTGACAACCTTTTATTTTAATAGGTCATAAAGCTTATACTCAAATTCCTCTTCATCATAAAGCTTATACTCAAATTCCTCTACTCCTTTGGTATATGCTTAAAAGCTTTATATCTGAATACCCTTATAGGCAAATAAGCCAGATCAACTGCTTTTCATACCTCTCAGGAATATCAAGATCCATAGGGATTAAAGGAGTTCTATTGATCAAATATACAATAGTTCTAATCGCTTCACCAAATAGACTTAGATAGTTTAGAAATTTAGAGGATAATGAACCTTCTCCATAATGGTTCTATTCATCATCTCGGCAACAATATTGTATTTTGAGATACCATGTTTTATCTTCTTATGTATTATGCCATATCTTGCATAATAGTTCTCAAACTCATTAAAGATTTACTTGCTTCTATTGTTAGTTCAGAGACATTTCAACTTTCTCTCTGTCTCCCCTTCCACTATAACATGAAATTTTTGAAAGATCTCAAATGTTTAGTTTTTTTTAGCATATAAACTCAAGTCTTACTTGTAGCATCATTGAAAAAAGTAATAAAATATTTATTTCCTCTCAAGGACTTTACCTCAATAAGACCATACACATCAAAGTACACTAGCTCCAACTTAGCCTTCCTTCTAGTAGACTTTTATCAATAATCACAAGTGTTAGGAGAAACAATAGTTTTTACGAGGATAAGATATTTTTCGCCTAATAATTTTCCCTTTCTCACTAACATTTCCCAATCTATGTTGTTACAAATCTGAAGAAGTGTTCTCTTCAATGTCATGTAGTTCCTTTAAGTGTGTCTTATATAATGTGCAGTATAATCCACCACAAGCAATTGCAATTGCTCCTTTAGATAGCTTCCATTTTCCATCCCCAAAGATGTGTCAGTGTCCTTCATAATCAAGCACATCTACAGACAACACATTGAGGCACAAGTTAGGAATGTGTCGAACACCTTTAAAGGTTAATATGCACCCAATATCGGTGATGTCACTCATGTTGACGATGATAATAGAGCTTTGATTACCCATCTTCATACTTCCAAAATCACTACTCTTATAATTGATGAAGTATTCCCTCTTTAGTAGGAAGCTTAAGATCATTAAGCCATTTGGAATTTGAGTGACTAATATAAAGGCACTCATTGGTTGTACAAATCACTGACACCTCATCATTTATACTTGAGACTATTACTGTAGTGTTATTGTTGTCTCCATCTTTCTAGTTATCTTACTTCTTTTAGTATCTCTTTCATTTGTAACAAAACTTCTTCATATGACCAAGTTTAGTGTAGTGATGACATGTCCTGATCTCCTTGCTATCTCTAGACTTAAACTTATTTTTGTACTTGCCAAGCTCTTTGAGACCTCGACTTCTTCCTCTATTCTCTACTATAAGAGCATGTACGTTGTCAACACCAATTTTCTTCCTCATAATTTCTTCACTGAATATGCTCTTTTTGATTACAAACGAAGAAAACACACCATCTAGAGTAGAGTTACTTCACTACCAAAGTTTTCCAACTATTTAGCAAGGAACACAGCAAGAACAAAACTTGTAACTTATCATCAAAAATGATCTTCATATTGGTTAGCTTGTTGATGATATTATGAAAACCTTTGAGATACTTAGACACTAATTTTCCACCCTTTAACTTTAGGTTTACAAGTCTTTTGATCCATGAGACCCTTCAATTTCTTCTCCAAATCAAAAGAATCAATCTCTTAAGATATGTAGTTGAATATGTTGATTTCAATCCATTGTTTAATAGTTTTAAGGTTTTTTACTTTGTCTTTTCTTAGGTCCTTTTTGGCAAACAATGGATTGCATTAGCTATTAGCTGATTCTATCAGCAGTTAGCTGATAATTAATTCGATCAACTGATTTGACTAGCGGATAATATCAACTGTTTATTAAAGATTTTTAGTAAATTAGCTATTTAGTATTAAACGTTGATGTGTAAAATGAATTATGAGGGCATAATTTTAAAAAAATTATAAGAGCATGAATATTATATTTCTTAGTATTTCGTTGAATATTCTTATAAGAATTTAGATCTAGATATTTAATTTTACAAAAATTAAGTTTTTAACTTTAATAAAAAAACATGATGATGATGATGATGATGATGATGATGATAATCCAACATTAAATTCTCTATTAATATGAATGATGTAGCTCGCTACATCATATTAGTATTTTTCACATAATATGTATGAATTTTATTATTTAATAAATTAAAAATATCTATACTTGTAGTATGACACAAATACGATATATAGAAGTTATGTACTAAAAATATTAATTTGATGTGACTCTTTATGTTCAAAAACTTAATATTATGGTATTTTTAAATGTAAACTAATTATAAAATTAAATAAAGATTAAAAAGTTTAACTAACCTATTTATTATATTCTTCCAAACTTCATGACATAATTGTATGATAAAAAAAAGCCAAATTTGAAAACACCTATAGCAAAAGTAGAGAGTTAAGTGGAGGGCAATACTCTCATTAGGCAAACAATAAACTCCAAAAACTCATGAAGCTTTTAGATATCAGCTTATTAGGGTTAAATAAGCTAACTAATAAGTTATTCACTAAATACATTAATAGCTTTTGAAGATGATCAAAAAGTTAACTTTTAATCAATAAGCTAAAAAAAGGGGATAAATTGTTTGCTGGACACCCCCTTAGTCTTTTCAAAAATAGCTCCAATTCAAAAGTTGCTTTAATTCACCCAAAACAAATGTCAATTAAATGAGACCGTACCCATAATAATTTTATTGCAAAATTTTGCGACTTTCAATTAGTCACAATTTCCTCCTTGCTTAACTATCTAAGAATGATATTATGTTTCTCGTCACACAATAACAAAAAGACATATGGCATCAGAAGTAGATTATTGTCGGTTGCATGATTAACACCGAACATTATTGCATAGCATTATCATTAATTTTGGCAACTAACTCCATAAGAGGCGTATAATCTCTGAGGCTTCCTGTCTTGGTGAAATGGATAAGATCTCCACTAGTTTTATGTCCTTATGCTATAAAGTTAAAGAGTGGTCGTGTGCTGCCGTACGATGGGAATTAAATTAGGGTTTGTGTGATCAAATGGTTATCCACTCTGTCAATTATATGCTATTTCCTCCCTCCAAAGTTAAACCGACCTTTCTGTGTTGTTCTCACGCTCCTTTGATTCTTCTTATTTTCACTTTAGTTGAAAAACCCACAACTGATCACTGCAGATGATATCTTACAGACAATAAATGATTGAAAAGAGGTGATTTGATACGCGTGAGCCAAAGCCAGAATGTATTATTTGTTCCACCATTAGTTACCAACTCAATATGTTCTAATAAATCTAAAATTTGGTTGGCCTGTGGTCCCAAACCACGTCGAGGCAGACTCAGTGCTACAGCATCTACCTGCCACAAACTCTTGAATACAATTCCAGAACCCCTAATTTACAACTACTACATATAAGTTTCAGGCTTAACTTATTAAGAACAAATAATTATGTTGAAAGAGAAGTAAATGATTTAAGGCAGTGAACGGTTGCTATGGCTCAAATCTCGGTTTGTGGCACTGCACACGACAGAAATTGGTCCATCAAAACAAATAACATGCTCGTATAATAGTAGATAAATTATAAGTTGCTTATTTTGAAGACACCAAACCATTTTGGCACTGGCACTGCACATTAAGGGTCCCATTCTAATCAAAAGTTTCCCATTTTGTAGTGACCACAACCGACTCAGAGTGCCTTAATGCCCGTGCCTGTGCTGGCATTTCTACTGTAACATTCCTGGTTTTGGGTTGAAAGGGCTGCTTTTGCAGTGGGATCTTCACTTTCTCAGTTAAGTCGTCATTTTTATGCAATGACACCTCCCCTCCCTTGCCATTGCCGTAGGAATTGTTCAATTTCAACGTATCGATAGTCTCGATAGCCTTTTTAATTCTACATTCCTGCAAGATGGAAATGGGAAAAAAAAAATCAAAAGAAGTAATTCAATTACAGCAACAAATGCTTCACAACGATCGTAATTGACCAATACTAAGTTCCAAAGTATACCTGCTTTCTCTTTTGCAACTTCAACTCCCCGTGTATAACAAGTCCGTCCAACGCCACTAACTTTGTCATCAAAATTTCTGTCAAATTTTCAACATCTTTCCCCGAAACTTCCTTGCCTCTTGAAGACGCATACTCCAAGTTTTTCACCTGCAAAAAGAATTAAGTCCAGTTCCAGTAGGAGAGAATCATGAAATCGTCTTGTTCTCTATTCACTATTTTACCTCTCTGTGTAGTTGGTCAACTTCCAAGATGATTTCTTGCAAGGACTTCACAGCCCTATCAATCTTAGCAGATTTAAGCATATCAAGACGCCGTCTTTCACGGTTTGTAATATCCTCAATTAACACTAGTTTGGATCCATCTTTCACGCCTGCGACATCCAAGAACTGTTTTGAATCTCTCTCCATTTTCTTATATATCAGCTTCTGATCCAAATGGTGCACTCCTGTATGTGTAGCTATCATTTTCTTCAGTTCCCCTGCAACACAAAAGACTAACATTTAAGCTGCGTATACAAATCCTAGATCACATTAAACAAGGAAGAGGTCAATTACCAAAGCTTGCTTGAGAACTGACATGGATGTCCTGATATAAAGAATCATATTTGACTCTAACTTTAATGGTGGGAATCGAAACAGGAGGAATCTGATCAGCCTCGAAGCTCCGTCTTTGCACTAACATCCCTCCTGGTCTAACCTCCAAGTCGTCAATATTCTTAGTTCTTCCTTCATTAAAAGAGCTCCTAGTTGCTAGCTCGAACATCCCTTTAACTTTTGAAGTCATTGGCTCCATGTACATGTATTATTGATGTTGAAGCACTTGACGATAGGTGAACGATGCCCAGAAGAGAAGGACAAAAAATAAAAAGGCACCTTAGATCTCCCAAGAATGGTTTTCATTGAAAATGTCCATTGGCATCACAGAATTCTGAGCGATTAATATTGACATTTACCAAAGAGAACGATTGGACATGAGACAAACCAATACAAATACAATTGCAAGGAGTTTAGTGTATAGGGTGTATAGGCATTGTACAGAAGAAAAAAAAAAGGGGGGGGGGGAACTAACGCGATTAAGAAAACAAGAACAGAGAGGGAAGGAAAGAGAAAGAAAAGGAATGGCTAGCGAGAGAAGAGCGTGAAGAGAAGATTCTATGTATGGGGAAGAATAAAAGGAAGAAAGACAAAAACAAAAAAACAAAACGGTGTTTTTGGAAAATTTAAGAAAATCTTTTTACAGAGAAGGGAAAAAGTGGAGGAGTGGCTTTACATTCTTCCTGGATTTGAAGGTAGGAATATTGTACATAGTTTTCGTGATTTTTGTCTCCAAGATGAATGTATTGGTAGGACATCACGAACATATAACGTAGAGAAATGTTATTTGTCCTTGTTGTCTAATTCAGAGTAAATCATAAGAAAAACAACATGTTTCTTAGTAAAACTAAATTATATTTCTCTAAAGTGGAAGGCAGCAATCGAGAAGTAGGAAACGTGGGAATATCACATCTTCAACTGCTAACATATAAATATCTGCAAAGCCAGTTGTCATCTGTTTGCTTTCCTAATTATTTCGTCTGCTTATGACAAGACCGCTTCTTGTAATTAAGCAAAATAAATAAGTATGATTCCCGCAAATATAAAATTAGGGTTAATTATTAAAACAACTCAAAACAATTTTCAATTATCAAAACGACACCTTTCTCCGACTCACCCTCAATCTCACACTAACTTAAATCCTTAATTAGCATAAACAAATATGTTTTATTTAAAACATATATCTTTTATTGGGCCTTATTTTCGGAGTCGAACTCAAAGGTCATAATAAAAAAAATGTGAACTTTGATATCAAACATAAACAACAGAGTTTGAAAACTTTTTTTACATATCAAAAGCCATACCATTAGTTTATTACAAAAATACAAAAAAATAGCAAATTTGCAGAAGTTTCCATAGGCTGTTGATCACTTGATCTCTTAACTATTATCTAAAGATGGGACAAAAAGGGGGTAAGTTTGAAAGCTCGTGGGTAACAAGTTTATAACAAAGACTAAACAAAGTCGTTGAAATGTTTCTTGTCTTATAAAAGTTATAATGAATTTATAAAACGCTTTGTTCTCAAATTCTCTGTCAAAATTTACAATTTTGGCCTCAAAACTCGTACAAAAAAAATATCATCACATCAACATAGCATATACATTTACCCATCATTGCAGAACATTCGAATTATACAACAAACTTGACAATTCAAAGATAGAATGCACAAACAAATGGCTCGAGAGTTCCGTGGAACGAAACGGAGAAACCAAAGTTTACATCGTGAACAAAACGAGTTCGATTCTTTAGGATCTCGTGACCTCAAGCGGGCAGCCGGAAGAAGGCTATAGGTTAACGTGCACGTGACTAACGAAACGGGTTCCTCTTTTGCCCAATCAAGGCACATATTCATGCTCAAATCATTTCATCATATGCTCATACTTGCATGTTATTTTTGTTTATACAAAATGCCATGATATATTTCAAGGCATAATATGAATATTTTAAAACCATTTTTCATTTCTTCACCAAAATTCATACACCAACATGTAGCAATTTCTCAAATCACTCAAAATATTAAAAGCAACTTTTATGAAGTAATTGAAATCATTTTTATTTTCTTGATTTGGAAAGCATTAGTGGCTCATAACTCTATTATAAACATGTAACCCACATTGATTTCCTTGCTTACATATTTGCTCAAAAATGTCTCCTCTCTTGTTCTTCTTGCCTCTTTTGATCCCTTTATACAATAACAAAAACCACACTCAATAGGGGTTTTAATTGAAAATCCCTCAAGCATAATCACTAAAATTGGTTCTAGAATACTTAAACCCAAGCATTTTCTCAACTCCATGAACTAAAATCCTTCCAAAATTCTAAAAGTTTTAAAATGATCTTACCTTCATTCTTCACCAAATGAAGGGATCTTTAGCTCAAAGGGAAGCGCTTCTCTTCCTTTACTTGTTTCCTTCCTTGAACAACCTCAAAATCTTTCTTGAAGGCTAACACAATTGAAACCCTAGCTTGTTTTCTCTTCTTCTCTTTGTATTTCTCTCTCTTCTTCATGACACTCTCCCTTCTTCTCTTCAATTTTCGTTCTTCTCTCCTCTTAAAATGCAAGACAACACTTCTTCTTCCAATTATGCCCTTAATGATTGAGAAATGTCCCATTTGCCCTTCCATTTATGCCTTATATCTTTTATGCTTAAGTGTCTTGCCAAAAATATCCTTGAATATTCTAATATAACACTTTCTTATAGAAAATGTTCTTCCTTGTCTTAAGTTTCTAATGACACCAAAATCAATCCATTTGGTTCAGAACTCTAAAAGTATTACCCCAAACATTTTCAGACTGTTCTTATATTGAAATAGTACACTATACTTAAATTCCTCCTAGAAATTGAAAATCTTAGAGATTGAATTAGATTTCGATTTCTTCATGTAATTTGTATCTCCATGTCTCTAGTTTATTTTGAAACAAGGATCATCTTATTCGGAGCTATACCGATGAAGACATCATCAAAATACCAAAGTATGTTCAGTGAAATATCTCATTCATACTCTTCCAACCGACACCCTTACTTTGATTCAATCCATCTTTTTCGAATTCCCAAAAAATGATATAAAATTAGATAGAGGGACATAAAATGTGTTAAGAAACTATTGGTTCAAGAATCACTTCATTTGGAGGTTGGATAACAAAGTTATGGCCGAAAGAATCAAACATGATTTTGCCCTCAATCATATTGCACCCATAGTGGGCCAATTAGCATAACTTTCACTAGCAATGTCAGATCAAGCTCATGCTTTCACAGTTCGAAAGAAGACATCGAGATATACAACTTTTATGAAGACCTTAAAGACAAATTCTATTTTTTGAAGGGTCAAATATGGAGAAGAAAATAGGATCAGACGAAACCAAATGAAAAAGCAAACGAATTGAAAAGGCAAATGAATTGGGAAAATTGTCATAACTTTCCCTAACGTTATCGGATTAAGGTGTTCTTTATATAGTTCGAAAGAAGATTTCAAGATATACAACTTTTATGAAGATCTTAAAGACAAATTTTATCGTTTGAGGATCAAAAATAGAGAAGACAATAGGATAAGACGAAACCAAACAAAAAAGCAAACGAATTGAAAAGGCAGATGAATTGGGAAAATTGCCATAACTTTCCCTACAGATATCTGATTTAGTTTTTCTTTGGATGTTTTAAAAGAAGAATTCAAGATATACAAATTTCATAAAGAACTAAAGACAAATTCTATCATTTGAAGGGTCAAACATAGAGAAGACGATAGGATCAGACGAAACCAAACGAAAAAGCAGATGGATTGAAAAAGCACATGAATTGGGAAAATTCCCATAACTTTCTCTACAGATATTGGATTAAGGTGTTCTTTAGATGGTTAGAAACAAGACTTCAAGTTCTACAACTTTTATGGAGACCTTAAAGACAAATTTTATCTTCTAAAGGGCAAAACATAGAGAATACGATAGGATTAGATGAAACCAAATGAAAAAGCAGACGAATTGGAAAAATTGCCATAACTTTCCCTACAAATATGGGATTAAGGTGTTCTTTAGATGGTTTCAAAGAAGGTTTCAAGATCTACAACTTTAATAAGACCTTAAAGACAGATTATATCATCTAAATGGTCAAAAATGGAGCAAACAATAGTATATATAAGGAGAAGTTTCAGTTAACAATAGAAGAAATAGAAAGTCAACTATAAAAGATATGACGTCATCATAGACGATAGGTCTTTACAGACAATATGAGGTCATCACATATGATACGTCTTTACAGACGATATGTCATCATCATAGACGATACATCTTTAAGGACGATATGACGTCATCATAGACGATACATCTTTACAGACAATATGATGTCATCATAGACGATATGATGTCATCACCGACGGTATATCTTTATAGACGATATGATGTCATCACAGACGATACATTTTTACAGATGATATTACATCATCATAGACAATATGACGTCATCGCAAACGATATTACGTCATCATAGACAATATGACATCATCACAGACAGTATACTCTATACTCTTG
>JANSVA010000218.1:34975841-34987410 GCA_025504915.1 Erythroxylum reticulatum | reverse complement strand
TCAGTGGACTTTTGGAGACTACTATAGCACAAAGCTACCTGAATAATGTCTCCAGAGGTACAAGATCTCTTATAATGCAGAAATAGATGTCTTGATGAAGGAACTGTTCTCTATGAGATATACGGGAGCAAGGGGAGCAAGGGAATAGATTATCAAGATGGTCTAAAGCATTAAACATCATCATTCCTGAGGCATGTATAGTTCAATAGGCCATGAATACTCTTTGCTTAGAATTTGGTATTCTAGTGACAACATGCAACTCATTGGATGAGGCTTGGGACATCAATGCTCTAATTACCCAATGCATTGATGAGGAAGAGAAGCTCAAGAATGTGGCTCCAACAGCCCTCATATTAACCAAAGGAAAGAAAAAGATGAAACTCGTTAAATTCAAAGGTAAAAGATCTAAAATTTTCCCAAGTATTAATATTGGTCATTTAGTGCTGGTAAAGGTCTTGTAGGTAAAAAGAATATGAGGTATTTTTCTATAAAAAGAGGGGACATAAAAAGTAGGATTGCCAGAGGTATAAGACTTGGAAGGAAAGGCAAGAACTATTAGGTAACTCTTTGGCTTGTATGATCCATAAATCTAATCTTTCTATACCCTCATCAAATTCCTAGTGGCTAGATAATGGAGCTTCTAATCATGTTGCCTCCACATAATGCAGGGGTTCATAAACAGGAGAAAATCAAATAAAGAGGAAAAAAGACTGATGGTTGGTAATAATAAAGAAGTTAATGTAATATTTGTAGGGGATGTGTGTCTAAACCTTGATATAGGGTTTGTTTTTGTTTTACATGACACATTTTCTATATCATCTTTTAGGCAGAGTTTGATCTTTGTATTAATTTTGGATAAAGAAGGTTATAGTTTTGTTATTGATGTTTCTATTGAACAGTTGTCATTTAATGCAAAATATATTGGTATTGCCTTCTTGTTATATGGTTTGTATAGAATGTGTCTTGCCCCAAATGAGATATATGCTCCTTTATATCTTGCTGAATAGGTCACAAAAAAGAGGCTTTGATAAAGGATAAGTTATAGATGTTGTGGCATAAAAGGTTAGATCACATTCTAGAAATAAGGTTGAGAGATTAATTAAGGAGAACATTCTCCCATCTCTAGATTTTGATGATCTTGAAATATGTGTTGACTGCTAAAGGGGTAAGTTGAGTAAAATAAAGAAAAAGGAGTTAACTCGTGCTTCTAGCTACCTAGTATATACAAACATATGCGAATCTTATAAAGTTACCTTATTTAATTCCAGATATTTTCTGAAATTTATTGATGACTATTCCTATTATGGATATGTGTTCTTGCTCAAGGAAAGTTTAAAGTTTTTGAGAAATTCAAGATCTTTATGGTTGAAGTTAAGAACCAATTAAGAAAATCTATTAAGATTGTAAAATCTAACTGTAAAGGAGAATAGTATGGAAAATAAGGGGTTTTAGGACAAGAAAAAGGTTATTTGCCAAATATGTTGAATTATATGGAATAGTGACTCAGTTTACTATGCCAGATAGTCCTAAGCAAAATGGTGTGACTGAAAGGTAAAATCACATCTTAAAGGATATGATAAGGTCAATATAGAGCGAGACTAATTTATTTGACTACCTTTGGGGTTAAGCCATAAAGATTGCCTTGTATATTCTCAAAAGAGGTCTAAGTAAGTCAGTTTTGAAGATGCCTTTTGAGATTTGGAAGAGCTAGAAGCTTAGCCTTATGCATATTTTTTTATGGGGTTGTCATGTTGAGGTACGTTTGTATAATCCTTATAAAAATAAGTTGCATGCTCATTCTACTCACTATTATTTCATAATATATCCCAACCACTCCAAAGGATACAAATTCTATTGCAGATAAAGAGGGGCTAGAATAATAGATTCATAAACAGCTAAATTTCTGGAGTTTGATGTTTGTGATAAGGGTGTTTCTTCTCTCCCTTCAGATGAGAGCAGAGTGGATACTACAATCATTTCGTATCCATCTCCCATATAGTCAAAATTGATATATCAAGGTTTAAATACCATATCAGTATAGAAATTGGAACCCATACCTGTATATACTGAGGTTCCTAAGGTACAAGAACTAAATCAATTAAGAATATCCATTAGAGTGAGGTGACACACTATTTCATCTGATTACATAGTCTCTTTAGGTAAATAAGACTATGATATCAAACATGTTGTAAGTCTAGTCACTTTTTTAGAAGCTGTTTCTAAACCACATTCAGATTTATGATGGGATGTTATAAAGGATGAAATCCAATCTATGAAGCAAAATATAGTATGAGAGCTTGTTGAATTGCCTTAGAATTGCAAACCCATCAATTGTAAATGGATTTTCAAGACCAAAAAGGATCTTCAAGGTAAAGATGAATGGTTTAAGACTTGATTGGTTGTTAGAGGATTCACTTAGAGAGAAGAGATTAACTATAATGTTACCTTCTCTCCTGTATCCTTTAAGGATGCATTTCGAGTGATTATAACAATAGTAGCTCATTATAAGATGGAGCTACATCAGATGAATGTCAAAACCACTTTCTTGAATGGAGACCTTTGTGAAGAAGTCTATATGGAGCAACATGAAGGATTTCAAGATCGAGATATAATTGACATGGTTTGTAAGTTGAGTAAATTGATATATGGTTTGAAACAAGCCTCTTAATAGTTGTACCTTAAATTTGATGAGGTCATTACCTCTTTTAAATTTGTGGAGAATAAAGTTGAAAGATGTTTATATTACAAGGTCAGGAAGAACAAAGTTATCTTTTCACTCTTATATGTGGATTGTATCTTACTCACATTAAATGACTTGACCTTGATGCATGAGGTTAAGCAGCTTTTGACCAAGCATTTTGACTGAAGGATCTTAGTGGAGCATCTTTTGTCCTAGGCATTTAGATTCACCGGGATAGATCTCGATACTCATTACGCCTCTCACATAGACCTCACATTGGATGAGTGCTACAAAGGTTTAATATGGATGATTTTAAACCTATTGCAGCACCTATCTCTTATGATAAGAGATTATCATTACCATAATGTCCAAAGAATGAGTTATAGAGAGAGAGACTATGAGAAATGCCTCATATTCTAGTGTTGTTAGTATCTTGTTTGTATGCCCAAATGTGCAATGAATTGAACATTAGATTTGCTGTTAGACTGCTAGGTAGTTATCTAACTGATCCAGGAATGAATCAGTGGTATGTAGTCAAATGGGTGTTGGGATATCTGAAGGGCACTAAGGATTATGTGACGACAATTAGAAAAGTCAACAATCTGGATCTCGTTGGCTATATAGTTTTTGACTTTGCTATGTGTTCAGATGACAGGAAGTCCACATCAGAATATATCTTTAAACTAGCAGATAGTGTAGTATCGTGGAAGATAACAAATTGTATTGTTAAGCTCCAAGGAACTCATACAGAAAGGTGACATTAAGGTAGAACATTTGGGGACTAAGGATATGCTTGTTGATCTTTTGACTAAAAGACTTCGCCCACTTATTTTTAAGTAACATGTATACAATATTGGTGTATTAAATTCCTTAAACACTATTAGTTAGGAATCATTGTACTTGCTATAGATATATGTATACTAATTTCATGTATTATGACGTTCTTTTTTGTACATATTGATGATCATCATATTTTTCTCAGTCATACATGGTTGTACATTGTCATAATAAAGTGAAAGTCTTAAGATTTGTGTCAATCTTAAGCAGTTGTAATAGATCATTAGGGATATATATATATATGACTTTGAGCCTATATCTTTATAACACATACAGTTTCATATCTGAATTCATAGATTTGACATGACATAGGGAGGATATAAGTGTTTAATCTCATAAAGGTTTTCTCTAATGTAGTTTAGTATTTAGTGAGAGAAAACAAATTTCTCTAATACATTTTAGCATCAAGTGTAGAGACATTGAAACCTACAAATAGAAAGGTGATATATTTTAAATCATACAAGTATCATCCTAGTTTGTCATATTCTATTTTCTCATTCATGTTAATAAGGTATTAGATATGTGTGATTGTATTAAATCTGTCACACATGATACATGCATTTGATATTTTCAGGTATCAAACACCTTATAGGACAAAATGATTGACTTTCATTATTTTTTGATTAAATGTATTTTTAAAAATTGGCCAACTATATACTAATTTTGCTTAACCATGGTTTTACTGGTTTTCTTATTGTTACGCCTAGCATAATTAATTGTTATCTAAGCGGGAGATTGTTAGTAATTTTCTAATACTAATAGACAATAATTAATTATGATTTTTTGGTTTTAATTAATTTACAATTAATATAATCGAATTTGATCTAGCTAAAGATAGTAAAGTAGTCTGACAAAGAATCTGGTCTAATCACAAAGTCTAGCAAAGAAAATGACTCCTAATCAGTGTGAGCTAGACCTGTAATAAGGAAACTCGATATGAAAGTTATATATATATAAGATTAAGGTTCTTTGCATTTGTTTAAAAATATCGTGAACATTCGGATTTTTTGACCCATTAAGAGGTTCACATATTAAGAAAATTACAGAAAGACGTTAACGATATCCCGACGATTGATTTTCATAAAGGTCGTTAAAAAACGAGATCGTTTTGGCTTTAAAAAGCTCGTTTAAAGTCATAGAAAATAAAATAAATATTTTTCAAATTTGTTTCATCTTTTCACATTCAAGTTTGATCCTTGGCGTGTAACGAAGGCTAGGGTTGCTCCTTACACTTGCTCTAACATTTTTTTTTTTTTTTCATATGATGGATACTCCATTATAGTAAGCCGAACATTACTTTCAAAAGATGAGTATGAATTGGATCAGTGCAAAGTTTCTCACCGGTGAACTTTGGTAGTGTCTGCGACAATTCATTCCGAAGATTACGTGGTTTGTATGGGCAAATTTATAATGAAGATAAGACTTTGACTAAGGTGTTATTGTTGAATCATTAATATATAGTTTAGGTGGGCATTAGGATTCAAGGAAACAGATTTTATTGGCAACAATAGTACTAGAAGACACTCATATGATTGTGTTGCCAGGCATAAGTTGTTGCCCGTGGACGCTTGTGTTTTTATTTGTACATCTTGTGACCTCTTTCAGATGTACTCGAATCCAAGGAGGAGATAACGTTATTATTATATACTATTTGTTGGCTTGGCTGTGATGGGTCAACGAAGTGCGCTGAAGACAAGACACTACCTAGTACCATATCTTGGTTCTATTGTATACCCCGTAAACTTCTAAACCTATTATTTGGTAGCAGTCAACTTATATACATTTAATTGATTTTTTTGTAAATATATCCTAATAATTTGCAACAAATTGTTTTTGAAAAAAATCGGGAAGTGCTTCCCATAGCAGAGTAGTAATAACGTTTTTGGGACAGGTAAAAAAATGGATATACACAGCGAATATAAAATCAACTTGCTTGCTTTAATTTAATTAATGGACAACAATTGATTGAATTTCAAGATTAATAAATGAATTGAATGAACGCAATTTGATTTTTAGTATATCCCGAAAAAAGGGCAATTAAAATCCTCTTAGAAGTTCTTTGGTTTCTTTCATTATATACGTAATCCTGCAAAACAATTACCTGTTGGATTACAATTGTACATCATTGGTTCAATCTCAATTTGATGCTTTTGTTTCAGTTCGCAGAAAATCATTCAGTCAAATTCTGTTTAGTAGCAAACATCAAAGTTTCAGTTTCAGACAAAATATGCTTAATGGTAAACATGAATGTTTCACTTCTCTATGTTCCTACTTCCTAGTCTTTTAGGGTGATGCTGGAATTTTGTAGCTCTTTGTCTTTGCCCGAGTTGATAATTAGTTAAAGTACGCCCCGTGGAACGGATTCTCGTTCTCCAACAATTCATAGCTATTTCACTCCTCCCCTAAAACCCAAGAAATTAATGGAAATGCTTGAAACACCATATACAGTTCGAGGGAAAGAAAAGAAAAATCAAAAAGATGAATTCATCTTCGCAGTTCAACGCTGCCTGTTTAAAAATAAAGAGAGAAAAAGGGTCCAGCAAGGATTTCCATCAAACTTTTTTACACGAAGGAGAAGAGAAAAGAAGACTAACAGTTTACTTAAGCTAAGAAAACTGGCCGTATATTATATACATTGCTT
This sequence comes from Erythroxylum reticulatum, assembly GCA_025504915.1. Taxonomy (NCBI): domain Eukaryota; kingdom Viridiplantae; phylum Streptophyta; class Magnoliopsida; order Malpighiales; family Erythroxylaceae; genus Erythroxylum; species Erythroxylum reticulatum. Next base: position 34,981,252 of record JANSVA010000218.1, on the reverse strand, counting down.
GTATGCAAATACACAACACTAACCAACTGCAGCTTTCTTGAAGATGTCCTCCTCCCTACAAACTAGGATAGGTTATGCGCAGTTCAAAATTGCTTCAACCTTCCCCTATACTTGAATGGATATACTATTACACCGTCCAAACAAAGGCCTCCTTTGGTGTGAGTGCAATCAATCTGTGTCAAAGAAAATTTCAGCTTTGTTGGTGAATTGGGATTGTGAACAATAAAATCCCCTACATGGTAGAGATTCCAAATTCCAGGATCCTCCAAGAAACATTTGGACGAGGTATGCTGGCCATCAGAAGTCCATAGCTGAAAGTGAACAGGTTTTATGTCCCAGCCATGGACATGTTCAGTGTTGCAAATCCGTCGACCGAACCTCTTTGCAGCCCGTCCCAACTGCAGCCTGAAGAATAGGCTATAACTTCCGGCAGGAAATGGGAACTCGAGCTCTCCATCAACCTCAAACCACCATATTTGCTGAAGATATGCAACAGAGTTGAATCTGCATAGGAAGAAAGGGGACGATATGAAGAGAATTGTATTGGGACAATATTGTGAAGTATGAAACTTGTTCGCCATAAGTATCTACATATAACTCCAACATAATATGTGATCAATCTTCCTCCATATTAGCCAGGGCCCCATAATTCTCATTCCTTTTCAAACTTTAATCACATTTATGGTATCTTTGGTCATCACTACGAAAAGTAATCCAGACTTAACGTTACAGGAACATTGCATTCCTGACTTTCAATCAGAAACATTCACCATCTCAATTTCCACGCTGAGTCATACTGCATCTAAGTGCATAACAAAAGATAAAGATGTAAGACCACATCCTCATCTGTAATTCCTTGTATCTGTACACTAAAATACATGATTCCCATATATACAAGAAAAGAAAGACAACAAAGAACTTCAACCTTGGAAGAATTTTCAGCAAAATGTCTTGATGAACTTGGACTTGATCAGCCAATCTAACAAATACATAACAAAATCCCAACATTCCTCCTGAAATATACAAATAAATGAATGGGGGTAAGGGATTCCATGAATCTCACCTAGATTCCTCTGTTGGTATATGATTCCAATATCTTCGATCATCAATCCCAGTTATTGATAATCCCTTAAAAGAGATGGATAAGCAGACACCACCCGTACGCTTGTCTAGCCACACTTTCTGCACAAAACCAAAACGTCAAACTCATCAGGGAAAAGACCAATGAACAAAATACACATATTGGAGAATCCAAATCCATAACGGAGTTATAAAAGGACCAGTATTTTACTGTATTCCGTATATGTTGCTTCATAGGTGATTGAAACCCATATTTATGGACAAAATTAAAACTTTATATCTTTCAATTTCTATGAAGCCAACAATTGTACAAGTTCAATTTCTATTCTTTCTAACATTATCTTGTTCGAGTGCTAACACAAGCTCAAGACAGGAAATTTTCATATAGAAGCTCCATTACCGTCTATCCTTACGGTAAAATCCATGACTGATCACCGCAAAAATTTAAGCTACCAGAAAACCCAAATCTTGGTAGGATAATAACGCACAGTGCATGAACAAAGAAAAGAGCAAATACCCAGAATTCACTTTCAAAACTAATCCTTTATTTTGTAATACCCCAAACAAACAGAAATCACAGAGACCAAAGCAAATTTTATACCTTGGTCCCGTCATCCAAAGAATTAGCTTTACATAGCTTGGTATATATCTCCCTTTTACTCAAGTTCTTGAGTGACGAATCCCCAGAAAGCTTTGCCATGATATTTTCATAATTTTCGGGCAACTTGGACTCCCAAATAAAGTCGGCCCACGAAGCCCCACGAAAAGCTCTGTTCAACCTCGACAGTTTGCAGATCTCAACTGGGTCTAGATAACCGATAATTGAAGCCACACAACTCTCAGGCAAGTCATCAAGACTCGTTTTCGGGGTTGGTAACTCTAACGCAAAAGCGCCATACAGTGAACAAGTATTGGGGTCTGTGAAAACTGAGGAAAAATTCGCACCCATGAAGAGTATACAACACAGAAAAACAAGGGAGAAACAGAGAAATTTAGAGTTAAAACTATATTGACCAGAAAGCCAAGCTCAGAGCGATGCGGAACGAAATAGCAGTAGAGAGAGGTTGTCAAAGAGAAGGGTTAAGGGGTATTTGCGGAGAGACGCGTGCACCCATTTCAGCGATTTGCAGGTTTTGTTCTAGTTTTGCCTGTTTGTTCGATGGGAAAATATAGAAGAGGAGAGAGAAACACAGAAAGTTGTCCTGATTTTGACGGACAGGAGGGGGTTCTGACCAGTTATTTGATATTTTATTGGTTAAATTATATCCCAAAAAACAAATTATGACTACACTATGTACGTGGTATACAAACTACAGATACTCTTCTCTAAACAAGATTAAAGAACACTTAATGACTTGTTTATCATTGAAAGTGGATTAGGGTTTTGTAAGTGAAACTCTTGAATGTGGACTCTGAATTTGCGGCTCATTTTCTTACCATTCTCGATCTAGATAATTGTATATGTGAAGTTTTGTTGTTTATGACTCCTTTTAAAGTATTAAATATAACAAAGCTTTATTATGCTATAAATTTTATATTATTATAATTTAAAAACTTTTATATGAGAATTTTTTAAGCACCAAAATAAATTATTGTTCTTACCCTTATCCTTAAAATAGTAATGCAAGAACATTAACATATTTATAAAGTTCAAAAAAATACATATAGATATGTTCGTCATATTCCTATATATATGTCTACATAATCACTAGAACATGAATCTCATTTTACTTTTTACTTTTACAATAGTTAATATGTTAAGTCTAACGTTATTTATAGTATAAAAGTAATACAATAAGGTAACTTTGTATCAAATAAGTAAAAAGACATTTCATTGATAAAACTCTTTAAGTTGTCTTGTTCATCGTTATCATGACGCAATTGTAATTTTGCTAAGTTGTAAAATTTAGAGAAATCTAATAGTAAACATTCTTACCAATTTATAAGGGAGACATTATTTTTAACAACTTACCCACATGCAATCGAGTAGGACAATATGACAAAGCTCTTTAAGTAACTCACATTGTATTTAAAGAAAAAAAGAGGAGGTCAAGGTGAGCCATAACTCACTAGAATGACTTGATGTGTAGGAATTGCCAAATTAGCGAAGCATTTGTGCTGTACAAGTTGTGAAGTTCACTCCAAAGCCTGCCACCATCCGCTACAGTTAATGCTTAAAACCGGAAGAAACGCAATGGGGCTACGACTAACATGTCCCAAAACTTAAAATTTGGGACAGTAACGAATCTCATTGCTATTATCATAATTTACAGCCGCAAACCTCAGATTCCGCAGCTTGACCACTGGACGCAAAAGTACGCCCAATTATCCTTCCCTTCCTTTTGTCCTTTCTTCTCACGTTCAAAATATTATTGGAACAGTTTATACGTTTACCAAAATCAGACTTTATTTCTACGGGCCTGTTTAAGCAGAACCATCCACTACATGTACAATTAATTCTCTCTAATCCGTCTAACTTGAAAAGCAATCCATGTTGTTACCAAAGTAACTAATTGAATAATCTCTACTCCCCTCAGCTAGGCAGCAAACATCAGGAAAGGCTCTTAAGGCTTCATGACGTACGAGGGAAGAGTCTTGATATCTAAGTACGGTGAAGAAGTTCATCGATCTATTAATATCCTTATTAACATTCTCTACGCAAATAAAAAACGTGGAAAAGAATGAGAAACACGCAAGAAATGTGTGTATGGAAAGGCATGCAGTTAGCGGTTTGTCAAGATCATGCGCCAAAACGTGAGATAAGGAGCGTTTCTTACAGTCATAGTATCTAAGCAAGAAATGGATGCAACTTAAAGAATATTGGGTGGTGGATACAATACCAAAAAAGCAAACACTGATGACTAAAATAATGAATCAAATTAGTAAAAATATTTTGCACTTTGTCATTGTTTTTATGCTCTTTGTTTTCCCTGGCATCTTCTAACATTAAACAAACAGATTAAAGTGGTTTGGGTAGCAAGTGGGGTAGGCAGTCGCAACCTTTCCCTGCAATATGAAATAGGATATTCACACTTGTTGACGTAAAAGACGAGGTTTACTAATATTGAAAGAGTACTTCCACATTTTATTCAATTAAGACAAGTGGCTAGGGACTTTTCGAAGAGTCCCACGCAAATAAACAGATAATGACCAACTAAAACCTGCCAAATAAGCAAAAAGTACAGCCAGCTCGACGTGTATCTGACTCAGCACGATAGTCGACCACATCTCGTGGCCACAGAATCACTTGACACCTATACATTGATCGACGTGTTGCACCTTCGAACGGATAAGGGCAATATCAAATTAATAAGCAATTATAAGCTTAAACACTATGTTAGTTGGCTGATAATCACTGGGTCGGCCACTTGGGCTTGTGGGAAACAATCACCTCTTCTAAATAATACAAGAAAATTCCACATTGATTACCTTCATAACCTTCAACTTTAGGGTTATGTGTTATATCTAAACTAAAAAGGATGATTAGGGATGTCTTGCCTAGTTACTAGTTAGGGGTGATTGATTAGAATGCAATATTCAAGAGTTTAGGTGGGCGCGCGATGAACATATTGTAATTAAGCTATGCATTAGGCCGCAAGAGAATAGAAACACTCAAAATAAAGAAGCATAAAAAATATTAAAAATAAAAATGATTAGATTATATATATAATTTTTACTAAGTAATATATTAGAATTTTAAAATTAAAATGACCTAATAATTAAATTGAAAAACGAAAAGTACTATGAAGTTAGAAGAAAGGTTTTGTGACAGTTTCCAAGTTTTGAATAGGTTCTTAAGGCTAATTATAATTAACAAATTAATAGATTTTAATTAGTTTCATATTGCCTATTTATATCATTAGCTTTATATAATTCATTAATTTGATTAAAATCCATCTTTTATAGGTGTAGAATTATAGTTATCATCATCTTATAATTTACGATCCATGTAAATTCTACGGTGTCAGTCCCACAAGTCATAGAAAAGATTCTATTCAGAGTTATCATTCAGCACAAAAATTCAAGGCCCTTGTTAATAAAATTTTCTTTTTATACGATTGTTTAGGCAATGAATTAAAAAGTTCTAAACCCCAAGTGAGAATAGCTTGTCACATAATTATTTGGTTTCCTAAAGCAACTGGTTGCATTACCGAAAATAAAAATCCTACGGAGTTATCAAAGTCATAATATTGCAAGCCAACACATCATTGAATTGATTAACATAGTTTCTGAGGCTACCTGTCTCAAACTTGGGGCCGCAACCATTAATTCGACCTGGTCCCGGAAATTCGGACCAATCTTATATAGGTTTCTTAAGCGCAAGATGGCAC
>JANSVA010000218.1:34940583-34954636 GCA_025504915.1 Erythroxylum reticulatum | reverse complement strand
AAATTCACTATTCACATGTATGTGTATGCATGAACATATCAAGCGTTTCTAAACGCCCACTAACCACTCAAAATTACCATTCTACCCTTCCCACAAGTAATGTGATGTTACATTATTAATCTAATGAATTATGTCTTTTTGATTATCTTACAACAAGTAGCTTATTTACAGGCTACAAAACCCTTATGTGGAGAAAGGGGTGGAAGCAAGTCAGTGACTATTGACATTGGATGGTGAAAATGTGCAGGTTATGTCGAGTTACCGACATTAAAGAAGCACTACATGGGAGGCAACTCATGAGTTAGTTTTAATTTTATTTCAATTTCTATATTTTTTGTTTTTGCTGTCAAGTAGTATAGAATTTTATTTTTTGTTATGTTATTTCTTTTGTTTCTTTTTATCCTTTTCTTTTATATTTTGGTAGGATGTTAGTTTCATATTGGGTGGACCAAAATCATAGAAAATCATCACAATTAGGAAAGTACCAAGAAACCCTCTCACTCATCATACATGTTTATGTTGTGTACATTGAGGACAATGTATAACTTTAAGTGTGGGGATGAGTTTAATGAATTTTTAACAAATTTCTTTGAGCTTATTATAATCCAGATTATAATATTTTATGTACTAATATCTTAAATTAGTTAAGACCTGTTTATGAATGATATATTTTCTTATTGAATATTGATTTGAATTGGTGTGCACAAAGGATGATGGTTAAAATAAAAATAGTTTTCTAAGTCATATTTTTCGTAATCATTGAACTATTCAAGTTTAATGAAATTGCATATTATTTACACACATATATATAGCTATTTTTGTGAGCTTTTGAAATCAAATTTCAAAAATTTTTTAAGCACTTGTAATTCTTTTATGTGTGTGATATCGTGCATAGTAGGATAATTCTAAATCTTGCTTTTATTATGCATTTTGAGACCATATTTGTTGAATCAGAACAATTAATATGATGAAGGCATTTAGATTTACCAACTTGCTTAGAAAATTTCTTTGAAATTGCCATACCCAAAAAAATTTACCTTTACGAATAACCAATTTTAGTCTTAGCCTTTTTCATTGTTTAAACTCAAATTATAAACCTTTATCTTATTTTTCTTTGAAGACTTTTTATTGTTTTGAACCTTGAAGGTTATTTCATTATTTACTTATTAAGACTTGAAATTTGTGAGAAGTCCAATATTTCTTGAATTGCATTACTAATGAGAATGTTGTAAAAAAATAAAAGAAAGAAAGAAAAGAAAAGAAAAAACCCAAAAAAACAAAAAATAAAAAAGAAGGAAAAAAACAAAGAAAAAAAAGAATAAGTTTATGGTACCAATAGAGTTGCATTAAAAGGACCTACATATTTTGTAAAAAGTCTTGTAATATTTCTTTGAGTAAATTTGTTGGCCCCTAAAATGTTTTCTTGATGAATAAGCATGATTTAAATTAATTATGAGGTCTTTATGGGATTATTTTGTGGAGTTAATTATTATGTTAATGTTAGTCAGATTACATGACATAGGTTAATTGAATTAAAGTGTTAAAGTAGTAAGAATGTTGAAGGGCATTTTTAGAGGATCACTTAAGGATAAAGAACATAAGGTATATAAGGAAGGGCAAAATGGACATTGCGCACTCATTAAGGGTATTAAGGGAAGAAAAGAGTGTCATGTATTATTGATGAAGAAGAAAACAAAAATAGAAGGGAGAAAAGGTAAAGAGTGTCGTTGGAGAGAAATGAAAGGAGAGAAAGAAGAGCAAGCTAGGTTTCCAATTTTCTTAGCTTTCAAGCAAGAGATCTTGAAGAGTTTGAAGATCTTGAAGCTAAACAAGTATAAGCATTAACCCTCCTTGATTTATTGAATGAAGCATATTTTCTAATAGTTAGAAGTGAAATGAAAGTGAAAATGTGCAGAAAGTTGATGATGAATGTGTATGTTATGTTCTTAATGTTCATGATCAATCATAGACTATAATTTATTTGTGAATGATATTGAGTTGAATGAAGTTGAAAAGATGATTTAGGTAAAATATGGGTTATATTTGAAAGGTTGGAAGTTAAAAACTAGAAAATGTAGCAAAACATGTTCATTTCGTATGTTTCTGTGATAGTTCGTCGCGGCGAAGTTTCCTGCATAGTTTGACTATACTTCAGTATTTTAAGAAAATTTTGTTTTTTAGTTATCCAAATGGAGTAATTTTTTATTTAAGGTAAACTGGAGACAAAGGAATAAAAATTGTATGAAAAAAAATAGAGTTTTAATTCAGTCTCTAAGAATTTCAATTTTTGGATGGAAGTTGAGCACAGAATATTGTTTTAGCATAAGAACAGTCCAAAAATGTTTGGGGTATAACTTTCAGATTTCTAAACCAAATTGAATCATTTTGGTTTCATTAGAAACTTAAGATAATGAGTAACATTTTTCTAGAAGGAAGTGTTATCAAATTTCTTCATTTACCTTATCATAATGATCATGGAAAATTGACCCGAAGGTTTGGACTTTTGGAAGAGTTTGAGTATTTAGAATTTATCTTAGTGAATATGCTATATATGGGTCCTCAAAGTGTATTCCTATTGAATGGGAATTTTTTTCATTGATAAAGGGAATCAAGCAAGGCAAGAGGATCAAGAGGAGAGGCATCTTTGAGTAAGGTTTAAGCAAAGAGTCAAGGTGGGTTACATTTTTATAATTGAGTAATAAGCCATTAATGTTTCTTCCAAATCAAGAAAGTTAAATATTTTCAACTGTGTTATAAACGTGCATTTATTGCAATTTGAATGCTTTAAGAAAGTGCTATGTGTTTGGTATGTGAATATTATGTTGATGATTTATGAAAAGAATATGAAAATGATTTTTTAAAAAAGATAATTTGTTTATGAAATCAAGTTTTGAAAAAAGTGTTATTTTGGGCAATAAGTTTACGAGCTATGAAATACATGTTATGTGGGTTTGGTTTGGTCCATTCTGTATGTCAAGTGTACTTCAACTAAAGGCTTCTCCCGCCTGCCTGCTAGTAGCATAAGCTCCTTTATGGACTCTGACTCCCTTATGGTTATGACTACGCAAAAACCACTATATAGGATTGCGTTAGTTCGTTTTGTTCACGACTACACAAGACCATTTTATGGGAACGTGTTAGATCATTCTATTTATGAACCTCCCAAACCATTTTGATGTGCTTATGTGTTGACAAGTTTGTTGAATGCATGATCTGTGATTGCTTATGAATTGTTTGATAAATTGAGAATCTTGGAGAAATAAATGTTTTGTGATTTTTAATGCGGAATTACTATGGTTATGAAAATGTTCAATTGCAATGAGTTTTATAAATGATTTTTGCTTGTTACTAATTACAAAACTGTTGCCCAAGAGTTGTAAGCTCACCCCTCTTTCGTTCCATCTTTAGGTGAAGAAAATGAGATCGAGTGATCAAGAGTCAAGGCATCACTCCAAATTCTACTTGTTTTGTATTTTAAGGTAGAATTTCTAAAACCAAGGCTTTAATCGCGTTTTAAGGATTATTAGTTCATGTAACTTTTGCATTTTGAGATTTTAAGACATTGATGTATTGTGGCTTGAAATGCCATTAAAGCTTTGTAAAACTCTTCTTTAAATGTTAAGGACGTGTAATTGGGTTGCTCATGGGTTTTCAATGATATAAAGGGTGAAATTTTGGATATCGGAGTTGAGAGAATATTTTTGCTAAGTGACAAGATTAAGGGTAGAAGGGGTTCCCTTTTGTTTATAATAATCTTTTGGGGTTTGATCGTGATTTTTTTTCAATCTAAATAGAATATGAACTTGTTGGATATTGGAAGTTGTAGGTTAAGGGATGATAAGGTTGTAAGTATATATGTATTTTGCATTATTTGATATTAGGGTCTAAGTTATGGTTCCAGGGATTTTTCCACGGCGAAGCTATAGTTGGCTGCAACGAGCCCTTCTTGAAAGATGTTATGGTTAATTGTTCATCTTCGCTGTGGCAAAGTCAAGCTTCTCACCACGACTTATTTATCCTGAGAGATGCTTGGGACTAATATGGGAACTTCGCTGCGGTGAAGTTAAAAGTTTGCCACGATGAACTTTTCCCGAAGGGTCTCCACAAAAGTTCTCGTTCATTCGCCATGGGGAAACATAAAGTTTGCCGCAGCAAACCTACCTGCCAGGACTTAGGGATCCAACATTAATGGTATCAAAGCATGAAGATGAACTGACGATGGTTAAGGAGATTCTTTTTGGAATACGATAACGTTTTATGATCCTCCGAAGTTGGACTTCGGAAACGGGGTCCAATAAAATTTCCTTCAATTTAACCTTTGCATTATCCTAATCATACCGTACCTAAACCTCATTATATCATTATAAATTCCTTTTGATTTTTTTCTATTTTGTACATAAATGGTGGAGATGTGATTTTATTGCAAGCCTATGGTAAGAATTCTAATATGTATTAAGAGTTTTGATGCTTTTCACCCTAAAAACTCGAGCACATTGAGTGAAATGTTAATAAAGGTGTAAAGAGATATGCTTTTGGTTCCAATGTTATTATTGATATGGTTACTAATAATATTGTATAGGAAGTTAATTTAATTTTAGGACAACTTAACTCTAATTGTATGTTAATTTGACTTAATAGGATATGATGACGTATAGTATGAATGGACAGGTTGAGATTGATGATGGACTGATGATGTAAAAATTTTAATTTTGATTATAGTTTGCTTGAGAACAAGCAAATCTTAAGATAGATATTTGACTATATTTTTAGACCCATGTTCAATGTATTTTGTTGATATTTTATACTTTTACCTTATATTTGGTACTTAATTTGCTTCAAGTGCTTTTATAGAGCATAATTGCCTTCATGGGCTTAAAGGAGAAGAATTAGGATGAAAATGTGGTGTAAAGTAGAGAATCAGCAATTTAGAAAGAGTTCGTGACCGTGCACTTTAGCACGCCTATGCATTTTCGTGATACGCAGCAAATTCTGATTATGTACAATTTGATGCATGATCGTTCATAACCCAAAAACTTAGAATTCAATATAAAAGTGACATTTAGGGGTTAAAAGAAAGGAGGAGACTTTGGGGAGGTGATTTCTTGACATGAAATTGTTCTCTAGGTGTAATTTTGGTCCAGAGAAGTAGAAAACACAAAACAAAAATCATCAAAAGATCCATCATAATATAAGATTATGCCTCCACATCGCAAGAACATTTGATAGAAGACAATCAGGGAGATTCAGAATTATAATTCCATTGTTTTCAATTCATTTTTCTTTCATTGTACATTTGATTTCCTATTTGATCATGTGTAATTAAACATCCAGTTAGTATTTAGGTTAGATGAACCTTATGTTAATACTTTGATATGATCTAATAACCCGAGATATTATATCATAATTTGATTTTATACGTAGAGATTGAGAAATCCTAGTGTAAATAGATCTACCTTAATTAGAAGTAGTTGATTGTAACCCTAAAGATAGGATGACATAAATCTTCCAGATTAGGGCCAAACCTAATAGAGGGACTCATAAATTGGTAGTGCAATACTACAAGTTTTAACCTGAGTAATTTGATTAGAGACCTCAAGATTTATTATTAGTAGACTCAAGGTCAGCTATTAGCATACCATAGGAGTCTCCACGGTCTATACATCAATAAAATCATTACATAATAACAGATCAATTTTTAAAGGTTTAGGGGGATTCAAACCTAGATTCCAATTTCTGATAACGATAACTTTCTATGTGAATTCCATTGTCTTTGTGTTCATTATTGTTTCCTATTTTATTTTATTTGTTTCAGTTTAATTTCTTTTGACTAATAACCTAAAATTAATCCTTAGGTTAGACAATAGGAGAAGGGTAAGTATTAATATTCATAGTCTTCTTAGGATTAGTCTAGACATATTGGTACTAGTTACAGCTACACCGTGCACTTACGATTATTACAATTTTGACCAACTCACAAATTAGGTCAATCAACTATTAACAACTAAACCTCAATTGATTAACTAAAATCTCTTTCTAGTTAAAACACCTCTTATTGTAGTACTCGATTCATGAATTTCACTCTTAGGTTTGACCATAATTTAGAGGATTTATATCAACCTATCTTTAGGTTTGCATGCAACTCCTTCTAGCTATGGTAGATATATTCACACGAAATGATTTCTTAATCTCAATCATATGAAATCAAACGTTGGAATAACATTTTGGATATATCAATTCAAGAATATAAACGTATAGCTAAATCGTAATAAACTGATCAATAAAATTGCATTGAATAAAAGATTATATCATACTATTCATCAAACTTAGGGTTCATCACACCTAGGCACTAAACAATTTAGTTCCTAACTGCATTGAATAAAAGATTATATCATACTATTCATACGAACCGAGGCACTAAACAATTTAGTTCCTAAACATGGAAAACAAATCCATAATCAAATATTCAAAATAACAAATAGAAATTAAAGAATTCATAATCTATATCCCCCTTTTATCTTTAATGAAGTCTTCTTAAAATTTAAGTCAAAGGTTGCTTTCTAAAAGATCTCGTGACGTAATATTCATATTTTCCTTCATGCTTCGTTTAGACTTGCTTCTTCTTTGCTTTTCTGGTGTCTATCTCGACTCCAAAATGCTTTTTTTTTTAACTTTAGCCTTCATAATTTTCTTTATTTAGCAAAAACTAGGGTTTCTAGCATATAGGTCATAATGTATCTCAAAAATCCTTCAAAAATCGCAACTTTAAACGATTGCAAAAGCTTACATGACTAACATACACGGCCATGTAAGTCAACATACAGAGGCGTGTATCTTCACACGAGCATAATCAATATCTTTAAAGCTTCATATATTTACAACGACTTACATGGTCCCTATATACGGCCATGTATCTCCAAGGTTGCTCCAAATCTTTGTTTTATGTCTCAATTTCATCCGAATTCTTCTCCTTTTGGTTTATGAAGACAATTATCATCTATAAACACATTTGAAGCGTAATAAGTACAAAAATTGATATAAAACTCTCAAATAACAAGCAAAATATACTAAATGTGGGTATTAAATATAGTTAATCATTTTTTATCAGCAAATACATAAATACAAAGTTTCATTTCATAAAGATGTGCACTAAGAACAAAGAGGTTGATCTTTCTTATGTGAAAAGCGATTGTCAAGTGGCTAATATTTTCACGAAAGGACTGAAGTTTGAAAGCTTTTCAAAATTATACACGTGGATTGGAATCATAAAGAAGAATCAAGTTTAAGGGAGAAAATTAGAAAATGGAGCAATTAATTAAACTTGATTCATGTATTTTTCTTATGCATGTATTTCTATATTAAAGAACTTATAATTTTTAGGAGTAAAGTTGGTTTAAATAAGTTCTTTGTTTCTCAAGTATTATGAGGTATCTTGTACACATTTGAAATCAAGCCGAAAAGCCAAGAAATTAAAGTAAATTGAATTTATAAAATATAGTTTGAGTGTTCTCCCTTTTCTACTTACCTTTTTATATTCTTGCATAATAGACGTGCGCACGCGGAGTTAAATGAACTTGAATTGCCGGCAGTCACGACATTCAGATTAAGCCGTTGCAAACATCAGCGGCAGTTGCAGTTTAAGCATCATTATTTCAGTTATTTTTGAGAAATAATGAAATAGGCAAAACAATCGATCTGTTGACCTCATTTCATATAAACTACGATTGTCAACCACCGTGCTTGCTTTTCACCTGCCTACGGTGCATTCTGTTTTAATTTGTAAACCCACCAATAGTGAACAATCCCACAAGTCAATATTTGATATTCTAAACTTGGGCACAACTGATGTAAGAAGACCAAGTTATTCACTTAACACCTAGTTGAAGCACAATCCAGAGTTGTTCAAGAGAACAGGTTGCGTAGAACCTACGTCCTCATAAAACACCATTGCAGAAACCGCTTCCTGCGTTTTACAAAAACGATATAGGTAGGAGTTTCAACAATAGCATGTCTCCAGTTGATTTTATAGAGGGAACCAATCTGTTCTTTCCAATTCTGTTCTTTATACCTCTACTTTTCTTCTTTATCAAGCATCTGAAGAAACAATCTGAATTCAAATCTGCAACACTTCCACCGGGTCCATATGGATGGCCAATCTTAGGAAACATACAAGAGATGGGAAAGAAGCCTCATGTCAATTTGACCAATCTTGCTCAAAAATACGGTCCACTCTTCTCCCTTAGACTTGGAAGCCAACTTGTAGTTGTGGGATCATCAAAGGTTGCTGCAGCCGAAATCCTCAAGACTCACGACCGTGTCCTGTCAGGGAGATATGTTCCTCATGCAGTGCCGGCCAAGAGCCCAGAACTTAACAACTTATCACTTGGATGGGCATTGGAGTGCGGTGAAAGTTGGAAATCTATACGTACGCTGTGCCGAAGAGAGCTTTTCTCTCCTAAGGCATTGGAGTCTCAAGCACTTGCCAGGGAAAATACTGTGAAGAAGATGATTGCATTTGTTAACAAAATGGAAGGTAAGGAAGTCAAAATTAGAGATGTGGCTTTTGCGGTTGTGTTCAACATGCTGGGAAAGATTCTAGTGTCAAAGGATCTAATAACGTTTGAGAATGAGAGTCTCCAAGGGGAAACGAGCAAACTCCTAAGAGAAATAATGGAGGTTGCTTCCACTCCGAACATCTCCGACCTTTTTCCGATCTTAAGTCGGTTTGACATTCAAGGGATACGAAGGAAGTGCATGGAAATAAACACTAAGTTTTCAAATTTGTTGGAAACAATTATCAAGGAAAGAAGAAATGAGCAAGTACGTGACCATCGGGACTTTCTTGATGCACTTATCAGTAACCGCTGCAATGAATATCAAATCCATCAGCTGCTCGGGGTTTGACCTCTCTCTCTTTATCTCTCTTGGCAAAGAATTGTGATGTAGGAAATCCAAAATCCTGATACAATACAACCAATGAATCCGTCTGTAATTTTGCAGGAGTTTTTGGTTGCTGGCTCTGACACAAGTAGTTCAACCATAGAGTGGATAATGGCAGAGCTAATGAAAAATCCAGATCACATGAAGAAAGTTGAAGAAGAAATTGCGAGAGAAAACGGGGTAAAAGAGTCTCACCTGCCACACCTAACATACCTTCAAGCTTGTGTCAACGAAACTTTGAGGTTGCATCCTCCAGCACCATTTCTCCTTCCCCACCGTGCTGTCAATACATGTGAAGTTATGGGCTATACCATACCAAAGAACTCTCAAGTATTAGTCAACGCCTGGGCAATTGGAAGAGACCCCTGTAACTGGGAAGAACCACACATCTTCAAACCAGAACGGTTCCTGGACTCAAATATGGATTTTAAGGGAAATGACTTTAATTACATACCTTTTGGTGCAGGAAGGAGGATTTGCCCTGGTCTTCCCATGGCTGCAAAACACGTTCCTTTGGTAATTGCTTCTTTCATTTGTTTCTTTGATTGGTCTCTTCCAAGTGGAAACCATCCAACGAGCCTAGACATGAATGAACAGTATGGAATAACTATGATGAAGGAACAATCTTTGCTTCTCATTCCTAGGGCCAAACCAGGAGCACATGCCCTAGGAGCACATATTCGATTCTGATCTAGCTTCATACTGTACACTTTCTATCTCAATAAAAAGTATGTAAAGGTGACCTCTAGTTTTAATTCTAGAGATAAGCTGTAGGAGTCAGACTTTGATCCTGCATCATGCGTCACATAAGCAGTCTTAGTAACACTTATTACCCACTTCAATTCTTAATATACTTTGATCAACAAAAGGGGTTTGAAAAGATTTCTAATTTGCATGTTGATGCTACAAGAAGGTGCCTGCTGTACAGAATTTCTAGTAATTTATATTGTTTGTCCATATCAGAAATGGGCCATCGTAGGGGAAGAGTTTAACTATAGCTGGAAACCTGAGTAACTGGTGTTGTCAGGTAGGTCTCCCCGAATTGCAGGAATATTGCCAACAGAAAATCATAACACTTAATTGGCAAGTGAAGATAACTTCAGTTATGAATAGAAGCGTTATGGAAAACAGATACCGGGCAATCAGGATAACAAGAATACACTGCAACTGGATCCCTTCTGCAGCACAAGTTTGTTCTCTCATATGATAATGTAGGATGCTAAACAGAGGTTATGTATTATTTAAAAAATTGATGTAATGCAAGAATCGTATTTCACTGCCGCTCGGTTTGGTAAAATTATAATTCTGGTTTAAATATACGTATTTTGAAAACAAATACGGAAGGCTATTAATGTCCTAACTCCTAAGTTATAGCACTATGTACATTTGAATTCGGTTAAGTTTTAATTTATTGATCAGTAGTTTTAGCATCATATGTGTTGAATACAGATGGAGAATGATTTGTTCTGGTAAGCTTTGATTTAGAAGTTGAAGTTGCTATAGAATTATCTCAGATATGCTTCCGCAAGATGTGTTCTTAATGGCGCATCTATCTTAGAATGAAAAGTAGAAAATTAAAGATTAGGTAGACGCTTGATTAATAAATATGGCTGTTGGAAAAATCGGATAATCTTTTCCTCTAAGATAAACAACTAGTAAAGTGAACCGTTTCGGTAATATTTAGGAAAGACCGCCAAACGGACTCCTAAGACAGTATAACCATTCCACGTAAAATCTCAGGAAAGAGCGGAGAGGTCACAAATGGTCTCACTTAAAGCCCGGCCTCCTAGACAGAAATCACGTGAACGATGTATTTATCACAACCTAACCCGTGTACATACACACAAATAGTAAATACACCCAAATAAATTGAACACAACACTACAAATATACCCGAAAAATAATATTGAATACTATAAATGCGAAATAAATAAAAGAGATAAGGAAAGAACACACCCGAAAATTGATAATAGAGTTAGGCCAATTGTACCTACTTTTCGAGCACCACTTAAGGCAGCTTGTTCTTGTTAAGAAAAGAATATTAAATTTGATATGTGTACAAATTTTGAGTATACATCAAATTTTTGGGATGATTTAGATTACGAGGAGGAGAAGTTATAAAATAACTTGAAAAGCTCCTCCCATCTTCATCTCTTCCTAACATGGGATAGAAATTGGGCCGTCAAAGTCAACAACAAACAACAAATCTTCACCTTGGCACAATTTCGGGTCCCACCAAATGCAAGCATCATTCATCCTCCTAATCAAACAAAAAGCCTTTGTAATGCTTCCAATTTGCGCCTTCAAGCGCTAACTCAAAAGTGCAAGCTGTTGACTAAGCATAAATAATGTTTAAACTTAGCTTTTGTCACCACCTTGGTCATCATATCTGCAGGATTTTGTATAGTTCGTATCTTCTAGAGAAGTATCTCCTCTTCTTCGAGAATCTCCCGCAAAAAGTGATAGCAAACGTTAATGTGTTTCGTCCTTGCATGAAAAAACTGATTCTTTGTTAAGTGAATAGCACTTTGACTATCACAATAAACCACGAGGTGTTTCTGACCAACTCCCAAGTCTTTTAGCAATCCATGAAGCCAAATCGCCTCCTTCACAGCCTCTATAATTGCCATATACTCTGCCTCAGTTGTAGACAAAGCCACTGTTGACTGTAAAGTGGACTTCCAACTAACTGATGCCTTAGCATAAGTGAATAAGTAGCCAGTTGTAGATCTTCGCTTTTCTAAATCGCCTGCATAATCAGAATCACAATATCCAACTATGTATTGACCAAGTGATTTATCCTGCTCAAATAATAAGCCAACATTTATGATATATTGAATATACCGTATAATCCATTTCATAGCTTGTCAATGAACCTTGCCAGGATCATGCATATATCTACTCACAACACTAACTGCCTTTGAAATATTGGGTCTCGTATACACAATTGCATACATCAAGCTTTCTACTGCATTAGCATAAGGGACTTTCGCCATATATTCTTGTTCTTCATCTGTCTTCGGAGATAACTGGTTACTAAGCTTCATATGAGGAGCAAGCGGAGTATTTACAGGTTTTATATCTTTATTCATACCAAAACGTTATAGTACCTTCTTCAAATACTGCTTCTGAGTCAGCCAAAGCTTGCTTCCTAGTCTACCCCTGCTTATCTCCATATCGAGAATCTTCTTGGCTTCTCCTAAATCCTTCATTTTGAACTTTTCATTCAACTGAGCCTTCATTTTGTTAATTTCATCTTGGCTCTTCGATGCTATTAACATATCATCAACATATAAGAGTAAGTAGATGTAGGACCCATCTGGAAGTCTGGGCAAATACACACAATGATTGTATTTACTTCTTGTGTACTTCTAGCCCATCATAAACTTGTCAAATCGTTTATACCATTGCCTCGGTGATTGCTTCAATCCGTACAAAGATTTATTTAGTTTACAAACCCAATTTTCTTTACCAATAACTTTGAATCCATCTGGCTAAGACATATAGATTTCCTCCTCCAAATCACCGTGTAGGAATGCGGTTTTCACATCAAGTTGAGCTAGCTCCAAATCCAATTATGCTGCTAAGGCCAATAAAATTATAATGGAAGAATGTTTAACAACTGGAGAAAATACCTCATTATAATCAATTTCTTCCTTCTGAGCGTAGCCTTTAGCCACCAGCTTTGCCTCATAGCGAATATCATCTTTGTCAGGAAATCTTTCTTTCTTTGCAAATACTCATTTGCATCCAATTGCCTTCTTTCCTTTTGGTAGTTATAACAGCTTCTATGTCTTATTCTTCTCAAGAGATTGCATTTCCTCTTCCATTACACCTGCCCATTTGTCACTTTCTGAACTTCAGATTGCTTCTGGGAAGGTAGATAGAACATCATCAACAACTGGAAGTGCATAAGCTACCATGTCAGCAAAATGAGCAAGTTTTTGAATTTCTCATCTCGTCCTTCTAGCAACAATTGACTCTGATTGTTGCGAAGGTTCTTGGGTCAGATGCTCTTCCTCATCTGACTCTTATTCTTCCATAAGAGAGTCGCTAGTAGTGCTTTTTGCTGGGATCACCACTGTCTGTTCAAACTCCACCTGCTGCAAAGTACCATCTGCCCCTTCTGGAGTTACCTTATTTAACATGGAAGATTCATCAAAGGTAACATCCCTACTGACAATTGTCTTCTTTGACTCTAAACACCATAAATAGAATCCCTTAACTCCAGCATTAAAGCCCATAAATAGAGCCTTCTTTGCTCGTGGGTCTAACTTTGATTCATTCATATAACAATATGCGATAGAACCAAAAATACATAAAGAATCATAATCTGTTGCAGGTTTCTCGGACCATACCTCTAAAGGAGTCTTGCCACCAATTGCAGATGATGGCAAACGATTAATGAGATGTTGAGCATATGTCAATGCCTCAACCCACAACTTTCTGCCTAACCGAGCATTAGACAATATACAACGAACTTTCTCTACTAATGTCCTGTTCATACGTTCCGACACCCCATTCTTTTGTGGTGTTTTTCTAATTGTAAAGCGCCGAACTATGCCAGACTCTTGACATACCATCAGGGAAGGATCACTCTTGTATTCTGCACCATTGTCTGTTCGGAGAACTTTGATCTTTCTTCCTGTCTGGTTTTTAACTTGAGCTTTCCATTTAAGAAAAACTCCAAGCACATCATCTTTGTTCTTCATAGTAAACACCCATACTCTTCTAAAAAAATCATCAAAAAAAGTGACAAAATAATGCCTACCTCCAAGAGATGGAGTCTTAGCAGGTCCCTACACATCTGAGTGCACATAATCTAAAATACCTTTAGTGTTATAGATAGCAGTGCCAAATTTTACTCTTCGTTGTTTTCCCAGAACACAATGCTCACAAAATTCCAATTTGCAAGTCTTTATACCTTTTAATAATCCTTGCTTGGCAAGAATTTGCAAGGATTTTTCACCATGTCCCAAACGCATATGCCACAACTTTGTAGCCTCTGCATTTGCTACTAGAAGTTGCTGCCACTACTATCCCAACAACTATACTTCCTTGGTAGTAATACAAATTATTTTTCCTTATGCCTTTCAACATCACAAGTGCTCCCGAA
>JANSVA010000218.1:34927736-34940483 GCA_025504915.1 Erythroxylum reticulatum | reverse complement strand
CTATCAATTGATTAACTAAAATCTGTCTCGAATTAAATTCCCTAAGATTGCATAATTGATTTGTAAATTGCACTATTAGGTTTGACCCTAATTCAAAGGATTTATGTCAACCTATCTCTATGTTTACATATAACTCCTTCTAATTATGGTAGATCTATTCACATAAAAGGATTTCTTAATCTCAATCATATAAAATCAGATAATGGACTAATATTCTAGATATATTAGTTCAGGAATATAACATTTAATTGAATCACAATAAATGAATCAATAAAATTGCATTAAATAAAAGGTTAAATCATATTGCTATCATAACTTTAGGCTTCATCACTCACTTAGGCACTAAATAATTTAGTTCTTACTCATAGAAAACAAAACCAATAACAAATATTTAAAAGAAAAAATAAAATAAAAGAAATCATGTTCTAAATCTCCCTTTTGTCTCTAATGAATCTTCTTGCAATTTGGATTGAATGATGATATCTATCGAATCTTGTGATATAATCTTTGTGTTTTTCTTGTCCTCTCTTCAAAATTGCCTCTTCTTTGTGTTTCTTACGACTCAAAAATCCTCTAAAATTTGCCTCCTTCTGTTTTGCCTCTAATAGCATCCTTTTATAGTAAAAACTAGACTTTTGGGATATACACAACCATGTACAAGATTGTGTATCTCCAAAAACACCTTAATTCAAAATTTTACACCAACATAGAGACTAACATGACCAACATACACGATCAAAAACAACGATTTCAAATCTCCACATGTTTTTAAAGACCAAAATGGTCACTATACATAGCCATATATATCTAAGTTGCTTTGAATCTTCGTTTTATGCTACGATTTCATCCAAATTCTTTTCCTTTTGGTCTAAAAGATCACATACCAAAAAAAAACTTATAGTGAATTAAGTACCAAAAATACTAAAAAAGTATTAAACAAGCAAAACATACTAAATATGGTTATATGATTATAGTCAAATAATCATTTTTCATTGTTCCTCTATCATCTTGAACAGAGTATAATAGGAAGTGACATTCTTCTCTCCTTGAGGAATTGACCCAATAAATGTCTCCACTCTGGTGACATGCTCCATCTAATTGTTGCCTCTTGCCATATCAAAATGTGGCCTAGATACCTATTGTTACAAAGGTTTTCTAAGCACCAAACTAATACTATAAGTTACACCCACTCCTTTGTATGACAATCTTATTTAGATCCATTTAAGAGAGACTTAGCCTTTCCCACATAATCGTTGACCAAATAAATTGTTTTCAATCACCTTATAACCTAATAGTTGTAGGTTACATAATATTTTTGTGGCTATTTTAGTATATGTTTAGTTGTTAAATTGAATGATTAGTGCATATTTAGGTTAGGATTATGTCATTTAGTTATATATTTGTGTTTGGAGTGTTTTATAGGTTAAAACATGCTATTGAACTTAAATTTAATGTATTTGAGGTGCCTTGATATATTTGTTAGTGTTTCAGATCAAATATCGAAGAATAGAGAGAATTTAGAGGAAATTTGGAGCAAGACCCAGGGCCACGATTGTGACATAAACCTGGTGGTCTGCCACAATCTTGGCCCCATTTGCCATGATCATAACAGAGAGCAAAAATTGAATGTCGCGATTATGGCACTATGGACCACGATCATGGCCTGTGCGACAATAGATGCGGACTGGCTTCTAAAACATGACTTTTCAAATGATATTTGAAATTTTGAGTCGGGTAAACTCTAATATTTGCCCGATATGGAAAAGATATATAAGAAAAGAATGAAAACCTAAAAGGGAGCTCCAACCTCTGCCACTTTGAGAAAGATCTTGAGCTTCATCTTGTGAGTTATAAGTGGTAACAATGACACCAAACTCTAAAAGAACTATATTCAAAATATAATGCACAATTTAAGTATTAGGAATGACTATGTAAGCTTTGAGTTACTATCCTAATGAAACTCTAAACCTTTAGAAAAACATTGTTGAGAAAGTCCTTTATAATGGTTGTTTTTGGCATTTTATTGAGGAGATGTTTAGGTATAAAACTCTTAATGGTCCAATAACACATTTTATTCCACCTTTTTTAAGTTGTATATGTTGGTTTTTATCTTTTGTCCTGACATGTGTGCAAACATATTATTTTTCCATGACTATAGTCATCTTAATATCTACCCTCTCTAAAATAAATCCATATCATGTTTCGACTTCTCGAAATTAAAACGAATCCTAGTTTCGATGGTAATATTGTTTCCATTTACATAAAAGGTGACTAAAAAATAGGTAATGTATTTAATTAGTACAAATGTAGGATGACAATGACATTAAAAGCTATAAATAGTATTTATAATTAACATTTTAAGAAATATATCATGAAACATATATGGACATAATACATAATACATAAGGATAAGATCTCCATGTATAAGTGATCAAAGTATGCATTATCAACTATTCTTATCGCTTATGAAAGTATTGATTACTCAAGCAATGATTATCCCCACCAAATGCATTTGTACATATCTCAAAATTCATATAATGTTAACAGCAAAGGACAAAATAACTAAATACAAAATTGATGACAAAGTCCCGAGCATAATTAGCTCAGCCCAGACTAGCCCCACCCAGAATGATTGGACTTGTCCAAAGTTAATAAGGCTTTAGGTCAAATTCAAATTTTTTATTTAATCTGACTCGAGTCTTTATTTCAATTTCAACCCAAACTTAGACTCAAGATTTTTTTTTATACTTTGGGTAGGCTCGAGTTTGGACTTTACAGTTAGAGTTCAGCCCAAAGTTTGAACTTCTTTCATATAAAAAATGATGTTATTTTATATCTGTAACTAAAAAACTTAATTTTTTTATTTTGATAAATATTATTGTTAACATTTATTTAAGAATTTGCAAAAAAAATTATAAGAAATGATAAATCATGCAATGTACAACAGAAGATACACATATGAGATGACAAATTATTTATCTCCTTTATTTCAAATTAATTGCGTGAAAATTCAATCAATAATGACTTAAAAATCTTTATTTAAACTTTTTTATTTAATCCGTAACAATTACCAATATAATAATACCCAAAAATAAAAATTTAACCTTAAATATCCAAAAGACACAAAAATGATCCAAGTAACTTTCAGTACCATTATGCAAGTTTTAAAAAATTTTCCTTCAGTGTGTTCACATCAGGTTAAGCGTGCAATTGCATGCACATATGCTGCACGAGTTAGACCCCACAGATTGTACAAATGCTTACGGCGTGTGAGCCAAACGTATCTAGACCATATGGCGTGCGTACAGCCGGAGTTAGCCGTTAAGATTTAGTTTTTTAATCTTAATTTTTGATAATAATAATTAATTAATTAACCGAAGTTATTAGTTGGCAACTATAGCTCATCAATTTTGCAGGAAAATAAACGAGAAGGAAACAAAACCTAGCCTTCGTCAGTACTTTACCGTTACTCCACAAGCAAGGTCTTGACATTCATTTCTTTCGTGTCTTAAAAGACATAGACCGAAACGTACAATATTTTCATATTATGGGCAGATTGAACTTTGAAGACCAAAACGTACAATTGTCCTTCCTTTATGGTCGGGCCAGGACTTGATCTTTCTGTGCAGGTCCCTTTATTGTATGGTTCAAACGTTATTAATTTACAGAGATTCCATTTTTAGAGAAAGCATTTCATGAACCAGTTGAACAGCTTAAAGAGTTGGACTTTGGACTTCATCTAATAAAATCCTGAGGCCCATTTTGTTTCTTCATTCCCTAGCTCTAAGAGAAACATAGAAAACTGAATATGCACAATTTGTCGTATTATAAGTGGGAGTCGACGTGACAAAACTGGATAGCAACCACCAGGTAAAGCAAAGAAATATAATGACAAGCACCCAATTCCTGATTTTGCGAAACAGTTACAATATCATGTGGGAACTTGTGTAAAATTAACTCAAAGAGTCAAACATGCAACATAAAATCACAATAATCCCACGATAGATTTTCTGGAAGTATTAGTATTATAATATATTATAAGTGGGAAGTCGTGTAACATTTAATTCAAAAGATGTCGTTGTATCCAACAGGATTTATTTAATCTAATAAAATTCAGTATAAGAAGTCGGTGGCCAAACCTCCTCACTAGATGAAGAAGTTCATGGCAAATATTGACATTGGAGACATCAACATTTTGTTTCCTCTTCTTTTCCTCCTGCCTCTCCTATTATTCTTTGTCAAGCTTGTCAGGAGCTCATCAGAATTGGAATTGGCGCCGCTTCCACCAGGTCCATATCCATGGCCAATTTTAGGCAACATTCTGGAAATGGGACACAACCCTCATATCAAATTAACCCGTCTTGCTCAACTATATGGGCCGCTCTTCTCCCTCAGACTTGGAACCCAAATCGTGGTTGTAGGAGCATCAAAGGCTGCTGCAGCTGAAATCCTCAAGACTCATGATCGCCATCTATCTGGGAGATATGTCCCTCACGCAACACCAGCCAAGAGCCCAGAACTCAACAAGTTATCCCTTGGGTGGATCCTTGAGTGCGATGATAATTGGAAGTCAATGCGTACATTGTGCAGAAAAGAGCTTTTCTCTGCCAAGGCAATGGAGTCTCAGGAATGTGTCCGCGAAAAGATTGTCCAGGCGATAATACAATTTATTGGTAAAATGGAAGGTCGGGAGATCAAAATAAGAGATGCAGCATTTGCTTCTATAATTAACATGTTGAGCAACATTTTGGTGTCCAAGGATCTCATCAACTTGGAGCGTGAAAGCTTGGAAGGAGAGATGAGTAGAATCCTACGGGAAATGTTTGAAGTTGGCTCTGTTCCAAATATTTCTGACCTTTATCCAATATTAGGTCGATTTGATCTGCAAGGTATGCGAAAGAAGAGTATGGAATTGAATATGAGATCTTATCAAAAGTGGGAAGCCATCATTAAAGAAAGGAGGATCAGAAAAAGCAATGATGCTCCGAACCAAGTGGACTTTCTTGATGCTCTAATCAATTATGGTTCTGTTGACGATCAAATCAATGTGATGCTTATGGTTTGCCCTCTCACCTATTCCTCTCCTCCTCTCTCACACTGATTGGCATTTAAGCTATGGCTTAGCAGGACTTAGGAACGATATTTAGGAAAGATATCCTTGCATTCTTATATTAGACTAGCTGTTCAATCCTTCTAAGTTCTATTATAAAAACATTGTGCACTGAGGCAGCGACCCAGAAAAGGGTCAGAAAATTGACTTACATGAGCTTTTTTCCTGGGAAACTTTTCTCATTCTGCAATTTACTGAACTCATTATGCAAGAAAGTTTTATTTATGCAAATTTACAGAGAAACGGGAATTTTCATTTCAAACACAAACGACAGCTTGTGTTACTGTCGTTCCCATGACATAATACGGATTTGCAGGAAATGTTCGCTGCCGGGACAGACACAAGTAGTTCAACAATTGAGTGGACAATGGCGGAACTAATGAAGAATCCACGACACATGAAGAAAGTCCAAGAAGAAATCGCAAGAGAAGTGAACAAGGACAGCATGGTTAAAGAATCCCATCTACCTTATCTGACATATCTTCAGGCTTGCATCAAGGAAACCCTGAGGTTACATCCTCCCGCCCCACTTCTCCTTCCTCACCGTGCCATCGAAACATGTCAAGTCATGAACTATACCATTCCAAAGAACTCTCAGATACTGGTAAACGTCTGGGCAATCGGAAGGGACCCCAACAATTGGGAAAAACCATCAGTCTTCAATCCAGAACGATTTGTAGACTCAAATGTGGATTTCAAGGGGAATGATTTTGAGTACATACCTTTCAGTGCTGGACGGAGAATTTGCCCTGGTCTGCCAATGGCTGCAAAGCAGGTTACTTTGCTAGTTGCTTCCTTCCTTCACTTCTTTTATTGGTCTCTTCCATCCGGGCTAGATGCAGCCAACTTGGACATGACTGAAAAGTTCGGTTTAACTTTAGTCAAGGAACAGCCTCTAGTCCTCATTCCTAGAGCCAAAAATTAGAGCAGGGATAGGATTTCGATCTCTTGCCATCTTGAAAATGTGGTTATACTTGTAGCAGTTGTCGTAAGTTGGCCTGTTATCCTATCTGCATGTTATGAATAACAAGACATGTACTGGAGTTGACTGTCATCACCCAAATCATACTTTTCGTACATAAAAAGTAAGTACTAGAAATAAACTGAACCCCTCGCAGTGTTTATAGTACAATACAATATCTCTCTGTCACGGGAATATCCTACAACATTATAGATTTACAGAAAATATGTAAAATACATAATTCTATGTACTCTGGCGTACCTCAACAATCAGCAGGAGGAGGCCGAACGCGTACACTGGATCAGAAGTCAATGAAGGGCGGCAAAGGAAGTCCCTTAGTAAAAATATTAACATACTGGTAAGAAGAGGGTACATAAAGCACTCGAACGTGACCCGAAGCAACCCTATCCCACGCAAAGTGAATATCAATCTCAGTAGTGCATTGATATTCGACAGGATTAGAAGAGAGGCCAACAGCACTAACATTATCACAATATACCAATATACCAAAGTGCCACGAGGCAAGGGACAATACAACTTCAGTAGCAAGTTCCGAATCAATCAGGTTTCAACAACTTTATTAGCAACTTTGCAATACTTAGCCTTAGCCCTAGAACGAGAGGTGGTGGTTTGATGTTTGGAGGATCATGAAATGAGATCAGAGTCCAAGAAAACATAATAGCCAGAAGTAGAATGCCCAGTATTAGAACAACCAGCCAATCAACATCAGCGTATATAGTCAAACCATTTATCGGAGAGTGAAACAATTGAAGACCAGACCATGATCAATAGCACTCTTAATGTAACTTAAAATGCACAACAAGGTTCATACATAAAGCGACGTACCTGCTGTACAACAAAACTAATATCGGGTCAAGGGAATGTCAAGTATTTAAGAGCACTAGCTAATTGTCGATATAATGTAGGATCAAAGACACTGCCCAGATTAACAATCAACTTAACCTTTATATCAACCGAGTCAAAAAAGGATTATACTTAGTCATACTAGGACGCTCTAAAATTTCAAGAGCATATGTTCACAGAGAAAGGAAAAGACTCAATGTTATGAATATTATACCGGTCCTGATATCAGATTGAGTTCTAGTACGGTACTGTATCAATATCAGTTAATATTGGATATCGTTTTAGGTAAAATTTTAAATTTATAAAATAGTCTCTAATTTTTTAAAATTATAAAATAGTCTATTGTCATATTATACTATATACTTTATGCATGCAAGGTAATCAACACTGTAATTTGCCATTTAGAGTGATGAATTTTAGGCATATATGATAAACACTTGAACTATTTAATATGGATAATATAATTATTATTAATCGAGTATAACTATCGTATGTTACTTAGCTTAATTTCTTAAACTCTAAAAAATAGTTAACTAATCAATTTTAGTATCATGAAACTACAAATCCAAATAAATGAAAAAATTTCTCAATGTATTGCTACTAATATTCTCATTACTAAATATCACCAAACCAGATAAACAAAAACTGTGCCTTCAATTCAATTAAACTAAAACCAAATAAATATCATTTAATTCCAATCAAACCATTCACAAATCACAAATCCAATTAGCAATCACAATCAAAATCACAATTCAATTCCAACTCATTCACAATCACAAATACAATTCAGGAGTAGAAAAAAAGCAATTGAAACATGCCCAAAAAATCACAATGTCAACTTTGGTGGGTCAGGCCGAGCGAAAAACCAATCAAATCTGTTTTGGTAATGATGGTGGTGGATCGTAGATGTGTGGAACATGTGGAAGGGAGGAGAGACAGTGGTAAGCAACCGGTGAAGAGGAGGGAGAGCCAAAGAGGTGGTGAGCAATAGGCAGAGCCATGGAGGGAGGAGAGGAGAGGTGGGAGAATCAGGGAGGCGGTGAGCAGTAGGTGGAGTGGAGGGAGAGCCAGGGAGGTGGGAAGCAACAAGCGGAGCTGCAGAGGGAGGAGGCTTAGGTGGACACTGGAGAAGCATATCATAAGTAGATGGAGGAGGTTCAGGTGGGGAGGCGCAGTGGAGAGGCGTTGGTGGTGACAAAGAGGTCGAGGAGTGAGAAAAATGGCAGTGAGTGATAGAGTGTGAGAGAGAAAAAAAACGAGAGGAGGGAGAGAGGGGAGGCATGAGTGTGCGGCTACATACGGTGGGGGCGGTTTTCTTTAATTTCTTTTCTTTTTTTTGGAATTTGATCCTTGGATTTATCAATTTTTATGGTATTGGCTAGTATTTGACCAATATTTTAAATATCGACAAACGGTACAGGTCAATACTGAAGATCTGTACCAAAGAGTGCAATACTGTTTCATTTTTCAGTCGGTAGGGAATGGTATCCGTAACAATGAAAAGACTATATGAATTTTGAGTAACAAATTTTCTAAAAAAATAATACAATGGCCCTAAGTCAGACATAACAAACTCCTTCCTTAGAACACCAATGAGGTTAAAAAGATGATGTGGTTAAAATAATGTCATCAATATAAACCAAATATAGCCATATCAATATCATGTCTATACACCATAGTGAAGTGTCAAAGTAACATCCCTGGAAACCAATGGTCTATGTGAAACTACCAAAACATTGATACTAAACCCGTGGGTTTTATTTAAGGCCATATAGAAATTTTTACAAATTACACACATAATTTAGATACTCACAGTCATAGGTGACAAATATGTGATACATATCAACTATTTCCTCCAAATTATCATGCAGAAATGCATAAAGTTTCATCATAATCCAAACTTGCTTTCTATGTGGATCTATTAGCAACAAGCGGAGTCTTATATAGAATTATCTTGCTAGTAGAATAAAAGTTATGGTGAAGATCCAATGAGAGAAACCAAAATTTACCCCCAAAGACCAAGATACTAAATCCAAAATTCTATTTTTTAATTAAGGTAGAATATTCATCAGGATAGCTTTTATGCTAATTTGGATCACCTAAAGCATGAATAAGTGAATGGGGGTAAGGGTAACAGTGATAGTGTAGTGGTGAGAAGATTGAAGATTAGCTTGGATTTATATATGCCATGTTTATTGTGGTGGTCATATAATGTTAACGAGAACACTAATTGGTGATAGGCTAATGGGTGGAGGACGTGAAAAATACGTGTGACTAATCTTTTGTTACTGTGAAGGAGTGTTTAGGATTTCATACAATACCACTAGTTGGTATTTGAAATACCAGTCAAATATCAGTCGGTAGTGTGAATTTCATATAGTTAAAGGACTTAAATGCAAAAAGAAATTAAAACCATAACAAAATTAAATTGTTTCCTAAAGGAGAGACCCATTTAGCCATTCTAGATCCAGATCCCCTCTCGCGCCATAGCCCAAAGCTCACTAGACTCTCTCCTTCACCAGTCGCTAGTCGTTGCTAGTCGTCTCCAATTACCAATCAGACCAACCATCACCATTCATTAGTCGCAATTTTGCACTAGCTAGTAGCCACTTGCTAGTCTCCAGTGACCAGTCACCCCATCGTTGATACCCATCGTCAGTCGCACAAACCATCGCCATTCTCCAATCGTAGTGTCACACCAATCAGTAGTCACTTACCAATCGCCGTCGATCATTGCCAATCACAGTTAATCACTACCAGTCAGACCAGCTAGTCGTTCCATTGTCACTAGTTACCTTTAATAGCTGCCAATCATCACTTTTTTGTATTATGTTGTGTTCTAAAATTACTGTGATGTGACTTGTGATTTGTGTCTTGTCACTTGTGAACTTATAACAAGTTTGCATTTTGCCAGTATGTGTGTATGGACTTGCAGATTGTGGAACTATGTGTGTGTGTGTGTGATAACTTGTTTTGTAGGCTTATGGAGTTATGGATGTGGTGTATCATCTATCATGGATGGCTTGTGAATTGTGAGTTGTAAATTTATGAATGTGTAATAGTAAAATGGAAGTGTGAATTTGTTTCATTCATAAAAATTATCATGATGTTCGTTTGAAAATTAGAATTCGTTATGATTCTGACTTACTATGATGATTGGGAACTATAATTTTGAATTGGACTATGAATTTAAGCTTTTGAGGTTATTTATTTATCGTCTGAATTGAGATTTGGAATTAGATTATGAATTTAAGGTTGTTCTTATCTGAAATTCAAGATTGAGAAACTTTGAAATTTAAATGAAAGGTTAGTCTTTATTATAAATTGGGTTATGTATTATATATTAAATTTTGTAATTATCAAAATGGATTAGTTAATTTATGGTTGAACTATATGATTAGTAATTTTATAAATTGAATTATAGTTGTGAGGATATATCCATAATTGGATTATTTAATTAACTAATCAATAATCATACAAAATAAGTTATAATTAGGAGTTTATGGTTGAATCATAAAGTAAGTTATAATTAAGAGTTTACGGTTGAATTATGTGATTACATAAATTGAATTACAGATGTGAGTTTATAATTGAATTATGTAATAACATAAAATGAGTTATAGTTGTGATTTATGAGTTTATGATATAATTACATAATCATACAAAATAGGTTATAGTTGCTAGTTTATTTTTAATTTATATAATGAGATAAAATAGTTTATAGTTGTGATCTTATGCTTGAATTATGTAATAGAAAAAAAATGAATTATAGATGTTAAAGTGTAGCAATCAATGTATATATTTAATATTTTGGTTTAGAAAGAAACATGAGTTATTGAGAAACTATTATTTATCTATTTCTTCATTTTTTGCACAAATTTATTTTGATATGAAGTTATTAAGTTAAATTTGATATATGTCTTTATTTATTTTTACAAAAATAGGAGGAAGATAAGATACTCCTGATAATTCAACCACTTCAGTAAGATTTAATGATCCAACTTAGGCTTATATTAGATTGGTTCCTAGAATGAAGAACTATACCATTTATTTATTTTGTATAAGCATTTTAAAGGTGAAAGAATCACCATATTAAAAGAAGCATTTAGCTGGGATCAAAGGTGATGTGAAGCCTTGTAAAAAATGAGCTATATTGTGAAATGACAAATGAAGACTTCGCTTGAAAAGTATCTGCATGAGAAAGCTATAGGGCAAAGATTTAATTACAAAATTGGTCATGAAAGTTCTTTTGTTAGTGGTCATGATGATAGTGGAAATGTTGAAGATAGTAGTATTCTTACCCAATAAGAAGAAAATATTTCACCTAATGTTAGGAAAAGACTAAGACATTTTTCTAATTTTTTACACCATAAATAACTCTTGGAGCTCATCCTTCAATCTGTAGTGCTTTACAATCTAAAGAATCAACTCATAATATGGATATGGAAATGTTTAGCTGGTGGTATAATTTAGGTATAACATCCAAGGATGTCCAGTCTTATTATTATCAACCTATGGTTGATGTTATTGTCTCTTATGATCCAGGATACAAAGCTCCTTCAATTGATGACTATAGAGGTAAACTTCTGAATAACTTTATTTATGAAATAAAGAGTTATTTGAATAAAAGAAGAGTAACTTGAGCTACTTGTTAGTGTTCAATCAAATGTGATGGCTGGAAAAATAGAAGATAGGAACCTATTATTAATTGTTTGGTTTATTCTACAAAGGAGATGATATTTTTGAAGTCTATTGATGCATCTAGACTTGTTAGAAATGTTGATACTCTATTTCGAGTATTTGACAAAGTTATGAATGAAGTTTGGTTAGAAAATATTGTTTAGATCATTACTGAAAATGATTTTGCTTTTAAATCAGCTAGAAGAAGATTTTAAAGTAGATATAATTCTTTTTATTAGACTCCTTGTCCTCTGCATTGCATTGATATGATGTTGGAAACATAGGAGGTGCTAGATATTTTCCTATCATTTATGAGACCGTATAAAAAGCAAAAAAGTTGATTAAGTTTATTTACAATTATGCATGGGTCTTGAATTTAACAAGAAAGGATTTCACAAGTGGTAGGCATTTGTGTTGTCATGTTATTATAAGATTTCAACTAATTTCTTATCACTTCATGGTTTTATTATGAAGAAGAAAGAGCTGAGAAATTTTTTTACAAGTAATAAGGGTTGGATTTTAGTATGTTAGGTGTAATGTTAGATAATAGGTTTTGAGAATTATAATTGAAGATAACAAATTTTAGTCCCAATATTAATTTGTCATTAGAGCTTGTTAGCCTTTGGTGAGGGTACTTCGTTTAGCTGATAGTGATAAGAAGGCAATAATGAGTTATTTTTATGATGTCATAAAGAGGGCGAAGGAAGAAGTCAAGGCCAATACAAAAATAAGTCTTCTTTGTAAACAACTTATCTTAAACTCATTAATGACAGATGAGAAAGACAACTTTTCCCTCCGTTGTTTATAGCTAGGGGTATTTTTGAATCCTAGTGTCTATTTTATACCAAGTTTTATAACGAAAACTAAAGTTCATAGAAGAATGTTATTAACTATTACAAAAATTGTTGCCAATGAGATGATGCAAGATCTCTTAAGCTCACAAATCGAGATTTATAAGGATTCTTCTGATGATTTTAGGATACCAATTGCTATTTCTCGAAGAGATAAACTTAATCCAGGTATATATGTTTTTCGCTTTTGTTACTTGTTGAAAATTATTTATTGCTTTATTTTGTTTATAATGTTACTTTTATTATCTTACAGTTGCTTAGTAGGACCAATTTGTAAATGG
>JANSVA010000218.1:34913243-34924892 GCA_025504915.1 Erythroxylum reticulatum | reverse complement strand
ACTGACGGAAGTTTTATATATATATATATATATATATATATGGTCGTTCATATAATTGCCAATAACTCCCACTCAACCACTTAAGCTATGAGTTACATCTTCTCTCTAAAATTACACGTGTCATACTGAGAATATGGCGTGCAACCGTTAAAGAACCAGTAGTGTTATATTAAGTCACCATCTAACTAACATAAAACTTTCAAATAGTCATGATACCCCAAATCATCCAAAATATCACCAAATGCATACATTGTCCCTTTATGCTTATAGATATATCATATGATTATACACCAAGTATAATCGCCTAGGTTGATATGGTGATGAAAGAAAAGATTCTTCCTTAGACACTCATAATAATCCATCTTAGCTTAACTGCTTTTTTAATGTGCTCTATTAGACTGTATGCAACTTAGCCCTTGGAAAAAACACAATAAAGTAGTAACACCAAGCCTTGACTTCATATCATAGTTCTAAGTCGAAGGGTTTCATTCGATTAGACATTAAAGTCTATGGGATCATACAGTGACAGAGAAAGGGATTTAACTATCACTCCACAATAAGGTCGTTATATAGCACACACAGTATGAAATATGTGTCATAGCATAGCTCCTACAAAGTTGGGCATATCACTCTTTTATGCCATGCAAATCATGAATCTAGCTTTACTTAAAAACTAATCCGAGCCACTAGATTAACATACCTAATGCTAATTTTAACACTCCAGATTTGGCTTTAAGGCTTCAATGTGAAATTTGAATCTTTCACATCCGACTCATCAAAGTCTCATCTTACACTTACTAAGGTGGCTATTGATATATAAAAACTTATCATGCATACTAAACAAGTTTTGAGATAACACAATATTATATACACTCAATATTAAAATTGTGAAGTCTCATCCTACTCACTACTCAAGCGTTAAGGTGATTACCTGTATGATAAGGTCAATCAGAAGCTTAGTGTGCGGTGACATTACAATGTGCCTTATCATGTAATTATGTACCAATAAATATTTGAGAAATAGACTTTTATTAAACAAAAGCTTGTTACAATTAAAAACATGTCCATTATACAACAAGATATAACTCAATGGAGAAACTAAACCCTATGCAAACCTAAACTCATCACATGAGCCTTAAATGAATCTCAGGGAATAGGTTTAGTTAAGGGATCAACTACCAGCTTGTTAGTAGGTATATACTTTAAGGCAATCTCTTTATTTTTTATGGCGTCTCTTACAAAATGATAATGCCTTTTGATATGCTTAGATTTTCTATGAAACTTCGAATCTTTAACAAACTGTATGGATGTAGTGTTGTCACATAACATTTTAACAAGATCATTAACTCTAGGAGTAAGATTAAGATCCTAAAGAAAACTTCTCAACCATATCGCCTCCTGAGCGGCAAGACAACAAGCAATGTATTCTGCTTCCATTGCTAATAATGTTGTATAGTTTTTCTTCTTACTGCACTAAGATATAGGTCCCCCTCCCAAGGTGAAAATATATCCTGAGGTTGACCTAGACTTATCCAGGTCACCACCCCATTCGGCTTCCGA
This sequence comes from Erythroxylum reticulatum, assembly GCA_025504915.1. Taxonomy (NCBI): domain Eukaryota; kingdom Viridiplantae; phylum Streptophyta; class Magnoliopsida; order Malpighiales; family Erythroxylaceae; genus Erythroxylum; species Erythroxylum reticulatum. Next base: position 34,923,332 of record JANSVA010000218.1, on the reverse strand, counting down.
ATATCCCCTTAACCTTAAATCCTCGTCTTGATTGCAAAAGACTAAGTCTGAAGTACCACGAAGGTAACAAAAAATCCTTTTGACTGCTTACCAATAAGCAGGTCCTGGGTTACTTTGGTAATGACTCACCAAACTAACCGCAAAGCAAATGTCAAGCTATGTACACAATATAACATAAATTAAGCTTCCTACAACACTAGTATAGGGAACATTACTCATTTTTTCTTTTTTCTTATCTGTTCTAGGGCATTGATCAAAACTTATGGTAAGACCCTTTTTAACTAGAGTATCAACGGGTTTGGAATAATACATTCGAAAATGTTCCAAGATTTTATTAATATATGCTTCCTGACTTAAACCAAGAAGCTTCTTGGGACGATTTCTAGTTATTTCCATACCTAGGACATACCTAACTTCACCCATGTCCTTCATATCAAAGATAGAGGATAACCACTCTTTAGTGGTTTTGAGCATCTCCATATTATTGATAGCTAGTAATATGTCATCAACATACAAAGTGAGAAACAAAATTTCACTTGTTGTTCTCTCGATATACACATAATGGTTTTCTAAAACCATGACTAAGCCAAAAGAAGTAATAGCTTCATGGAATCTAACATACCACGATCTAGAAGACCGTTTGAGACCATATATAGATCTTTTAAGACGACACACTTTGTCTTGTTAACCTTTTGATATGAAACCAATAAGTTAATTCATATAAATCTCTTCCTCAAGGTTACCATTGAGGAAAGTAGTCTTGAAATCCATTTGAAACAACTCTAGGTCCAAATGGGCAACCAGAGCCAGAAGTAAGTGAATAGAGGCAAATCTCACTATAGGAGAAAATGTCTCTTCATAGTCTACACCCTCTATTTGGGCATAGCCTTTCACTATCAAACGGGCCTTGAACTTGTCGATCGTTCCATCCACCTTACGTTTTATCTTGAAAACCCACTTGTTTCTAATTGCCTTTTGTTAGAGCGAAAGATCAACTAGTTCTTGTACCTGATTTCGTGTCATTTAGTCCATTTCATCCCTTATGGCATCCATCCACTATGTTTGTTTAAGTGAATCAATAGCCTCTTGAAAAGAGGTTCGTTCTTCTATTTGAAAATATCATTGAGGAATTCTTACACACTCACTTCTTTGAAGGCTAGAACCTACATTTGTCTACCCTGAGTTAGAATCTCTCCCCTAGCTCTTAAAGATGTGGGGTCTTGATCATGTTGAGAACCACTCCCACTTTCCCTTTAAAATGTGATATTTTAAACATGTAGACTATCTACAGGTTCTTAGGTTAGAGATTGAAGACGAATCTCATTCTCAATTTGGTTCTCTTGGACAAGAAAAGTCTTGGTGACTTGGCAATTAACTAAATTATCCCCCTCACCGAGAGTATCTTGTTGTAACTCATACAAATCTAAATCCTTTAGATTTCACCTATGCTTGGGAACTCATCCTAAAAAAACTCCACATTGCGGGAAGCAACTTCTGTCATGTCACCATTCAGGTGCTCACCAAATATAACATACCTTTTAGAATGTTTGGGGTATCTTATAAACATCATTTTAGTGGCTCTTGGACCAAGTTTCCCATATTTATGAGTTGGGTTGTGTACATAACCAGCCAAAACCCATGGGTGAAAATGATCTAAAGAGGGCTTTCTTTCATTCCATAACTCATATGGGGTGGCGGGTACACTTTTACTTGGCACACGCTTAAGAATATAAGTTATCGTGAGCAACGCATCTCCCCAAAAACTAATTGGAAGACAAACATATCCCATTATTGAACTAACCATATCAAGAAATGTTTGATTCCTACGCTCTGCAATACCATTCGTTAGTTGTCTTATTATGTCCTTTTTCTCATAAAATTCTTTGAACATATCAGATAGATATTCTCGACCACGATCGGTCCGAAGAGTTTTAACTTTTCTTTCCAATTGTGTCTCAACTTCAATCATAAAAAGTTTAAACACATCAAGTGCTTCATAACGATGAGCTAAAAGATACACATACCCATAGTGAGAATAGTCATCTATTAAAGAGAGAAAATAGATAGCCCTATGACGTGCCTTAATATTCATGGGCCCACAAATATCAGAATGAATAAGCTCTAATGGTTTAGACACTCTTGAAGCCTTACCAAAAGGTCTCATGGTTGCCTTACCAGCTAAACATGACTCACATCTAGACAACTTAACCTTAGTGAGTTGGTCTAAAAGACCTTCCTTAGCTAGCCTACTCAATCTATCTTGACCAATGTGACCAAGTCTAGTATGCCATTTAACAGATTCAGAATTAGGATCAAAATATGAAACATAAACAAAAGAAGAATTATAATAACATGCATCCAAATCAAGAATTAGAAAACCATTTTTCAATGTAACATAGCTAAAAATATTTTCATTATACATAATATCATATCCATAATGACTAGAACAAAAAACGAATCCTGATTTCATTAAAGTTATAAGAGACACAAGGCAACATCGCACCCCGGGTGCATAAAGAGCATCATGGAGAAGCAAAGTATTTCCTCCACGTAACTTAAGCTGATATGTCCCTATTCCTAGGACATCTTCTTCACTGTCATTTCCTAATATGACAGATTGTGAACCCACTGGACACCGATGAAAGGCACATAGCCAGCTCGATCCCAAGCTATATGCTTGCTTACTCCCGTATTTACAATCCAATTAGGAAGATAATTAGCAACTAATGCATGAGAATAAACATATAACTCAAGAGTTATGGATAAGAAAGGTACCTTCTTAGGTTCAGGACAATCCCAAACAAAATGACCTTTCTTCCCGCAATTATAACACTTCACACGTGCCATGTTTTTCTCTCCTTGGCCTTTAGCCTTTTGCTTCTTGACAATATGACCTTTTGGTCCATTCCTTTGAGGAGGGAGAGCCTTTTCTTTTACCTCGATTAGAATTGTTGCCTTTATTCCTTTGCTTTTAACAACAAGAGCCACATTAGAGGAGTAAGATGTTTTTAAGTGATCCTCCTCCATTTCGAGGTGCTTGGTAATCTCTGAAAGGGTTTTGACATTCTCATTATATGTCAAATCAAGTTTCACATTCTTCTAGTCCTCAGTATGATTTGGAAGAGCTCGAATCACATTCAAGACTTGTTCTTCTTCAAAGATAGGCTACCCAGCTGCCTTAAGATCATGAAATATAACACTTATGGTTCATAAATGTTCAGCCATAGTATGAGTCGTATTAATCTCGTAGTTCATCCATTTGAGGTGCAAAGCGCGAAGTCTTGTAGTAGATGTTTGGCCAAAAGTGATCTTAAGTTTATCCCACATATCCTTAACAATGGCACAATCCTCAAACTCTCCAATTAGATCGTCATGCATGAAATACAACATAGTATAGCATGCCTTACGATCCTTTTTGGACTAATCTGCATAAGCCTTTAAGGATGCTTGATATTGCTCACTAGCAGTATCAATATCTTTTCCATCTTTGTCTTTGATTGAAGGCACAATCATTATTAAGGTCAAATGTTCGAGCAATTCTCGTTCATTTAGAAGATACTGAATCTTTCTTTGCCACATATCATAATTGGACCCATCCAATTTTTTAGTAGTGGACAAATCACCGATCAAGATTTAGTTATTATATCTACAAGTATATATAAACATGACATAAGGCACATTTCATTAATTAAATTATCAGAAAAATCTATAATTCATGTAGTATGATCGAAAATTTTGCTAAGCTCATAATCATCTCATATAAAAAAAAAAAGAATTAGGAATTTCTATAATTTAATTAAGCTATTTTAATTTGATATATCACAAAGATGCCAAAAACAAAAAATATATCTTATATGTAAAACTAATTTACAATAAAAAAAACTTTATAAATATAAAACCAAATTTACATTTAAAATTATATAAAACTTATAATAGTATTTTAAATATAATACAAAATTACCCATAAAACATATTTATGGAATATTTCAAACTATATTATATGAAAACACATTTATAAATTTATAACAATTTAACTCATGTAAATCACAGAGTATTTGTATTTCACTATTCACTTTGTTTGCTTATCAATGTATACAAAACCAAAGAAAAAACACTTTTTGGTCTTCACTGTTTTGTTCACGCATAAAACAACAACTTTTAGAATACTTTCTCTTTTCTCTTGTTTTGTCATGCACGTCACAACACTTCTATTTTTATGTATCTTCATGCACAAAAAACGAAAAACCATGTCCCACTCTAGTTATTCATGCACATGATCTCTTCTTTCATGTAATAAAGATAAGAGTATAAAATATGTATAATCACGCACAAAAATCGAAAAACCAAGAGCCATTTTTCATGCACACCTTCACTTCTTTCTCGTAATAAAGACAAGAGTATCAGAAAACTATTTCTGTAAAAACCTTTTTTCTTTTCTTACGTCTCTTTTGTAACAAAAAAATAAATCTTGCTTTGAATTTCATTTTTTCCATTCTCTTTATAAAAACGAAAACAATATATGCAGAGAACGTACATGAAAACAAAAACTTTTCTTTTGTATATTCACGTATGTACTAAAAATGAAAAATTGTATCTTTCTATCTTTATAAACGTGTGTAGATACATTAAATGAGTGGGTCATTACTTTACGTATGATGTAAACACAATACTGGATTTGATGCCAATATTTATATAAGGACTAACCTTAATACGAAAGCGGTCGATCAATTCTCTGTTTGCTAGTTCACATTTTATGGTTGGCTAATAGAGTCACCATTAATCCATGCCCTAAACTCTAAGCCTTGATGGTGTGATTCACGTGAGGAAGAATGAAGGAAGTTTTTCTCTGTGATTATGAAATGAATATTATCTCTTATCCACTCCCTTAATTCTCCTTTTTATATTAGGACAAAACAACTGATGGAAGTTATATATATACATATATGGTCGTTCGTGTAACTACTAATAGTAAGACTAGGAAAAAGAAAGCCAAATCTAGTAAGGGATAATGGGCATATTAGTATGAAACATAAAAGGGCTTAGTTACCTAATAAACAAAAGGCTTTTAAAGATATCCTTATTGCTAAAAAGCCTCATTTTTTTGGTCTAGTTGAGACTAAAATAAAAGCAAACACATAAAGCAAAGGTTTCACTTCTTTTTCTAAGGATTGGATTAAGCTCAATAATTGTGCTTCACATCTAAATGGTAAGATAATAGTTGCATTTGATTTTGACTATTTTCATTATCTAAATCGGATCAATTAGAATACTGTATTCAATGTGAGATGAACATAATACATTCCAATTACAAGATTGCTACCAAAGTTAGTAATATAGGGAATTGGGAGTTACAAAGGACAAACCTATAGAGGAACTCTTTAATCTAACAGCTTAAAAATTGACTCACCTCATACACTAGTTAGGGACTATACTACACAATGTCAATCAGTGAATCAGATAGAGTTCCTACTCATTCCCATATGAGGTTTAATGAACTGATTGAACTAACATCCAAGACTCGATTGGTGGATCTAAAAAATGTAGCATCCTTATACATATGGAGTAACAAAAAACATAGTGGAAGGTTCATACATAGGAAACTTACTAAATTCCTAGTTAATATTGAGTTCCTCAATAAATTCCAATATAGTCAAGCATGTTCTGGGCCAGGCTTAATATCTGATCATGTAATGAATGAGGTTAAACTTGATATTCACAGAGAAACTCATAAATCCCCCTTTAAATTCTTCAATTCTCTTTTCCAACACCCTATTTTGGAGAATGTAATTACCAATAGCCTCTAAAGAACTTAGAGAGGCACCTAAGCATATAGATTTATCAACTTCCTTTAACTACAAAAAGCTTAATATAAGTACATGTTAAGGCATAACTTTGATCTTGTTCAATCTTGTAAAAGGAAAGAATTGGAATCCTTAATAAAAATCTAAGAAGAATGAAGAGAGATCCTACCAACATAAGCTTAACGGAGAAGTAAAAGGAGTTACTCAATTACTACACTAAGCTGGAGGAATAAAACTCATAACTCAGGCAAAAGTAAAGAAAACAATGGTTGAAACAAGGAGATATGAACTCCAAGTTCTTTCATATTATAATTAAGGGTAGAAGGAACAAGATAAATATAGTATCCTTGAAGGCTTTAGATGGATTAGTAGACAATGAATAGGAGAACATAAAATCAATGGCTCAAGGCTACTAGACAAATCTGCTAGCAAAAAGTTACAGGGCTAATTTAATTAAAAAAGCTATATGAGATACCATAAGGGGCACAATCTCATTCCTATAGACTAAAGAACTAATAAGAAGGGTCATCTCTGAAGAGATCAGATCTACTCTATTTTCACTCAACCTTGATAAAGCCCAAGTCCAGGTGGTTTTAGTGCCAAATTCTTCCATTCCTTTTAAAGCACCATTGGATCCTTACTCACTAAAATAGTCCAAGAATTCTTTGACAACAATTATATGTCTCCTGAGCTAAACAAAACATATATCAACTTGATTCCTATAGTTTCTAATATGGAAAACTTGAAGGTATACAAACCAATTTTTTTCTACAATATCTTCTACAATGAGATCTCCAAGGTTTTAGCTAGTAAATTCAAGGAAACTCTACAAGGATTTGTCAATCCAAGTCAAGGAGCTTATGTCAAAGGCATAAATACTGGAGATAACATTTATATAGCTCAAGAACTTTTTAGGTGATACTTTAGCAGTAAACACATCAATAGTTGTAGAATGAAAATAGATTTCACTAAAGCATTTGATACAATAAGTTAGGAATTCATATTGGATGCACTTCAAATTCTAGGATACAATAAGTTAGGAATTCATATTATTGCAATTGAGATGCTCAATATAATTATCAATCTTAATATCAAAAGGAATCCAATTTTTAATTTCCATTAAAGATGTAAGGAACTTAGGATTTCGAAGCTAGTCTTTGTTGATGATTTGCTAATGTTGTATAGAGTAGATAAGAAGTCAATTCACATAATGAAAAAAATATCTAAACTCTTTTAAAGAGATCTTAGGACTGGAGTACTACACTGATAAGAGCTCAATGTATCTTTCATGTAATTCATGATCTCATATTATAAGAACTTGAAAACTAAAGCAAAAATCTCTCCCATTTAAGTATCTAGGAGTCCCTATATCCGCCATGAAAATTACTCCCAATGATTGCAAGCTTCCTATCAATTCATTATAAAGAAGGATCAATAAATAAAGTAACAAATGGCTCTTGTATGGAGGAACAATTCAGTTAGTAGTTTGTATACTTAGCAGCTTAAGTACATATTGGTTATCTCATTTGGTGCTTCCTAGAGGTGCACTGAACAAAATAGACAAGATGATAAGAGATTTCTTATAGAAGGGCTCAACAAACTGCTCTAAGGTCCATATAATTAAATTAAGCACATTGTGTCTTCTTAAGAATAAGAAGGTATAGGTCTAACCTTAACCAAAACAAGTTCCAAAACATTATTGGCTAAGAGACTTCTAAAGATAACCTATAGGTCAAGGGGATCTATGAATTTTATACAAGGAATGAAAGCATTTGGACGCTCAAAGTGAAAATCGACATATCTTACACAATGTAAGGAAACCTAATAACTAAAAACTTAATATAGGATCATGTTAAACATAGCATTGAAGATGATTTAGGAAAAAAGTTTCTGATATGATAATAAGTTTTTAGTTAGCGCATTATACACAGTCCATAACCTCAGGTCACTAAAATCCATTATCCCCCCTCATCTAAAGTAGCTTACATGAATGCCAACAGAAAATGGCGTTGTCCATACCACAATTCTCGAGACTCATCTGTAGTTATATAACTACTGAATGAGTGCACCTCTCAAACATACAAGAATGATTAGATTATATGGTCAAAGGACTCAATTAATTCATTCACCACCTCTTCATATAAGAAATTTCTATAGGAGTCTAGTCATAGATTCACTTTAGCAAATCTAATTTGGGATTCAACAATTCCACCATAAATCTCATTCCTCTTATGGCTAGCAATGCTCTAAAAACTTAACACTAAAGACAGAATAAAGTTTGAACTAGAAACCAGAATGTTGCTATGTAGGCTATCACATACAAGTCATAACCATTTATTCTTTGAATGCCCTTACTTTATAGGGTTATGGTTAACTCACTTGGATATGTTTACTATTTCTCCATTAATAGCAAATTGGCCCACGTATCATCAACTGGGCAATTGCAGTGAAACTAAACTCCAAATAGGACAAGAAAGCATTCATTCTTGAGATAAGAACAATCATTCAGTTAATATGGAGGGTCATAAATAACTTGATATTTCAACAGGAGTTGTGTAAGTTAATGGAAGAAGCTAAAGATATATATTACGTGCAACTATGTTTTTACAAAGGCTAGGACGGAGTTAGTGCAGTTGGGGTCAGAGAAGGAGTCAGAGCGGGCGTCGGAGTCAGAGTCAGAGTCGGCATCGACGTCAGCGTCGGAGCTGCCTTTGGAGACAGAGTTAGAGTTGAAGTTCATGTTAGTGGAGCCTGGGTTTGTTGCTTCATTTACCGAAGCCTCACCGTCTCACTCTCCTTCACTAGCGACGATGTTGGTTTTCAACATAACCTATAAACTTACTTCTCGACTGCAGAGACAATGACGACGTGTAGGGTTAACAGCGCTGCTTCGCTGTTAATGACGATGGACAGCAAGTTGTTTTCTATTTAGCAATGCTGCTTGTTTCCTACTCAATGCGAAAGAAGTTTTGAAGAGGCACTTAAAAAGGAAAAACCATTGTTTTTATCAACTCCTAGTTCTATAACTATCAGCCAAATACTTTCCAGTTTTCTTTCAATGATTGTTTATTGTTAGATATTTGAATTAATGCTCATCAGATACATAGCAAGTAATATTTGTTTTCATTCAGAGTCACAGGGTCGCAACGACTCCCCTACAGCCGATGACGTGAAGCGCATTCTCAGATTCTATAGTGCAGTTGCATATGTGTTGCCCATCATTTACGTGATATAGATATTCTCAAGCATGGTTCGGGAGAGTGGTAAGACAAACGTTAAGAAGAGGAGGCAAGCTGGGAGTGGTGGCGCGACAAGTTGGTGGTAGTGGGTCTCAGGAACCATGCAATCAGCAGTATGCTAACTTTCACCAAGATAGCTCTGAGACACCTTCTGCAACTGCACAACCGCAGTATCAGCCCGACGGTGAAAGTTTGTGGTACAATCTACCATACCAGTACATCAGGTAAGAGTTATACATAGATATATATTTTATTGTCTTAGTACTGTATCTATAGCGCGAGGCAACCGCATCAGCTCACAACGACCATCATCCAGGTGCACATTTATACCTTTTGCTTCCTTAAATTTCTATTAGAGTTTGTTGTCTATGACTATGGTCTTTTTCACATTAGTCTATTGTTTATAGCCATATCCATGAATGGCTGAACCAATCTTAATGGTAGTTGCTTGTGTTTGCTTGCCTCCCAGGGATTTCCTTTTTTTTGGAGTAATGTTTTGTAAACTCGTGGTTATACTTTTGGGTTGTTTGTCAGCCACGAGCAAGTTCCCTTTTTTTAATCACCGAAACATAATTTTTAACGTCTAACTTCGTCGATGAGCAAGTTAGCTTGGGATCCTCTTTTCTTCAATGTAGCACTTGTCAGCTCAACCAAGCTAATGTTTCGGATGGAGAGATTCAGCGTTATACATGACTTGTGATAAACTATTATTCACTTTCTCTGACGCACGTCCCCTCGTTAGCTTCCTTGAGCCTCCTGATAAGAGAACCGTTGGCAAACCTAATGATTCAACTGATACAAAACGCTTCCTTATACCCTGTTGTTAAAGCCTTGTTCATTATATTCTCTCCTCTCCTCCGCCCATCGCTCCTTCTCTCTGGCATGTCTCATAGACTAACGTGTTTTATATCAGTTACCCTCATAGACTAATAAATGAAGTTACCATCACTACAAGAAATTGTATTTATAGTGAAAGTAAAAGTTGTCACTAAAATCAGTAATATTTGTCACTGTTATTAATAGTGTCCAATATTTGAAGTCGTCACCTC
>JANSVA010000218.1:34858400-34875727 GCA_025504915.1 Erythroxylum reticulatum | reverse complement strand
GCAACATTTAAGCCTTTTCTTTATTCAAGGCTTGAGTTTGATACCGATCATATAATAAATAGCTGTTAATAAAACAGGTGGATAGGACACTCCAAACAATATATTATTGGTGCTATCATCTAGTTGTTTGTTATACGATCAAATTGAGGGGGAAATGAAACTTTACTTAAAAGATTCATAATCAATTGCCGCTGTAGTATCTTTCAGGTTCACATATTACGAGTCTGCACTTTTTTATGATACCATAAGATGGTATACCCTAACCACTGTGCTTCTCAGCATCAAGATTGTGCCTCTCTCTACATTGAAGTATTTGAAAAGCGTACAACTTAATTAGAAAATAAAAAAGTTCCCACAAAATATTTCAGTTCATTTTCGAGATTTAGGAGAGTTGAGACCTTTAAGATTTCAATGTTTTAATCCACACATATCATGTATTGTTTACTTTTCACTTGAACTATTAGATATAAAGTGGGCAACAAAAAATTCAAGCTTTAATTGCTTTCAGTTTTTATAATTTGAGAAACGCAACACCTTACGAAATGATCATAAATTCGTCAGCTCTGGAGTACTTTTTGTTTCCTCGGGATGAAAATGCCAATCCATTTAAACAATATATGAAGAAGAGAACATTCAATTTAATTCTGTGCTGAGATGTATAAGTTTTCATATGAAAAATTTGACACTTGAACTCAATTACTTGTTTTGTAGCCCCTAAATCCATTTCTTCATCCTGAGGATGACAGTGGTAGATGGTGAAGAGTAAGAAGATGATGCAAATCTTATGCAACAGTAATACCGATGGCAGTAATTACGAGGTTTATGGATGGTAATGAGAAGGATACTTCTTTGTTACTTTCACTTTTCACATCTGATTGATAGTAAGGTTAGTCATATCCCAACAAGAAGCAATGTTTGTTTCAATCCCTTGTAGATAGAAACGGGACATGCACAAAAGAGTAAATTGCACTTGCTGAGCATTTTCCCTCTTCTTTTTGTTTTTTCTAACTTTTATCACGATCAACGTATGACCTTTATCTTAATGTAGATGTTTACTTATAGTGATACTACATATCAAAATAGTTTTTAAAAGTTAATTAGCTTATGTAAGCGTTTCTCCATTTATATACAATTTAATTAATATAATATGATGGATTTAGTTGAAGTAATTTTCAATATGGAAGGATGAGAGAGACTCTCCCCTCTCACTAAAAATACTCGGTTGGTTTTTTAGGTCGAACTACCTCTCACTAGGTTCTGTTACTTCTTTTGATAACCAGCCCGTAAGTCTCTTTTCCCGCCCGTGACTTCGTCCTAAGCTAGCACTTTTATCGTTAATGACGAACTACAACGACGTCACAAGCTCACTCTCTCATGAAGTTCAATCTTCTCCCGAAACAAATAACATAAACCACATGAGCTCATCTCTTCTCCGTGGAGGCATGTCTTAGTTTAAATGCAAAAAAGCACATTAAACCTAATGCAATTGGAAGGCTCCATTAGGTCTTGCCTTCAACTGGCAAGATGCAGTGGAATGCCTCTCTGGTAGGAGGATTTATGGGAAAGAGACTATCATTCCCAATTATTGACCACTATGGGAACACAAACTAGAGGAAACTAAGGTTGGGAAATCCAAGTGCTACATTTTGCTTTTTGGAAGTAGAATGTGTCAAAGAAAGGAGCATACGAGTTTGCTGTTTGCCCAAGTGCAGAAATATGGGATTAAACATTGCTAAGCTCAAATCAATTGAATCATATTTCATACATAATGACTTTATTTCCTGGTACATCAGCACTTCTAAGTGACAACCATTGAAGAATTGAAATGGACAATGTAATGACCTACAAAAGAATTTCTTCACTACATAAAGAATGAAAGAATAAACATAAGTTGACTCAAATTCTATGGACCGAAGCCTGCATGAAACTAACTGTACTTGATCTAAAGGACTTTGTACTATTAGACTGACAAGTCTTGTCTGCAACAAAAAGAATGAATGAATGAATGGAGGCCCACAGGGATTTTGGAGTGAGTTGAAGAAAAAGAAGCAATCCCCTGTACCCTTCAGCTTGCATAAGAAAATGAGGATGAGCTCCCTGCCATATCTGTAGGCGCCCACGCTGAGACTGTGTACAGAGGTTGATCTAACCAGCTTAAAGAAAGTCCTTCATTCTGACCTTGTTTATTGACTATGTAGTTCTGACAAGAATACATCTTCAGCAGCATCTGGCTTTGAATCAATTCCCTCTCTCTAATTCCCATGCACCGGAATCCACCTTGTTCCATCAACTGCTTCCATTTCTCAAAATTCTCGTGCCTTTCAACCCTGTCACTCCCTTCACAAGCCACTATATTCCTAATTTCCCTTGCAAACATCTCCTCTATTTTTATCCTAGCCGAGCTTTCCAATGGAATGCTAGAATCAATGGAGTCAAATATCGCAGAGTAGTGCTTAAGGGAATTGCATACTCTTCTTTCCAAATCAATAACATTGTGCTCCATCTCCTGCTCCGCCATGACGACTATCGCGGGTTTTGTGCTTCGGACAAGTCCCAAGAAATCCCTCAATACACCTCCACTTCCATCATAAAGTGTCTTATGCATTTGGAAGATGCAATTTATGGCCACACTCACTCCTTCTTTCACATGAAGCATCCACAGCCTCACATCTTCTAGCCTGTCTACTACAGGATGAAACTCGAATGGCAGGTTCAATGCCTCTGCAAATCCAGCAAGCCTATCTCCTATCTCATTCAACTCTTGCTTCGACTCACCTATACCGGTGATTCTAACATGGATAGGTGGATCGGCCCTGGAAGCCAAACTCTCAAACAAACTTGGCCATTGAAGCCCTTGCTTGATATCGAAGTCTATAATGTGAACCCTATCTTTCCCTTCGAAGGTTCTCAACAAGATCTCGTTTGCTGTGAAATGAAGAAACTTGGGAATTGGGCTCACCTGATTCAGAAGCCTTAATGCAGTCCCAGAGTCATCCTCAACCCGATTAAACTCTCGAGGAGTGGTGATGTGAAATATTTGAGGCCAAAACCTTGCAACTCTAAGAGCTAAAGCCTCAGTGTAATAAGCTGCAAGACGGCTAATAGAAGATCCCCCCTTTGGAGAAGCAAGCTCTCCCAATTTAGCTACAAAACGGTTGATCCCCGCAAAATTCTTGTTCCCAATTGCTTCAACACAAGCTGTGAGTAAGCTAACTAGCTCAAACCCCTTATATTCTTCTTGATGGTCCTCCTGTGGAGCCTCCACAGAACCGCCTTGTTGATGAGGATTTTTTGAGCCATTAGCGACCTCCTGCTCCAAAACATTCTCACTAAGCCGTAGGCCTAAACTATGACTCTCTGACGAAGCAGTTGAACCTGAGGCTTCTTGCACTGGCCTTTGCCTACTCTCTCCACCTTTATCACCAAGGTCAGTGATCTCGGTTATAACAGAGCCCACCCACGGATTGTTTGTCAATTGCAAAGGCGGTGAGATCACTTCACTTGGCACAAAACATACCCTTTCCTCATCTCCTGAACATGTCAACGAGAAAGGAAATTGGGTAGGGTTTGGGCCTCTAGGAACCCCAAAACTTGATTGAAACCATAAACTGCCGCTCCCCAATTGACCTAGACTCAACCTGTCGTGTTCGCTGCTCCTTTTTCTTTTAGCCCTATTAGTGCAAGATTCATCAACTGTTCCCTGCTCCGCAAACCTCTTCAAGCTCTTACCTTTCTCCCAGAACTCATCTTTCACTAATTGAGCGCTTGTCGCTAATGGAGGAAGGCGGATGTGCTGCTTAATAGAGCGATTACTGGCCTTGGATTCCGCTGGCCTGTCCACAGACACACCAACAGAAACGGGCCTAATAGGCTGTGAACGTGAGGACTCTCTGTGAGAGAAAGTACATGGCAAGTCCAATCTCTGCGTGCTCATTGAAGGTAGCTGGAAATGGCAAGTTTTAAACTGTGCTGGTGACTCACTCCTCAATCTATGCCTAGGTGACAGCAATGTAGAACTAGAACACCCAGCCAACATCCTCTATAACCTTCCAATTCTTCTTTTTTCCTTTTTTTAAGTTGTGTTGCGATTCACGCACCCTATTCTATGATTCTCTGTTTATCTTCCAATCTTTCTTTGTTTCTATAAAACGAACTCTTGAACTATGCTAATTATGGTTTATTATTGTGTGTGTGCGTTCTATGTGTTCATTCATGGCTACCTCTGCATGAACGCTTTAAAGTTAGAAATAAAACAAGAAAAACAAAACTAATGTGAGCTTGTAAACTTTCTTTTACCAGAAACATATGAAAACAACAGGAATCGGTTGAGTGATGACAAAAGAATAAATATCGAACAGGGAATTTGTGAACTGTATATATTCATATAAGAATGCTTAGTATGGACTTTAAAGAATAAAAGAATTTGCAACTTCCCACCCCCAAATGAATGAAAGAATTCGGAGCTAATCAACCTGATACCTAAAAGAAAAGAACTATCGGATTCCAAACAAACATTCAACTCAAGATCATTGACAAAACGCGACCAACTTTATTGACAATGCAGTTTACTCCATGAAGGGAAATTTCATAAACATACTTGCACAATTTGGTGACTGAAATCATCAGCAATCTTTACACCTATATCAGCATTTGAAGTTTGCAACAACAAGCCCATTACAGCTAAAATTGAAAGAAGAAAAGCAAATCCAGAACCCCCGCATCTCTCTAAACATGCATGAAAAGTGATCACAACAATATCATTACTCACAATCCAAAGAAACATTCAGCCATAACAGAGCTGAGTTTTTCTAATATTAAGCCTTTTTGGTTCTTTCCCATCGCCCACTCCCTGCCTCTCCCTCTCTCTCTCTCTCCCCCCGCTAGTACTGCTACTATACTAAGACTCTACTAGTATGAACTTCATAGCTGTCTCTGTCGCTGCTTTTTCCTACATTTTGTATACCCGTTTGGTTTTACCGGCAATAAGGGAAAAAAAAATCGATGGCTGTGAAAGGTAGATTCGAGAGTAGTAAGGAGACGCGGGTGTCCTTGCCGTTTGATGCTGATCAGAAGGTGTAGAGAAAGCAAGTCCAAGTTACCGTTGGAACATGTCGTAGAAATATGACCGTTGGAGAATTTCCTCTTCATCTTCTGAGTGACGTGTCACGTGCCTCTCCCCTTGATAACCGTTCGCTCGACCGTTGGGTTACACCAGTTCACTTTTCTTTTAGTGGGCTCTAGTGGGTTGTCATTTTTTTTTTTTTTGGCCAATAGTGGGTTGTCAATTAACTACCATCAACTTCCTAGCAGACTTGGGATAACTATAACAGGTGGCGGGCAATCCTTCACTTGATAGCTTGTGACCAGTTGGTTCTGGTATATAATAATCCCAAGAGGTCACGTAAGTGCTTGTTCTTTCTTCATATTTTCAACAGCATTCACTGGAATCTGTGTTGAGCATGTTAAGAGAAAGCACATAAAAACAATCCCAACGAAAGTTTAAACCATCATAGCATAGCAAGCATACTTTTACCAAAGTGAAACACGGAGCAGATTGGGTGGCATTCCCGTACCAGTTTGATTGGGTTACCAAAATTCATCCTACCAACGAAACGGTACAAAATATGCCCATTGCAGAGCCTGTTGCAGAAGGTTTACCTGCTTAATTTCCCATTTCGTGTTAAATGACTTCATACCCAACAAAAGCTCAACTTGGATTAAGAGATCTGTTCACCTAACTGCAACAGCACTAATGTCCTCAGCACGAATGACGACTCGGGATTCCAGTCAACATAGGTCAGACGCTCAAGTGAGTGACCTACCTGCTACTTGTATCACTCATACGTGGTCCATTCCATGGGAGGGACACTAGTGACCAATAGAGCAGTCCACAACTTAAATTGGTTCGCCCTTCAGATTTTAAGATGTCACATGACGAGATTGAAGTACTGTCTATCTTCGTATCAGGAATAAATAGATAGCCAGATATGTAAACATAAAAACTTCCATCACCATGCACATAATTCCAACAATTGCGATTGAGTTCCTTCACGTCATGTCAGAGTGAATTGTTTTAATCTATCCGTATGGTAAAATAAATTGGCGAGACAGTACCAATTTAAATGAAATACCCGTGTTCATTGTATGATCACATTTAATAGACACCAATAACTTGTACATTTTTGCAATAGCTGCTAGTTTCTACATCAACTCCATAAACAAGGCTTCTTGTTTGCTTGTCAGGCCAAGTTCATTTAGTGTCAGTGCACTATCTCCATCACTGAAAGCACGCCTTGGGTATGGTCTCACCTGTTCAGGACATGAAAGTTTAGAAACCAGAGTATTGAATCTTGGTTGAGATTCACCGCAATAAGGTTTTTTCAAACATCATTTCAAAGTTAAGGCTGACCAAAAAATTTTTCATGTTAAATTCTAAGACTCACAGACTAACAAGAATCAAAAAGATTATGAGAAAAGGAATAAAGTTTGACACACAGAAATTACCAATCTATAAGTCCCAGGCTTGACGACTCTACCAATATCTATGAAGTCAAAAAGAGACTGCAAAGCCAACAAAAAACAGTGAGAAAACAAGGGAGTTATAACAGGGACAATTGCACGAAAAAACGATGTAATCTAATAGAATTTGCCTTTAAGTTGTCAGACTTCAGAAATCGTCGACCACGCCGAGTTCCATCAGGCATCCGCACCAACAGTGTGACAGCATTCTCATCATCAAATGCTGGCTCCTGAGGCAGAGAAGCTTCTTTTGCTACCAATTGTCTCTCCCACTCCTGCACGGAAGAAAGACAACAAGAGCCATACAAATGAAAACGTTTAAGTATTCCATCTCATTACCGTTTTCCCCTTCTCCCCAGAAAGGAGCAAGCAAAAATGCAGTTCAGGTCATCAACAGCAACACTTGCAACAAGAATAGGGTGAAAGAATAACCATGCACACACTGTCTATTGTAATAGGCATCAAACCCCACCCCATTTCCCTTTTTTTCACATCTTAAAAAAAAATGAAAGTACTAAAGGAAAAGACAAAATTAAAGGTCTTTTAGCACAGAAGAACTGCAATTCAAATTTGACGATTATCCACCTCTAACAAAAATGTTGAAGAATGTGGTCCCCAAACTTTCCATTGTAGGAACTGCACTTGAGGAGAACACATCCAGGTAATAACATTCTAAGTTGTACAACACATACATCATGATAAGGAAAAAAATAACTTTTATCAAATATATGAAAGGAAGGAATACCTGTTCTTCCTCCAATTTCTTTCGTAATTCTTCCTCTTTTCGGGTTTCCTCTTCCAGAGCAGCTCTTTTGGCTGCTTCTTCCTGCAAACGACGAGCTTCAGCTTCCTCCAACGCTTTTATCTCTTTTTCACGGTCTGCTGCCAATGATGCCAGATACTCATCATCCTGCATCCACCAGACAGTGGCCAAATTTTTATCAAAGAACTGAAAATGCAGTTCTCATTTTGTTTTCAGAGGCCAAAAGCGACACCTGTTGTTCACGGATCAAACGTTGAGCTTGCAGAGAAGGTGATGGGGGACGGGGAACACGATGGGCATAAGCAACCTCCGATTGCATGAATTCTTGTGGTGCAAATGGAAACCCATAACCAGTCCCTTCAGGAATTCCACCAAACATTGCAGCCTCAAGCATGACTGCCTCATCATGCTCCTCGGAAGAGATTCCTCCCCACTTCAATTTGTTCATGAAGATGAAACATATTTAGCATGTACAAAGAATGGTATCTTTTGCCTTGAATTCAAAAATTCCAGTAGAAAAAATTATAGTACGAATCTAGTATGGAAAATACCTCATCTGAAGGAAAAGCATTGCCATTGTGCTGTGGAGGACTACCATCTTGCCTATGACTTGATGCTGACCTAGCCTCAACAAGTCCAACATCTTGGCCAGAGCCAGTTAGTGTGCATCTTGATCTAGTCCTAGCAAGAGGCTGCTCCACTAAATCATCAGCATCGTCTTGGATAGATGAACTTCCTGTCTCCAACCTAGATCAAGTCAAGCAAATGTCAGATTTGCTATTTCCATACATGGAAACTTATCTTACAAGTAGCTTTATCATTCCTTGTACAAAAATTAAATTTATGGTGCCATGTCCTTATTCGAGAGCATATTTTCCCAAAACTAGTCATACACAAACCTTCCATTAGACGACGGTATTTTTTCCATCTCCATCTCTGCTGACTTTATATGTCCAAGTTCTGATGCCCCAACTTCTCCCCTCAGCTGATGAAGTGATTTCTCTTGCTCTGCTGTCTGGATCTTATTGATTTTAGAAGAAGGCAAAACCACAGGAAAAACAAAAGTTCAAGGAGACAAACCTCCAAAGATAATGAAACAGCATGTGCAAGTTCAGGATCCTCCATGTGAGATTGTGTTCCCCGAGGTCCAGAATCTCTTTCATCCTGCTTTATAACAATTATCATCAATTTGTGCAGCATGTAAATAAATCCATAAGTGACAATATAATTTCCAACTGTCTTGACGAAACTTTGTTGCATAAAAATTCAATTGAATTAGTTTACCTGAGTTTCCTGTTTTGAAGCCTCAATGGCAGCACGAATCATTTGCTCTTCTATGTCATTTCCATAGTCTTGGAAATTATCAAATCCAGGAGCAGTTGGTTCAATGTTTCTATGAGGGAAACTACCACCAGATCCATCAACTTTCCGCTCATTCTGCCCTGCAGCCCTTGCATTTAGACCAACCCCAGCATCATCATCATCATCTTCTTCATCTTCAACTATGACTGTCCCATGAATGTCTGGGCCCTGTGCATGTTCAGTTCCTGTTACATCTTCAATGACAGGAGCATGACCAGACCGGCTAGATGTACCATCATTGCCATCTTTCACTTCTATGGGTATCTCCCTCACCTCTCTTGGTTGTGAAACATAAGGTGCACGATTTGAAAAACCTGAATCCCTATCAAACAAACTCCTACGGAATTGTGGGTCTAGCAGTGAGAATGTGTTCATGATGCTATCGTTGGAAAGAAGTGATAAAGGATTTCTCCTAGGTGAGAGTTCTACTGGATCATCTATCTCCATGATATCATCTTGTGGAACCGCAACAGAAGTTTCAGGTGCGCTGATAGAAAAAAGAAAAAAAATATTAATCAGAAAAGCATCGCAAAGAAATTTGGAGGAGAAAACCATATTACCAAACGAATACAGCATATTTAAAAAGTGGAGGACAAAAAGCAACATGAAATAAGATGTTAAATAAAACACTAACGTGCTTCTATCCCCTTCAGTGAAATGTGCGTTGACAGCAGCATTGAGATTACCACGATGCTCCTAAATGAAAGCAAAAGTGAAATCAATTAGATGCATAAAGACTTGCTCAATAACAAAATTTGATTTTAGAAGTTATCATGAAGAAGCTCAGTTTGGAGCTGAAAAACCAAGCTTGTAAGCATCCTCAAATGAGTTTTACTCACCAAAAGTAATTATATCAGGCTTCAGGTTGCGAAGTTATGCCATCAATTTAAATTTCCAGTCACAAGGATATGACTTCATCTCAAAATTCATATAAGAGAGACCAACTTCACATGCCATTATTTTGAAAAGGAAAATCAAAGAATGTAGTAGCACCATTGGCACAAAAACAACCAATAAATACTTCGTTACATACCATACTGTATCTAAAGAATCAAAGCCTCAGAGAAGGGTTCAAAATTCAAAAAGCAACCAACCAAAAACAGTAGTTATACGATCACCGCCAACTAATTCCCAAACAAGTAAGCTGAAAATTAAACTTGAAAGAAAAATCGCTGAACTAATCCATTAACAGCAATATTCAATACCCTAAATTAGCAGCGTAATCAATTAATTCAGGAGAAAAAAAAACTCAAATCAGCTACAGTAAACCATAAAAGAAAACGAATCGCCATCGATTGAAAAAGAAGACAATAGAAAAAGGACCAATAAATTCCTTAAAATAAAAAGAAAATAACCTCCAGCTTTTGAATGGCGACAGCTTCAGTGACGCCTGTGATGCTCATAAACGTGTCGATCGCTTCTTGATCAACCCTAGCCATTGTCTGCAGATTTTTTAGAGGAATATATCTTCTACCTCTTCTTCAACTAATAGCAAAAATTTTGTTTTCCTCTTCTCCGTACAGTTTGTTGTTTCTTTCTGGTAGAAGAAAAACCAGAACAATCTGTTTGGAATCTGGAGAGCCTTATATAGCTTAATTAAAAGGAAAGGGATTAGTGCCTGTTTGGGCTGGGGCTTCTGCAATATTCTACCGATACAACGTGGCTTGTTTTGCTCGGCTTGTCTTGGCGAGTAAGTTAGGGATAATCTTGGCAATTTACTTATCGGGCTATCTTCAGGGACGATTGTTCGAATAAGAAGAAAAGCAATAATTATAATTTGGAGTCCTTGACCATTTAACGAATAAAGATAGCTTTTAACCTAGTTAATTATGGTTTAATATTTTTTTAAAAAATGATTGATTAAATATATTTACTTAAATAATTCTTAGTCGGAGCTTATCATCATTTAGTTATTTATTAATTTTACTTTTTTCGATAGCTTCCGCTCTTTCAATCCTTTTGTAAGCATATCCCTCTCATTCTTTATAAATACAGATTTCTCATATGTCATCTTTTCTTTGGGTGTTCGGAGCCAATTTCATTACTGATAGAAATAACCAATGGCAGTAAAAAATTTTCGTGGTTTGTTACCTAACTTTGTCTGGGCATAAAATCAAATTATTAATAGTAGACATAGTCGTCGACGATGAAAGTTGATTGAAATCATTGGTTGACTTTTTATTTATAAGTTAATCTCTTAGAGCTCGTCATATTTGTGTTATTTTGTATATTCGGATATGTTATGCATCTAGGTTTATTATGTTATTGGGTTTACTCTATTTTTTAAATTTGCTTTGCTTTGGAAATAGTCTCTCTATTAATTAAGAGTTAAGCTACGTAGTGTTATATTTCTTCAGACTCCTCGTATCAACGAGATTTTTATTGAGTGTTGTTATTATTGTTTTGTTTCTAGGTTTGATGCGTTTTTAGGTTTGTTGTTTTTACTAGTTTATCGTGTTTTTGCAATTAATAGGTACTTATATTATCTTCGAAATTTATTTGAAGATGTTAAAGAAATATAGAAATACTTATGATTTTCTTACCTATAATTTGTCATATAATAATTTGTAAAAACAATTTAGAGGTATGTAATCCATAAATGTGTATATGTGGTCATTCAAAACTAATTCTGGCATAATAAATTTGTAAATATTTACTTAATAGTAAATGTTTCATATAAAGATGTTTGAATCCAAATTTTGTTTTCATTTAAATGGAGGTATCATAATCGCAAATAGCAAAATTAATATTTAATGAACATAATGAGAGCAATTACATTTATTATTATTATTCTTATGGAGTGAAAGTCTATATTGTGAATATTGTGTTTCGATATAAATACGATAAGGTGGTAGCTTTCCTAATTGTTAGGAGCCTTATGCAAAATTTGTGTGGGAAGTTGGCACCTATTTTGAAATAGATGTCAACTCCTATGCAATGAAGTACAAACTCAACCAAGAAAATTCGAGCTAGATTAATTCAATCAATAATGTATGCATGAGAGATTTGATGGCTTGTTTAAGGATAATGATTTATGTATATATCTTATATTTATAATATGAGTGCTGCTTATGGATAACAAAGAATCTTGGGGGGTAAGAATGTCATAACAGTTAAGTGTATATATAAACATATAAATAATGATTATCCCTAAATTATTTGTCAATTTGTGATTTTTGATATCAAGACTTATAAGTGTGCTAATTTTATTTACATTCCACATATGTTATAATAATCTTTTTAAATTTATATAGAGTTATAGGGAAGATGGATGTGTGTCATCGATTGTGAATAAAAATTACTAATACTCTTTTAATGTACTTTTAATATTTGGAGTTCAAGTATATCTAAGACATGATATGATGATTTAGTAGGTTCAGGAGTTCAATTGGAGCTAATTTAAAGGAAGCACTTAATACATGTAGTATAACAAAGGAGTTCTCATCCTGATATTTAGGGAACAAACAAAACGCAATTTGTTTCACATACACTAAAGAAAAGTGCCCATGGTGTGGCACAAATCATAGTGCAAAAGAGATAGGATTTCTTATATTACACAATTTGAGAACAAGCACATACACAGCCCATAAAATATTTTATAATCTAAGTCATTTGATATTGAAGTTAGGAGGCCAACTTATTAGCAACATTTTGAAGGTGAGGTCGAAAAGAATAGCTAACAATATTATAGTATCTTCGAAACCGAATATAAGATGCACTTAACTTACAAGCATACTTCGATCTACTAAGAACAAGCAACGAAGTTGATTAATAGAAATCTTAAGTTCCTATGAATTAATTCCTTGGGTGTGTGGTTAAATTATATGAAGTGATCCAAGTTATAAGATTGTTTAAAGTTATCGGTTTAAAAAATTATTCATATGGTATGATTGTTGAGTAAGTAGTTTAAGGAATGATTGTCAACCTATCTTTTATATAGGTGGTCGCACTTTAGGTGGTTCTTTGATACCATGTTAACTTTTTAAGCATTTGATGCTAATAATTAGATATTTCCTATTACATATGCTATTGTTAATTTAGAGAGTTATTAAAAGTGATAATAGTTTCTTGAAAATTTGAAGGAGTTTATTAGCAGTATTAAGGCTATTATGATTTTATACCATAATAATAACATAATTTGTGTTGAAGAGATTCTTGGTGAAGGGTTCCATTCATATTTTTATAGGCATATTAAGGAGAATTATAAGGCAGAGGCAACTAAACAACTTTGTAAGTAGTAAGAAAGCTGAAGAGTTAGTAATGGAGCTCCTTAATGCCATTATATATGCTAGGTTCCAATAACAATGCTATGCCAAATCTATAAACATTTATGATAAAACTTATTGATTAGGTAACAAACATAAGGTCGAAAACTCTAGGTGACGTTGAAATTTCCTTGTATGCATTAGGATCAGATGATAAGTAAAACATGAGTCTTTCAATATGCAGATAAGGGGTGAAAGTTAATATAACTTTTCCCAATTGACCATAAGCCTCGTAATAAGTTAGTTTAAAAAATATTTAGAGCTAATAGAAATATTAGTAACTGGAAAAAATGGAGCAGGAAAAATCATTAAGGAAAAAATTATTAAGCAATATAGGTAGGGGTGAAGTATTAATAGTAATTTAATATAAGTAGTATATGGCTAAGAAATTTACTGGGAATGTAGAGTTGAATGTTAATTTAATGGACCTAACATGCACATATTTAATATTATGGCAATTCAATATACTTTGGAATTATTCATATTATAAGATAAAGGCTATAAATCATAATGTGTATGACTTTGTTGGTGATTCGTATAAAATTTTCATATAAGAGCTACTATACTCCAATGCCATAATTCCTATCATGACATAAGATATGCCCAAAATTTTTGAAGTTGATGCACATGATGGCAACATGTGTTGTTTTCTTTAAAAATAAGAACGAGATTTGGAAGGTTGAAGGTAAAATGCATTGAGAGTGCATTCTTGAATTGTAAGGATGTATGTGTTCTTAGTGTAAATAGTTAGGACATAATAAGTTGTTCTGTAGGAATCCAAACACATCTTTATATCATAGGTTAATTTTCAACATATTTGATTATTGTATAATATTAATAAATGATTTTTTTGGATTTTATATTATTATCGCTTGAATGTATGGTATGAGAGTATGTGTCATATG
This sequence comes from Erythroxylum reticulatum, assembly GCA_025504915.1. Lineage (NCBI taxonomy): Eukaryota > Viridiplantae > Streptophyta > Magnoliopsida > Malpighiales > Erythroxylaceae > Erythroxylum > Erythroxylum reticulatum. Next base: position 34,861,913 of record JANSVA010000218.1, on the reverse strand, counting down.
ATTTGTAGGAGGTATGGAAATCACATATTAATAAATTTTCCTTTTACAATTAATTATTTTGATGGATGTTCTTTCTATATTCTTTTGTTTAGGAGTTAAATCTCTAGTTATGGATTATGTATTATATGTACCAAATTACATAAGATCAAACTTCAATAAGTGGAAATATGTGTTTGATTTAAGTTTTTAAACAATGCTATAGTTATTTTTTTTGGGAAGTTGAAAATGAATTGATAAATAAGCCCTTAAGGAAAAAACAAGGCATAAGCTACTATTGCAACATTCATGGCCAAATTGTAACTAGTAGCTAGGGAGTTGTAGATTTACACAAGGGAAATTTTGAAATATAAATAGCCTTTACACCCATAAAGTTAACTTGAGCATAGCTAAAAGTAAGGAATTCCAATCTCTATTATACCAATACCATTTCTTTAGGTATCCTTATACAATTATAAGTGATGTTATTCAAATTTTTAGGAACTGAATCTAGCAATAATTCTACATTACCTAGGGGTGTCCATCTAACAATGAGATTTTAATAATGCACCATGTAGAAAGCTATTTCAACATAATCTTAGTTATGTTCCATGGCATAAACTTGTTTGGTGCAAGTTTAATCTCGTTAGAGCCCTACTACTCTGCAGAGAGCCATCAAGAATGGATTACCCACTATTAAGAGACTGAAAAAGTTTACATGTATGAAAAATAGATTTGTTCTTTGTAAATGCCAAATGGAGAGTGCCTCGCATCTATTTTTCAAATGCAACTTCACTAGGGAAGCATGGAGGCTAATATTACACAAATATGTTATCAACAACCTATTAAATGATTGGCAATAAGTTGTCACCTGAAGTTTGGATTTGTAGCCTATTAGTAAAGACATTAAATGGTGTTCTGCATTGCTTTATCTTACCTTTCGCATAACATATAGGATGAAAGAAGTAGACAAATTTTGAACATAGAAAGTAGTTTTGAGACATTCACAAGGGAGTTGATAAATGTCATACTATATATCAACCTATTTTGTGACAAGCTCTCTTTAGATTCAAATTGTATTAATATATGGGGGGTATTAGAAGGTTATTTGTAATAATAGTTGGTATTTTTAGTAGCACAACTTTCCAAATTGGTTTTGGAACTCTCATCTTCTTAGCAAGACTGTAATTAATTTTAGCTTACCTCTTTTGGCTTAATTGAATTACTTTTTTCAGAAAAAAATGCCTTACATTAGCAAGCATTATGAGTTAGCTATTTCCTAACTTCCCTTATTCTTTTTGTGTATGTAGGCTTCTATATTGAGATATGCTTAAGGTATTTGACTTGACTTTAGCGCCCTAATAGCATTTGTCCTCTTAAGTGCCCATTTGTTCAGTCATTATTTTAATGACGCATTTGTTGCAAGCAAGTTAGTTAGTAATCTCTGTCTTCTAACTATATCCCTACTTGTGCTGTAATTGATGCCATTAATTATAGAGAATTCCCTACTAAGGTTTAGTATGTTGTAAATTAATATAGATCATTCCATTTGCTAGTTTTAAAAGGTTTTAGTATTTCTTTCTCTATATATTCTATAGATATAACAATCTAAAGCTATTTTGAATAAGGTTTCATCAATTTTTTTGGGAACATTTGCTTACTCAATCAGTCAATTTCATGGTTGTTATAGCTAACATATATAAATATTAAAAACTAATGGCATTTTAATCAAATAAACGAAATGAACATATTATCAAATAAGTAATAAAAGAATGAAGAGTCGTTGCCTCAACTACAAGAAAGTGGATGTAAGTAGGGTTTTATGAGTTTTTTTTGTATGAATGTGAGTTGCCTCATAATCCTTGTTGTATTATCTTCATGTATTAGATGCAATTGTCTCAATCCTTTAGTGAAGTTGCATTAGTCTTAGACACCATACATAATTCTTTAGTGGTATTCAAAAAGTATTCAGGATCCAATATAATTGGTATTTATGTTGTGATAGATATCAAAAGAGGCCCTAAAATCATAACTTATGCAATTGATCCATAAGTTGGGAGTTCAATTATAAGTTATGCTCTTATGCAAAGGTGAGTTACCTTACTCCATAAGCAATAGCCTCATATCTTAGGCACATTTATCTCACTCTCCTAAGTTGTCATGGTTGATATATAGAATTAATTAGAATTTATTATAAAGATATACATTAAAGGAGATGTAATGGAAATTTCCTTATGAAAATTAAAAAAGTAACTAATATTAAGGGAATGGTTGCTATGGTTGATACAAATAATTAACAAGCATTTAGGAAAAGGAACATTTTCATGCTTAATAATTTTACCAAAATTTAACTTAGACCACAAATGTTTTCTAGTATTAAAAATGTCCTAATAGTTTTAAAAATCTTATTATTTTAACCTCAAACTTATGGAATCCTAAGCTACCATTAAGATTCCATCAATTACGGCTAATGTGGAAATTTTTAACTTTTTGTAACACCCAGTATTTGTATTTTTGTTAAATTGGTATAAAAATTAGTATTTGAGACTAATGTCATTAAAACCAGGATAGTAAATCATGATTTTTGGTGACATCAAATTAATGATGTTGGACACTTTTTCGATCATCACAGGAAATTGTGTAAGTTAATTTTAAAGAACCGTACGAGAGGGGCATTTTTGTAAATCATGAAAATGAGTGGCTTATAAGTGCAAATAAGACAAAAAAAGCTTGGCTTCCTCCTCCCTCACTTACGAAGTCACCATGGAAGCTTGTCTCTCCAAATTTTCAAGCTTTTTAACAAGAACGTGAAGGAGAATCAATTTGATCAGTCAATACAAAATGGTAAGTCTCGATCCCGACACTTGATTCTACCAATTGGAATTTAGTTTATAACTTTCTTTTGCCCTAGCTGTGAAACCCACATGATGAAATTTGTGGGTTTGATGCTTTTAATGACTAACAGAGTCGACCCTGGGCAAGGGCAGGTGGGGCACCTCTCGCCTCAATCTCCACGTCACCTTATTAGGTGGTACTTAATGCATGAGCCTTTTCTTCTTTTTTCTTGTCATTGAAAAGCAAGAGTTTGCCTTTATTTTTTACACTGTTTGATTGATGTACGGGTAGGAGAGAAAGGAGGGTGTATAATCGTTGATTCAACTAGAAGAGGGCCCACCATAAAAAGGGACAGTTTAGCTTATGTAGAGAATGTTGGTGAGTATTGAGTAACGTAGCAAATTCTAACAACGTTGGGGCCATTGCATGTAGAGAATCATTGGTGAGTATTAAGTAACGTAGCAAATTCCAACAATTGCAATAAAGGCCAAGTTAACGTTAACTTGTTAACTATAAATAGTTTTGAAGTATTTAGGTTATATTTTTAACTTCTAATTTCTTTATTTTCATCAATATATGTATTTAAGGTGCTCAAACTACGTCAACTTGTTAACTATAAATAGTTTTGAAGTATTTAGGTTATATTTTTAACTTCTAATTTCTTTATTTTCATCAATATATGTATTTAAGGTGCTCAAACTA